>CM055910.1:19690450-20092950 GCA_029582155.1 Panopea generosa
GTATAGTTATCTGGACAGGCTTATAACATTTCCAGATGTAGGGACATCTGGATAGGCATATTACATCTCCAGATATAGAATCATCTGGACAGGCTTAAAACATCTCAAGATGTAGGATCATCTGGATAGACATATAACATCTCCAGATGTAGGGTCATCTGGACAGGCATATAACATCTCCAGATGTAGGGTCATCTGGACAGGCATATAACATCTCCAGATGTAGGGTCATCTTGACAGGCATATAACATCTCCAGATGTAGGATCATCGGGACAGGGATATAACATCTCCAGATGTACGGTCATCTTGACAGGTATTTCACATCTCCAGATGTAGGGTCATCTGGACAGGCATATAACATCTCCAGATGAATGTCATCTGGACAGGCTTGTTACATCCTCAAATGTAGGATCATGTGGATAGGCATATAACAACTGCAGATGTAGGGCTATCTGGACAGGCTTACAACATCTCAAGATGTAAGATCATCTGGATAGACATATAACATCTCCAGATGTAGGGTCATCTGGACAGGCATATAACATCTCCAGATGTAGGGTCATCTTGACAGGCATACAACATGTCCAGATGTAGGATCATCGGGACAGGGATATAACATCTCCAGATGTACGGTCATCTTGACAGGTATTTCACATCTCCAGATGTAGGGTCATCTGGACAGGCATATAACATCTCCAGATGAATGTCATCTGGACAGGCTTGTTACATCCTCAAATGTAGGATCATGTGGATAGGCATATAACAACTGCAGATGTAGGGCTATCTGGACAGGCTTACAACATCTCAAGATGTAAGATCATCTGGATAGACATATAACATCTCCAGATGTAGGGTCATCTGGACAGGCATATTACATCTCCAGATATAGAATCATCTTGGCAGGCTTATAACATCTCAAGATGTAAGATCATCTGGATAGACATATAACATCTCCAGATGTAGGGTCATCTGGAAAGGCATATTACATTTCCAGATATACAATCATCTGGAACAGGCTTATAACATCTCAAGATGTAGGATCATCTGGATAGACATATAACATCTCCAGATGTAGAGTCATCTGGAGAGGCATATAACATCTCAAGATGTAAGGTCATCTGGACAGGCATATTACATCTCCAGATGTAGGATCATCTGGATAGGCATATAACATCTCCAGATATAGGGTCATCTGGACAGGCATATAACATCTGCAGATGAAGGGTCATCTGGACAGACATATTACATCTCCAGATGTATGATCATCTGGATAGGCATATAACATCTCCAAATGTAGGGTGATCTGGACAGGCATATAACATCTCCAGATGTAGGGTCATCTGGACAGGCATATAACATCTCAAGATGTAGGGTCATCTGGACAGGGATATAACATCTGTAGATGAAGGGTCATCTGGACAGGTTTATAACATCACCAGATGTAGGGTCATCTGGACAGGCATATAATATCTCCAGATGTAGGGTCATCTGAACAGGGATATAACATCTCCAGATATAGGGTCATCTGGACAGGCTTATAACATCTCCAGATGTAGGGTCAACTGGACAGGCATATAATATCTCCAGATGTAGGGTCATCTGAACAGGGATATAACATCTCCAGATATAGGGTTATCTGGACAGGCATATTACATCTCCAGATGTAGGGTTACCTGGATAGGGATATAACATCTCCAGATGTAGGTTTATCTGGACAGGCATATAACATCTCCAGATGTAGGATCATCTTGGCAAGCATATAACATCTCCAAATGTAGGACCATCTGGACAGGGATATAACATCTCCAGATGTAAGATCATCTGGTGGGGATATAACATCTCCAGATGTAAGGTCATCTTGACAGTAATATAACATCTCCAGATATAGGATCATCTGGACAGGCTTATAACATCTCAAGATGTAGAGTCATCTGGACAGGGATATAACATCTCAAGATGTAGGGTCATCTGGACAGGGATATAACATCTCCAGATGTAGGGTCATCTGGACAGGCTTATAACATCTCCAGATGTAGGGTCATCTGGACGGCTTATAACATCTCCAGATGTAGGGTCATCTGGACAGGGATATAACATCTCCAGATGTAGGGTCATCTGGACAGGCTTATAACATCTCAAGATGTAGGGTCATCTGGACAGAGATATAATAACATCTCTAGATATAGGGTCATCTGGACAGGCTTGTAACATCTCCAGATGTAGGATCATCTGGACAGGCATATAACATCTCCAGATGTAGAGTCATCTGGACAGGTATATAACATCTCCAGATGTAGGGTCATCTGAACAGGGTTATAACATATCTAGATGTAGGGTCATCTGGACAGGCATATAACATCTCCAGATGTAGGATCATCTTGGCAGGCATATAACATCTCCAGATGTTGGGTCATCTGGACAGGGATATAACATCTCCAGATGTAGGGTTATCTGGCGGGGATATAACATTTCCAGATGTAAGGTCATCTGGACAGGGATATAACATCTCCAGATGTTGGATCATCGGGACAGGGATATAACATCTCCAGATGAAGGGGTCATCAAGACAGGCATATAACATCTTCAGATGAAGGGGTCATCTGGAGAGGCTTATTACATCTCCAGATGTAGAATCATCTAGACAGGCATATCACATATCCAGATAAAGGGTCATCTAGACAGACATATTACGTCTCCAGATGTAGGATCATCTGGATAGGCAATATAACATATCCAAATGTAGGATCATCTGGACAGGCATATAACATCTTCAGATGAAGGGGTCATCTGGACAGGCATATTACATCTCCAGATGTAGAATCATCTGGACAGGCATATAACATCTCCAGATAAAGGGTCATCTAGACAGACATATTACGTCTCCAGATGTAGGATCATCTGGATAGGCATATAACATATCCAAATGTAGGATCATCTGGACAGGCATATAACATCTCCAGATGTAGGGTCATCTGGACAGGCATATAACATCTCAACATGTAGGGTCATCTGGAGAGGGATATAACATCTACAGATATAGGGTCATCTGGACAGGGATATAACATCTCCAGATGTAGGGTCATCTGGACAGGCTTATAACATCTCAAGATGTAGTGTCATCTGGACAGTGATATAACATATCTAGATGTAGGGTCATCTTGACAGGCTTGTAACATCTCCAGATGTAGGATCCTTTGGACAGGCATATAACATCTCCAGACATAGGGTTATCTGGACAGGCATATAACATCTCCAGATGTAGGATCATCTTGGCAGACATATAACATCTCCAGATGTAAAATCATCTGGACAGGGATATAACATCCTTAGATGTAGGATCATCTGGTGGGGATATAACATTTCCAGATGTAAAGTCATCTGGACAGGGATATAACATATCAAGATGTAGGGTCATCTGGACAGGCATATAACATCTCCAGATGTAGGATCATCGGGACAGGGATATAATATCTTCAGATGTAGAATCATCTGGACAGGCATATAACATCTCCAGATGTAGGGTCATCTGGACAGGCATATAACATCTCCAGATAAAGGGTCATCTGGACAGACATATTACATCTCCAGATGTAGGATCATCTGGATAGGCATATAACATATCCAAATGTAGGATCATCTGGACAGGCATATAACATCTCCAGATGTAGGGTCATCTGGACAGGAATATAACATCTCCACATGTAGGGTCATCTGGACAGGGATATAACATCTCCAGATGTAGGGTCATCTGGACAGGCTGATAACATCTCAAGATGTAGGGTCGTCTGGACAGGTATATAACATCTCTAGATGTAGGGTCATCTGGACAGGCTTATAACATCTCCAGATGTAGGGTCATCTGAACAGGGATATAACATCTCTAGATGTAGGGTCATCTGGACAGGCATATAACATCTCCAGATGTGGGGTTACCTGGATAGGGATATAACATCTTCAGATATAGGGTCATCTGAACAGGCATATAACATCTCCAAATGTAGGATCATCTGGACAGGGATATAACATCATCAGATGTAGGAACATCTGGTGGGGATATAACATCTCCAGATGTAGGATCATATGGAGAGTGATATAACATCTCCAGATGTAAGGTCATCTGGACAGGGATATAACATCTCCAGATGTAGGGTCATTTGGACAGGGATAAAACATCTCTAGATGTAGGGTCATCTGGACATGCATATAACATCTCCAGTTGTAGGATCATCTGGATAAGCATATAACATCTCCAGATGTAGGGTCATCTTGACAGGCATATAACATCTCCAGATGTAGGGTCATCTGGACAGGCATATAACATCTCCAGATGTAGGGTCATCTGTACAGGGATAAAACATCTCTAGATGTAGGGTCAGCTGGACAGGCATATAACATCTCCAGATGTAGTGTCATCTGGACAGGCATATAACATCTCCAGATGTAGTGTCATCTGGACAGGGCTATAACATCTCCAGATGTAGGGTCATCTGGACAGGCATATAACATCTCCAGATGTAGGGTCATCTAAACAGGCATATTATATCTAAAGATGTAGGGTCATCTGGACAGGCATATAACATCTACAAATGTAGAATCACCTGGATAAGCATATAACATCTCCAGATGTTGGGTCATCTGGATAGGAATATAACATCTCCAGATGTTAGATCATCTGGATAGGCATATTACATCTCCAGTTGTAGGGTAATCTGGATAGGCATATAACATCTCCAGATGTAGGGTCATCTGGACAGGTATAAAACATCTCCAGATGTAGGGTCATCTGGACAGGCATATAAAATCTCCAGATGTAGGATCATCTGGATAAGCATATATCATCTCCAGATGTTGGGTCATCTGGACAGTCATATAATATCTCAAGATGTTGTGTCATCTGGACAGGGATATAACATCTTGAGATGTAGGGTCATTTGGATAGGCAAATAACATCTCCAGATGTAGGATCATCTGGATAGGCATATATCATCTCCAGATGTTGGGTCATCTGGACAGGCATATTACATCTCCATATGTAGGGTAAACTGGACAGGGATATAACATCTTGAGATGTAGGGTCATTTGGATAGGCATATAACATCTCCAGATGTAGGATCATCTGGATAGGCATATATCATCTCCAGATGTTGGGTCATCTGGACAGGCATATTACATCTCCAGATGTAGGGTCAACTGGACAGGGATATAACATCTTGAGATGTAGGGTCATTTGGATAGGCATATAACATCTCCAGATTTACGGTCATCTGGATAGGCATACAACATCTTCAGATGTAAGGTTATCTGGACAGGGATATAACATCTCCAGATGTAAGATCATCTTGATAGGGATATAACATCTGCAGATGTAGGGTCATCTGGACAGGCATAGTATATCTCAAGATGTAGGGTCATCTGGACAGGCACAGTGTATCTCCAGATGTAAGGTCATCTGGACAGGGATATAACATCTGATGTTGGGTCATCTGGACAGGCATTGTGTATCTCCAGATGTAGGGTTATCTGGACAGGGAGGCATATACGAGGGTTGTTCGATAAGTTGGTTGACTTTTGCTGTAATTTTCGTACTAAAGTATATATTTGGATATTGTGCTGGTTTATCTGTTCAATATTATATGTCAGATATAAAAATGAATAAAAATGATAATTTCACACTCAATATATGCAGCATTCGTTTCCATGGCAATGCATGTATCGCTACCCCGAGCACATTGAGTTTA
This sequence comes from Panopea generosa, assembly GCA_029582155.1. Classification (NCBI taxonomy): domain Eukaryota; kingdom Metazoa; phylum Mollusca; class Bivalvia; order Adapedonta; family Hiatellidae; genus Panopea; species Panopea generosa. The sequence goes on from CM055910.1 coordinate 19,696,190, forward strand.
TATTAAAAACTCTAAACAAAAGACATCATTTAAAAACATTTATATTAATTTAAGATCATTTATATTTTGTGTGATTCCGTCTGCCACATTACCAACGTCATGACGCTATTTTCGTTAAATTTAAACTGAAAAACAATTTCCACTGCTAAGTTACAACAAGATGTTTATAAGTGTTGCTATTGAAAGTGTTAAAATGGCATGATCAATTTTGGAACAGACGGGATTCCATTGGAGATGGCTCTAGATGTCAGAGATTCGCTACCACAAAATGTTAGATATGCTATCTATCTATCAAGACAGGAGATTAACTGTAAGAGATCTTTCAGCGGAGTTCGATGTTTCTGTTTGAACAATAGGGTCATCTGGACAGGCATATAACACCTCCAGATGTAGGGTCATCTGGACAGGGATATAACATCTTCAGATGTAGGGTCATCTGGACAGGGATATAACATCTCCAGATGTAGGATCATCTGGACAGGCATATAATATCTCAAGATGTAGTTTCATCTAGACAGGCATATAACATCTCCAGATGCTGGATCATCTGGACAGGGATATAACATCTCCAGATGTAGGGTCATCTGGACAGGGATATTACATCTCAAGATGTAGGGTCATCTGGACAGGGATATAACATCTCAAAATGTAGGGTCATCTGTTCAGGCATATAACATCTCCAGATGTTGGGTCATCTGGACAGGGATATAACATCTCAAGATGTAGGGTCATCTGGACAGGGATATAACATCTCCAGATGTTGGGTCATCTGGACAGGCATATAACATCTCAAGATGTAGGGTTATCTGAACAGGGATATAACATCTCCAGATGTTGGGTCATCTACACAGGGAATTAACATCTTCAGATGTAGGGTCATTTAGACAGGGATATAACATCTCCAGATGTTGGGTCATCTGGACAGGCATATAACATCTCCAGATATAGGGTCATCTGGACAGGCAAATAACATTTCAAGATGTAGGGTCATCTGGGCAGGCATATAACATCTCCAGATGTTGGATCACCTGGACACGGATATAACATCGTCAGATGTAGGGTCATCTGGACAGGGATATTACATCTCCAGATGTAGGGTCATCTGTTCAGGCATATAACATCTCAAGATGTAGGGTCATCTGGACAGGCATATAACATCTCCAGATGTAGGGTCATCTGTTCAGGCATATAACATCTCAAGATGTAGGGTCATCTGGACAGGCATATAACATCTCCAGATGTAGGGTCATCTGTTCAGGCATATAACATCTCCAGATGTTGGGTCATCTGGACAGGCATATAACATCTCCTGATGTAGGGTTATCTGGACAGGGATATAACATCTCCAAATGTTGGGTCATCTGGACAGAGATATAACATCTCCAGATGTAGGGTCATCTGGACAGGCATATAACATCTCCAGATGTAAGGTCATCTGGACAGGGATATAACATCTCCAGATGCATGGTCATCTGGACAGGCATATAACATCTCAAGATGTAGTGTCGTTTGGACAGGCAAGTCCATTTCCAGTGTAAAACCAGTATATAATGTTGTTTGAATGTTAAGTCTGGGATTGTGAACCCAGGACCTTTTGCATGAGTCCCAAACACTGTATCACCTACACTATTGCCACGCGTGGATGTTACTGTTTGGTGGTTGGGGTAAGGGTCAATCCCAACATCTCGAATAACAAACAACGGAAATTAATCCCAACAAAGTTAAATATTATGAAGTACATAATGTGTGTGAATAAAGACTGGTATTTTGTCCTTTATGTTAGTGGTTAGTGAATGTTTAGTTGTTGGTGTGTTGTTATTCAATTACCTTCTGTATTTTATATTTATATGCATGTATTTTATTTAATTGATTTTATTGTATTTGTTGTGGTTTGTGGTTTCATCTGACCTTTGTATTTTGTGTAATATAGAGATTTTGCTATCTGAGGGTTTTAAGCTTGTAGTAAGTGGTGATGTCATTCTGGTTCTAATATTCTAGTAATAATGTCATGACCTGGTTACTTAGATATTAACATAGGGTTGGCTAACACCGTTGAGACAAGGACTCTGATTGGCTGATTTTTTTTGATTTTTTTTTATGTTCAGTATATATTTTGATAGTAAGCTTATTTCTGGTTGAATGAAAATGTCACACTAGCAAAATTTTATGATTGCAATAAAATGTAATTGTATTATGTTTGTTTCAATAAAACATTGTTTTATGTTTCTTTAACTGACTAAATTCATTTTTTTATGGAAACTGTATGGAAAATAAAACTGGTGAAATTTACATTTCTTCATGCTTAAAGTAGGGTATGATGAAAATAGTATTGCATTTATTCTGCATTCATCCAAAACACTCACTTAATCATAACCAGTCTGTGCTATTTTTGAACATCCAGTTTGGAATAGTAAACACTTCAAATCTTCTCCATTTATTTGACAATTTTTACTGCATATTTAATGAATATGGACTTAATTTGAATAAAAGGTTTTCCATTAGAACAGGTAAGTCATCTACAATCAACTCCTCATAATAACCAAATTTCCTGAAATTAACGTCTGAACATACCGAAATATGTTCGTATCACAGTCGAGCATTAACAAATTACATTGTTAAAAAAGTGAAACCTTCTGTTCTTGTATCTTAAAAGTAAGGAAATGTATGTGCCTTTATAATACATAAGAAACAGTACTCAGATTTAATTAAATTTGAAGTCTGAAGGCAGACAATATGCAGTGTTTAAAAATATCTAAATGCTGGTAAAAATGATATATCGCTCATGGTGAATGGAGATAACAAACAAGACAGTTTCATCTGATGTCTAATTATCCCCTCTCCCTCTCCGTCCGTCCGTCCATCCATCTGTAACACTTTTGTCTGGAACTTAACTATAAAACTATTAAAGCGATGACTGAGGACATTGAGAGGAAGTGCAGTGTGAAAAAAACATAAATCTACCTTGCTTATTTTTTTAATTATCTCCCTTTATTAATTTACACTTTTGTCCGGAGCATAACTTCAAAACTGTTTAAGGGATTTTGTTGAATTTTCACACAATGACTGAAGACATTGAGAGGAAGTGCAATGTACAAGAACAATAATTCTATCTTGCTTATTTATTTAATTGTCTCCCTTTATTAATTTACACTTTTGTCCGGAGCATATTAGTTTAAAATTATTCAAAGGATTTTGTTAAATCTTCACACAATGACTGAGGACATTTAGAGGAAGTGCAGTGTACAAGAACCATAATCTTCTTTCTTACTTTTTTAATTATCTCCTTTTATTAAATTAATTGTTCTGGGCATAGTATACCGTAATTCATTCTAGTACACTAAACAAACACAAACGAAACGAAAATCAAACGTGTTTCAAATGTTATACAAACGGACTAAAAATGCGAACGAACGATAAACAAAACAAAATGATAAACAAAACAATACACGGACACAACAGGACGACCGATCCACGATCGATACAAAACAATAATGCAAATGTTAAATGCAACAAATATTAAGGATTTGCATATCCTCTAATATTGTCATATTATATTGACAATGAAATAAATAATTAAACGAAATGATTGCTCTCTTTATCATTTAAAGTCTTTAAATTGCTATACCTGTAATTTTAATTTTATTTCTTTGTTATAAGTTTTAATCCCGAATTATCCGTGAAAAACATTGCCTCAGGCATCGTTTCTTTGCTTGTTAAAGTGTGATAGAACAAAAAGGTGACTCATAGCCTGCTTACACAACTCACCCAATTAACTGATCTAATTATCTGAACACTGATTTATGTTGCTGTTCTGTTATATGATTGACAATTAGGAAAAGTTTTCACGCTTTTTTAGAAAATCTGTTCGTTACATCGAAACTTTTCCACTTAGAGCTTTTCCCCAATTGTATATAAAAATATTTCATGTATATAAAAAAAACACACGTAAAGGTTAGTGTTTAATTGTAACTGGTTGTCTTCTAAAATGTTTATTTTCAATATAGCCATTTGTTGAAAAAATTACTGTTAAACTGATAGACAGTTATTTATAACTACACATACCTAAATTTATGTAAAGAATGAATACACTGTCCCTTTCTCTATCACATTGTGCCAATGTCTGATGAAGTCACCAGTGAAACAAACATTTTGTTCACATAGTGGGTATCTTGGAAATTTTTGATGGAAGGATATCAAAGGAATTCTACTAAAAGTCCTTGAAAGTGTCAAGACATGTTTATGTCATTTATTTTGTCAGATTTCGTAGGAAATATGTAAAAAATAATGGATTATAAGTTAAGTCAACGATGATAAACCGGTATATAAATTTTATTTTAATTTCAAATGCTTTATATATTTTGTTTACAGTGAGTATGCATCAATGCACTTTTGTGGGGTGGTGGTGGAGGGGGGGGAGGGGAGTATTTCCTGTAACACGGCCTGTGGATCAAAGAAACTTCTGATCAAACACATTTCACTCCAATATGGCTCACTGATCTCATACAAGAAGTGTGCTATTAATACTACGATTGACTCTTCCGATAGCTTCCCTTCTATCTGTAATGGTTTAGCCTAATTTGACCCCATTTTGCAAACCTAATGACAAACAATTGGGTTATAGATCAAATGTTATTTTATGTTTTTTATATGATTTGTAGGAAATATCTGAACAGACAATTTATAAAACTTCAAGAAGACAAAAGGTCTAAAGACGGAAGTATCAGCAATTTTAGAAGCCCTGCCACAAGACATAAAAACTTTTATACTTAAAGGCATCTTTTTTATGAAAACGACCCCCGCCTCCCCCCCATGCATTTACCTTAGTGAAATTGAATGCGACGTAAAATGACGCAAGAAACTGTCAGAATGACAGCATTGATCATTCGCACAAGGTCAAAAATAAATTGTGTCTGACTTATAGACATAAAGCGTGTGCATTTGCTACATAAATCAAGGCATGTGTATTTGTAAATATATTTATCATCGCAGATTATATAAATTCTTTTGTTTAATAAATTGTTATACATGACGATCTATCGAAATTCATAATTGGAATTATAACTGGAAAAAATGCCTGTAAATAATGCATTATTCCTGTATATAAGATAAATACTTGCTGAGGCATTATACTCTGTTTCTTGCATAATAGCAAATTATACGCTACTCCAGATATAAACACACAGACTGGTTCACATTTATTTACTATATACTTTTTCGATACCGTAATGTTAACTTTAATGTAAACCAGTCTGGCATTGTTTGGCCATCTAATGATTATGTGACTCTGATGAAATTGACGTGACATGCTTACCGTATGAAATAAATTTCAATGATTGAGTTTTATGTAATCTGCTGTCAAGCTACAAATCATCACCTATGTGGAAAACCATATCTAAAATAGGGTGGCGTAGTTAGCAATATTTCATAAAGATTTTAATCAATATTATTTTAATTTATTTAATTTATAACTATCATATCAAACCTGGCAATTTTTGTTAAATATATAGTTCCTTCTTTTTATTCTACTCCGGTGTTACAATTGGAAAATCAGAGATGTTGTGATTGGTGAACACGCCGTGTAAACGATAAATGGTAAATGATACATGGTAAAGGTTTCGAATGCAAACACAGGCTAATAGGTTTAGTAGCATTTTGAACTGCATTTTCGTATTTCCTCAAACGTTTATCATAAAAAATGCAAACCATCAATGAAACTAAAATGCATTTCAAACACAAAACAAACGCGTTTGACACGCAAAACAAATGCAATTGAAATGCATTTTTGGTGTACTTGAACGGATTACGGTCTGTAACTCTAAAAGTACTGAATGGATTTTTTTTTCAAACTGCATACAAAGACAGAGGACATTAAGTAGAAGTGCAGTGTCTAAGAACCATAACTCTACCTTGCCTCATTTTTCAATTATCCCCTTTTATCAATTTTAGTATACTTGTCATAAAGATTACTCAAGAACTGTTCAAGGGATTTGGTTCATATTTCACACAATGATAGAGGACATTGAGAGGAAGTGCATTGTCTAATAACTATAGCTCTACATTGCCCATTTTTTAATTATCTCCCTTGATTATATTTTATTATGCTTGTCCAGAACATAACTCAAAAAGTGTTGAAGGGATATAGTTGATATTTAAAACAATTATAGAGGTTATTTAGAGGAAGTGCAGTGTACAAGAGCCATAACTCTTTCTTCTGTCTTTACATAACTATTCCCATTGTTATTATAGCTTATTATGCTAGTCCAGAACTTAACTCAAAAAGTGTTCAAGGGATTAAGTTAATATTTTACACAATATTTGAGGACATTGAGTGGAAGTGCAGAGTGCAGGAAGCATAACTCTTTCTTTTATCTTCGCAGAATTATTCCCCTTTGTTATTTTCCCATATTTGGATAATTCCTTGAAAAGTGAATGTTTTGAAACTGCATACAATGATAGAGAGCATTGACAGGAAGTGGGCAGTACAATAATTAGTTTAGATGGCTGTATTGTCTATGTCCAACATGGCTCTTGTTGAAAATGCAATTAAGCATTGTATCCATCCTAGTAGTCGACATAAATTGTTAGACAGGGCCAGTGAGAATAGTTTGAGATACAGAAATAAGCTGGACTTATACATGATAAGTTGACAATAAGACAATAATGTACTTTGGTTTAGGGAAGTATATATTTATATCTATTTAAAAAAGCCAAACCTATTTATTGAAAAGTGACTCTCAAACTTGGCCTACTTGCCCAGATACATAAAATAGTCACTAATTCAGTACCTGGAACATCCAAAGTAGCTGCAGCACATGAAAAAGAAATAGCTAGTTGGGTACTTTTCACAGCAAAAGTAGCAGCAGCACATGAAACAGAAATGACTAGTCACATACTTTTCACAGCCAAAGTAGCTGCAGCACATGAAACAGAAATGGCTAGTCGTGTACTTTTCACAGCAAAAGTAGCAGCAGCACATGAAACAGAAATGATTAGTCACGTACTTTTCACAGCCAAAGAAGCTGCAGCACATGAAACAGAAATGGCTAGTCATGTACTTTTCACAGCCAAAGCAGCTGCAGCACATGAAACACAAATGGCTTATCAGGTACTTTTCACAGCCAAAGTAGATGCAGCACATGAAATAGTAATGGTTAAATGGGTTCTTTTCAAAGCCAAAGCAGCTGCAGCACATGAAAGAGTAATAGCTGGTCAGGTACCTGGAACATCCAAAGTAGTTGCAGCAGATGAAAAAATAATGGCTAGTCAGGTATCTGGAACATCCAAAGTAGCTGCAGCACAGGAAATAGTAATGACTAGTCAGGTATGTGGAATATCCAAAGTAGCTGCAGCACATGAAATAGTAATGACTAATCTGGTATCAGGAACATCTAAAGTAGCTGCATCACATGAAAAAGTAATGGCTAGTCAGGTATCTGGAATATCAAAAGTAGCTGCAGCACATGAAATAGTTATGGCTAATGGGTACCTGGAACATCCAAAGTACATGTAGCTGCAGCACATGAAATAGTAATGGCTAGTCGGGTACCTGGAACATCCGAAGTAGCTCCGGCACATGAAATAGTAATGGCTAGTCTGGATCTGGAAAATCCAAAGTAGCTGCAGCACATGAAATAGTAATGGCTAATTGGGTACCTGGTACATTCAAAGTAGCTGCAACACATGAAATAGTAATGGCTAGTTGGGATCTGGAAAATCCAAAGTAGCTGCAGCACATGAAATAGTAATGGCTAATTGGGTACCTGGAACATTCAAAGTAGCTGCAGCACATGAAATAGTACTGGCTAATCAGGATCTGGAACATCCAAAGTAGATGCAGCACATGAAATAGTTATGTCTAGTCAGGTACCTGGAATATCCAAAGTAGCTGCAGCACATGAAATTGTAATTGCTAGTCAATACCTGAAACATTCAAAGTAGCTGCAGCACATGTTATTGTGATAGCTAATCTTGTGTCTGGAATATCCATTGTACCTGCTACACATGAAATAGTAATGGCTTGTCAGGTACTTGGAACATCCAAAATAGCTGCAGCACATTTAATAGCAATGGTTAGTCGAGTAACTGGAACATTAAAAGTAGCTGCAGCACATAAAATAGTAACGGCTAGTTGGGTATCTTGAATATACAGAATAGCTGCTACACATGAAATAGTAATGGCTAGTCGGGTATCTGGAACATCCAAAGTAGCTGCAGTACATGAAATAGAAATGGCTAGTTGGATATCTGGAACATCCAAAGTAGCTGCAGCACATGAAATAGTAATGGCTAGTCAGTTACTTGGAACATCCAAAGTAGCTCCGGCAAATGAAATAGTAATGGCTAGTCGGGATCTGGAAAATCCAAAGTAGCTGCAGCACATGAAATAGCAATGGTTAGTTGAGTACCTGGAACATTAAAAGTAGATGCAGCACATAAAATAGTAACGGCTAGTTGAGTATCTTGAATATACAGAATAGCTGCTACACATGAAATAGTAATGGCTAGTCGGGTATCTGGAACATCCAAAGTAGCAGCAGCACATGAAATAGTAATGGCTAGTCAAATACCTGGAACATCCAAACTAGCTGCAGGACATGAAACAGTAATGGCTAGTCTTGTACCTGGAACATCTAAAGTAGCTGCAGCAAATGAAATTGTAATGGCTAGTTGGGTATCTGGAACATTCAAAGGAGCGGCAGCACATGAAATAGTAATGGCTAGTTGGGTACCTGGAACATCAAAATTAGCTGCAGTACATGAAATAGTAATGGCTAGTCATGTACTTGGAACACCCAAAGTAGCTGCAGTAAATGAAATAGTAATGGCTTTTCAGGTACCTGTAACATCCAAAGTAACTGCAGCACATGAAATAGTAATGGCTATTTGGGTATCTGGAACATCCAAAGTATCTGCAGCACATGAAATAGTAATGGCTAGTCGGGTAATTGGATTATCTAAAGTAGCTGCAGCACATGAAATAGTAATGGCTAGTGGGGTACCTGGAATATCCAAAGTAGCTATAGAACATGAAATAGTAATGGCTATTGGGGTACATGGAATATCCAAAGTACCTGCCACACATGAAATAGTAATGGCTAGTCGGGTACCTGGAATATCCAAAGTAGCTATAGAACATAAAATAGTAATGGCTATTGGGGTACATGGAATATCCAAAGTACCTGCCACACATGAAATAGTAATGGCTAGTCGGGTACCTGGAACATCCAAAGTAGCTACAGCACATGAAATAGTAATGGCTAGTCTGGGATCTGTAACATCCAAAGTACTTGCAGCACATGAAAGAGTAATGGTTAGTGGTGTAACTGGAGTATCCAAAGTAGCTGCAGCACATGAAATAGTAATGGCTTGTGGTGAACCTAGAGTATCCAAAGTAGCTGTAGCACATGAAATAGAAATGGCTAGTGGATCACCTTAAGTATCCAAAGTAACTGCAGCACATGAAATAGAAATGGCTTGTGGTGTACCTGGAGTATCCAAAGTAGCTGCAGATCATGAAATAGAAATGGCTAGTGGGGTACCTGGAGTATCCAAAGTAGCTTCAGCACATGAAATAGTAATGACTTGTGGTGTACCTGAAGTATCCAAAGTAGCTGCAGCAAATGAAATAGAAATTGCTTGTGGTGTACCTGGAATATCCAAAGTAGCTTCAGCACATGAAATAGAAATTGCTTGTGGTGTACCTGGAGTATCCAAAGTAGCTGCAGCACATGAAATAGTAATGACTTGTGGTGAACCTGGAGTATCCAAAGTAGCTGCAGCAAATGAAATAGTAATTGCTTGTGGTGTACCTGGAATATCCAAAGTAGCTTCAGCACATGAAATAGAAATTGCTTGTGGGGTACCTGGAGTATCCAAAGTAGCTGTAGCACATGAAATAGAAATGGCTAGTGGATCACCTTAAGTATCCAAAGTAGCTGCAGCACATGAAATAGAAATGGCTTGTGGTGTACCTGGAGTATCCAAAGTAGCTGCAGATCATGAAATAGAAATGGCTAGTGGGGTACCTGGAGTATCCAAAGTAGCTTCAGCACATGAAATAGTAATGACTTGTGGTGTACCTGAAGTATCCAAAGTAGCTGCAGCAAATGAAATAGAAATTGCTTGTGGTGTACCTGGAATATCCAAAGTAGCTTCAGCACATGAAATAGAAATTGCTTGTGGTGTACCTGGAGTATCCAAAGTAGCTGCAGCACATGAAATAGTAATGACTTGTGGTGAACCTGGAGTATCCAAAGTAGCTGCAGCAAATGAAATAGTAATTGCTTGTGGTGTACCTGGAATATCCAAAGTAGCTTCAGCACATGAAATAGAAATTGCTTGTGGGGTACCTGGAGTATCCAAAGTAGCTGTAGCACATGAAATAGAAATGGCTAGTGGATCACCTTAAGTATCCAAAGTAGCTGCAGCACATGAAATAGAAATGGCTTGTGGTGTACCTGGAGTATCCAAAGTAGCTGCAGATCATGAAATAGAAATGGCTAGTGGGGTACCTGGAGTATCCAAAGTAGCTGCAGCACATGAAATAGTAATGACTTGTGGTGTACCTGGAGTATCCAAAGTAGCTTCAGCACATGAAATAGAAATTGCTTGTGGTGTACCTGGAGATTCCAAAATAGCTGCAGCTCATGAAATAGTAATGGCTAGTGGGGTACATTAAATACCCAAAGTACCTGTAGCACAGGAAATAGTAATGGCTAGTGGTGTACCTGGAGTATCCAAAGTATCTGTAGAACATGAAATAGTAATGGCTAGTGGGGAACCTGGAACATCCAAAGAAGCTGCATTACATGAAAAGTAATGGCTAGTGGGGAACCTGGAACATCCAAAGTAGTTGCAGCACATCAAATAGTAATGGCTAGTGGGGTACATGGAAAATCCAAAGTACCTGCAGCACATCAAATAGTAATGGCTAGAGTGGTACCTGAAATATCCAAAGTACCTGCAGCACATCAAAATAGAAATGGCTAGTCAGGTTCCTGGAACATCCAAAGTAGCTGCAGCACAGGAAATAATAATGGCTAGCCAGTTATCTGGAATATCCAAAGTCCATGTAGCTGCAGCACATGAAATAGTAATCGCTAGTCGGTATCTGGAACATCCAAAGTAACTGCAGCACATGAAATAGTTATGTCTAGTCAGGTACCTGGAATAGCAAAAGTAGATGCAGCACATGAAAATTGTAATTGCTATTCGATACCTGGAATATCAAAAGTACCTGCAGCACATGAAATAGTAATGGCTAGTCAGGATCTGGAACATCCAATGTAGATGCAGCACATAGAAAAGTAATGTTTATTCTGGTACTTAGAACATCCAAAGTAGCTGCAGCACATATTATGATTGCTAGTCTGATGTCTGGAACATCTAAAGTACCTGCTACACATGAAAAAGTAATGGCTAATTAGGTACTTGGAACATCCAAAGTAGCTGTAGCACATGAAATAGCAATGGTTAGTCGAGTACCTTGAATATTCAAAGTTGCTGCAGCACATGAAATAGTAATGGCTAGTTTGGTATTTTGAATATACAAAATAGCTGCAGCACAGGAAAAAGTAAAGGCTAGTCGGTTAACTGGAACATCCAAAGTAGCTGCAGCACATGAAATAGAAATGGCTAGTTAGGTATCTGGATCATCCAAAATAGCTGCAGCACATGAAATAGTAATTGCTTGTGGGGTACCTGGAACATCCAAAGTAGCTGCAGCACATGAAATAGCAATGGTTTGTCGAGTACCTTGAACATTCAAAGTAGCTGCAGCACATGAAATAGTAATGGCTAGTGGGGTACCTTGAATATCCAAAGTAGCTGCAGCACATGAAATAGTAATGGTGAATCGGGTACATGGAAAATCCAAAGTAGCTGCAGCACATGAAATAGTAATGACTAGTGGGGTACATGGAATATCCAAAGTAGCTGCAGCACATGAAATAGTAATGGCTAGTGGGGTACCTGAAATATCAAAAGTAGCTGCAGCACATGAAATAGTAATTGCTAGTGGGATACATGGAATATCTAAAGTAGTTGCAGCATATGAAATAGTAATGGCTTGTCAGGTACCTGCAATATCCAAAGTAGCTGAGCACATGAAATAGTAATGGTAAGTGTTGTACATGGATTATCCAAAGTAGCTGCAGCACATGAAATAGTAATGGCTAGTGTGGTACATGGAATATCGAAGAAGCTGCAGCACATGAAATAGAAATAGCTAGTGTGGTACATTGAACATCCAAAGTAGCTGCAGCACATGAAATAGTAATTTCTAGGTGGGTACTTGGAATATCCAAAGTAGTTGCAGCACATGAAAAAGTAATGGCTGGTCTAGTACCTGCAATATCCAAATTAGCTACACCACATGAAGTAGTAATGGCTAGTGTGGTACATGGAATATCAAAAGTAGCTGCAGCACATGAAATAGTAATTGCCGGTGGGATACATGGAATATCCAAAGTAGTTGCAGCACATGAAATAGTAGTTGCTGGTCAGGTACCTGCAATATCCAAAGTAGCTGCAGCACATAAAATAGTAATTGATGGTCGGTACCTGGAATATTCAAAGTAGTTGCAGCACATGAAATTGTAATTGCTAGTCGGGTACCTGGAATATCCAAAGAAGCTGCAGCACATGAAATAGTAATTGCTGGTCAGGTACCTGCAACATCCAAAGTAGCTGCAGCACATGAACTAGTAACTGCTGGTCAGGTACCTGGAATATCCAAAGTAGCTTCAACACATGAAAGAGTAATTACTAGTCAGGTACCTGGAATATCCAAAGTACCTGCAGCACATGAAATAGTAATGTTTAGTCAGGTACCTGCAACATCCAAAGTTGTTCCAGCACATGAAATAGTAATTGCTGGTCGGGTACCTGGAATATCCAAAGTAGCTGCAGCACATGAAATAGTAATTACTGGTCAGATACCTGCAACATCCAAAGTAGCTGTAGCACATGAATTAGTAATTGCTGGTTTGGTAACTGGAATATCCAAAGTAGCTGCAGCACATGAAATAGTAATTGCTAGTCAGGTACCTGGAATATCCAAACAAACCTGCAGCACATGAAATAGTAATGGTTAGTCAGGTACCTGCAACATCTTAAGTAGTTGCAGCATATGAAATAGTATTTGCTGGTTGGGTACGTAGAATATCCAAAATTAGCTGCAGCACATGAAATAGTAATTGTTGGTTGGGTACCTGGAATATCCAAAGTAGCTGCAGCACATGAAATAGTAATTACTGGACGGGTACCTGGAATATCCAAAGTAGCTGTAGCGCATGAAATTGTGATTGCTGGTCAGGTACCTGGAATATCCAAAGTAGCTGCAGCACATGAAATAGTAATTGCTGGTCAGGTATCTGCAACATCAAAAGTAACTGCAGCACATGAAATAGTAATTACTGGTTGGGTACCTGGAATATCCAAAGTATCTGCAGCACATGAAGAAGTAATTGCTAGTCAGGTACCTGGAATATCCAAAGTGCCTGCAGCACATGAAAATAGTAATGGTTAGTCGGGTACCTGCAACATCAAAAGTTGTTGCAGCACATGAAATAGTAATTGCTGGTCAGGTACCTGGAATATCCAAAGTAGCTGCAGCACATGAAATAGTAATTGCTGGCCAGGTACCTGCAACATCCAAAGTAGCTGCAGCACATGAAATAGTAATTGCTGGTAGGGTACCTGGAATATCCAAAGTAGCTGCAGCACATGAACTAGTAATTACTGCCTGGAACATCCAAAGTAGCTGCAGCACATGAAAAAGTAATTGCTGGTCAGGTACCTGGAATATCCAAAGTAGCTGCAGTACATGAAATAGTAAAAGCTAGTCAGGTACCTGGAACATCCAAAGAAGCTGCAACACATGAAATAGTTATTGCTGGTCAGGTACCTGGAACATCTAAAGTACCATAGTTACAGCACATGAAATAGTAATTGCTGGTCGGGTACCTGGAATATCCAAAGTAGCTGCAGCACATGAAATAGTAATGGCTAGTTAGGTACCTAGAACATCCAAAGTAGCTGCAGCACATGAAATGGTAATGGCTAGTTAGGTACCTGGAACATCCAAAGTAGCTGCAGAACATGAAATAGTAATGCCTAGTCATGTACCTAGAACATCCAAAGTACCGTATTTACCCATTTGGACACCCGATGTATTGGGACACCCTTTTTTTTTTTGAGGAAAATAATTACTTTTTTGATTAGAAGGATTGGGACACATTACAATTTTTAAAAAAGGCTGATAATTTTTCGCTCATAAGTTTTGGGACACGTATAAATTTTTATTTTGTACATTGTTATTTTCTATCTCCAATAACTTTCGGATATATATATTTTATGTTTTAATCCCAAAATATCCATGAAAAACATTGTTTGTACATCGTAATTTTCTATTTCCGATAATTTCCCATGTATATTTTATAAGATTAAGATTATTTAATGTCTATAAATTGCCATACCTCTTACTTTAAATTGTTTCTTTGTTATAAGTTTTTATCCCCAATTATCCATTAAAACATTGCCTAGTGCATCGTTTCTTTGCTTGTAAATGTGTGATAAAACAATCAGATGATGCTTGACTGGATGTTGTGTCAGTCCCTTAGGGTCATCATGTAAACTTGTATTGTGTCAGTCCCTTGTGGGTCATCATGTAAACTAGATGTTGTGTCAGTCCCTTGTTGGTCATCATGTAAACTTGTATTGTGTCAGTCCCTTAGGGTCATCATGTAAACTGGATGTTGTGTCATTCCCTTAGGGTCATCATGTAAACTGGATGTTATGTCAGTCCCTTGTTGGTCATCATGTAAACTTGTATTGTGTCAGTCCCTTGTGGGTCATCATGTAAACTGGATGTTGTGTCAGTCCCTTGTTGGTCATCATGTAAACTTGTATTGTGTCAGTCCCTTAGGGTCATCATGTAAACTGGATGTTGTGTCATTCCCTTAGGGTCATCATGTAAACTGGATGTTATGTCAGTCCCTTGTTGGTCATCATGTAAACTAGATGTTGTGTCAGTCCCTTAGGGTCATCATGTAAACTAGATGTTGTGTCAGTCCCTTGTTGGTCATCATGTAAACTAGATGTTGTGTCAGTCCCTTAGGGTCATCATGTAAACTTGTATTGTGTCAGTCTCTTAGGGTCATCATGTAAACTGGATGATGTGTCAGTCCCTTAGGGTCATCATGTAAACTAGATGTTGTGTCAGTCCCTTAGGGTCATCATGTAAACTGGATGTTGTGTCAGTCCCTAAGGGTCATCATGTTAACTGAATGTTGTGTCAGTCCCTTAGGGTCATCATGTAAACTTGTATTGTGTCAGTCCCTTGTGGGTCATCATGTAAACTGGATGTTGTGTCAGTCCCTAAGGGTCATCATGTAAACTGAATGTTGTGTCAGTCCCTTGTGGGTCATCATGTAAACTGAATGTTGTGTCAGTCCCTTGTGGGTCATCATGTAAACTAGATGTT
The DNA here is from genome assembly GCA_029582155.1 of Panopea generosa. Taxonomy (NCBI): domain Eukaryota; kingdom Metazoa; phylum Mollusca; class Bivalvia; order Adapedonta; family Hiatellidae; genus Panopea; species Panopea generosa. Next base: position 19,711,674 of record CM055910.1, read on the forward strand.
GTGTCAGTCCCTTAGGGTCATCATGTAAACTGGATGTTGTGTCAGTCCCTTGTTGGTCATCATGTAAACTGAATGTTGTGTCAGTCCCTTGTTGGTCATCATGTAAACTGAATGTTGTGTCAGTCCCTTAGGGTCATCATGTAAACTTGTATTGTGTCAGTCCCTTAGGGTCATCATGTAAACTGGATGTTGTGTCAGTCCCTTGTTGGTCATCATGTAAACTAGATGTTGTGTCAGTCCCTTGTGGGTCATCATGTAAACTGAATGTTGTGTCAGTCCCTTGTGGGTCATCATGTAAACTAGATGTTGTGTCAGTCCCTTAGGGTCATCATGTAAACTGGATGTTGTGTCAGTCCCTTGTGGGTCATCATGTAAACTGGATGTTGTGTCAGTCCCTTTTGGGTCAACATGTATACTGGATGTTGTGTCAGTCCCTTGTGGGTCAACATAGGAGTTACTTTGGATAGGAATATAATTACATAGAATTATAAGAAAATATTTTTGGATGAAAATCGACAAAACGGTGATTTTAGAAGCCCTGGTATATGTTTATAGAATATTAACCAAAGTCTCACAATAGTTGTATGACAACAAGATTTAAGATATCTTTGAGAACTCCTAACCCCTCTGTTGGTAAACCATTCTAGTTAATAGTGACAAAAACACAGCTAGTTTTCTGATGCCATCTGCATAATCTTAATTTCATTTTTTAACAAAGACACGAGGTGGACAAGGTTGCAACAAAATAGAAATTGTGAAAAATATTGATTCATTCTAGAAGTGAAAAAGTAAATGCACCTTATGAGAGTGCAGATGTAGTACATGTATCTAAAAAGCAATCTCAGAAATAAAACTTTTGTTTTGAAACTATAGTTGTATAATGAATTGTTTGTACTTGAACTCTGCTTAACTATATATGTGATACATTTAAAAAACTTTTTTTACAATTTCAATAATTAAATATTTGATTGCACACTAAATTGTTAACTCTGATTTTATGGTACTTACATAACTGTGTGTTTCTTAAAAAACTAGAACATTTTGTCACAGACATTAAGGCTAGTTAATTACATCAATTTATGATATTCAAAATGCTGAGAAAACAATATGTGAACTTCTGTACAACAGCAATATGATTTACTATGAGATCCTCGTAGCCTACCTATATATCATGTTTTAGTTATATGTATTATACAGGCAGAGAATATGATAAATTTGGCAACCTTCGGCCATGGTGGAACAATGCTTCTATAGAGCGGTTTGAAGAAAGAACTAAATGTATGATAGACCAGTACTCCGAGTATAAGGTCAATGATGAGAATGTAAGTATCCCTTGTATACCTAATATCGCCATATACCTATTACCACGAATGCCCGCATAATAACAAACTGGGAAGACATGCGCAAAGCTCCAACTTCCGTTAGCATCGGCATTTGTTTGCATTTCATATTGGCAACTATTTTTTACTCAGCACACTTGAGTAACCATATAATTGTTTAGTATTGATGCCATTCTTTACATGGTTGAATTTTTTTAGACTCGCAGTATTAGGTATGACCAGTATATGTATTAACATTTCTCACTCCGAGTATAATGTCAGTGGTGAGAATGTAAGTATCTATTAACATTTCTCACTCCGAGTATAATGTCAATGATGAGAATGTAAGTATGTATTAACATTTCTCACTCTGAGGATAAGGTCAATGATGAGAATGTAAGTATGTATTAACATTTCTCACTCTGAGGATTAGGTCAATGATGAGAATGTAAGTATGTATTAACATTTCTCACTCTGAGGATAAGGTCAATGATGAGAATGTAAGTATGTATTAACATTTCTCACTCTGGGGATAAGGTCAATGATGAGAATGTAAGTATCTATTAACATTTCTCACTCTGAGGATAAGGTCGATGATGAGAATGGAATTATGTATTAACATTTCTCTCTCTGAGGATAAGGTCGATGATGAGAATGGAAGTATGTATTAACATTTCTCACTCCCAGTATAATGTCAGTGATGAGAATGTAAGTATCCCTTGTATACCTAATATCGCGATATACCTATTACCGCGAATGCCCGTATAATAACAATCTGGGAAGACATGCGCAAAGCTCCAACTTCCGTTAGCATCGGCATTTGTTGGCATTTCATATTGGCAACTTTTTTTTACTCAGCACACTTAAGTAACCATATAACTGTTTAGTATTGATGCCATTCTTTACATGGTTGAATTTTTTTTAGACTCGCAGTATTAGGTATGACCAGTATATGTATTAACATTTCTCACTCCGAGTATAATGTCAATGATGAGAATGTAAGTAGCTATTAACATTTCTCACTCAGAGGATAAGGTCGATGATGAGAATGGAAGTATGTATTAACATTTCTCACTCTGAGGATAAGGTCAATGATGAGAATGTTTGTATGTATTAACATTGCTCACTCCCAGTATAAGGTCAATGATGAGAATGTAAGTATGTATTAACATTTCTCATTCCCAGTATAATGTCAATGATGAGAATGTTAGCATGTATTAACATTTCTCACTCAGAGTATGAGAACAATGATGAGAATATTAGTATGTCTTAACATTTCTCACTCCCAGTATAAGGTCGATGATGAGAATGTTTGTATGTATTAACATTGCTCACTCCCAGTCTAATGTCAATGATGAGAATGTAAATATTTATTAACATTTCTCACTCTGAGGATAAGGTCAATGATGAGAATGTAAGTATGTATTAACATTTCTCACTCTGAGGATAAGGTCAATGATGAGAATGGAATTATATATTAACATTTCTCAGTCTGAGGATAAGGTCGATGATGAGAATGTAAGTATCTATTAACATTTCTCACTCTGAGGATAAGGTCGATGATGCGAATGGAATTATATATTAACATTTCTCACTCTGAGGATAAGGTCAATGATGAGAATGTAAGTATCTATTAACATTTCTCACTCTGAGGATAAGGTCGATGATGAGAATGGAATTATATATTAACATTTCTCACTCTGAGGATAAGGTCGATGATGAGAATGGAAGTATGTATTAACATTTCTCACTCCCAGTATAATGTCAGTGATGAGAATGTAAGTATCCCTTGTATACCTAATATCGCGATATACCTATTACCGTGAATGCCCGTATAATAACAATCTGGGAAGACATGCGCAAAGCTCCAACTTCCGTTAGCATCGGCATTTGTTGGCATTTCATATTGGCAACTTTTTTTTACTCAGCACACTTGAGTAACCATATAACTGTTTAGTATTGATGCCATTCTTTACATGGTTGAATTTTTTTTAGACTCGCAGTATTAGGTATGACCAGTATATGTATTAACATTTCTCACTCCGAGTATAATGTCAATGATGAGAATGTAAGTAGCTATTAACATTTCTCACTCAGAGGATAAGGTCGATGATGAGAATGGAAGTATGTATTAACATTTCTCACTCTGAGGATAAGGTCAATGATGAGAATGTTTGTATGTATTAACATTGCTCACTCCCAGTATAAGGTCAATGATGGGATGTAAGTATGTATTAACATTTCTCATTCCCAGTATAATGTCAATGATGAGAATATTAGTATGTCTTAACATTTCTCACTCCCAGTATAAGGTCGATGATGAGAATGTTTGTATGTATTAACATTGCTCACTCCCAGTCTAATGTCAATGATGAGAATGTAAGTATGTATTATTATTTCTCTCTCAGAGTATGAAAACAATGATGAGAATATTTGTATGTCTTAGCATTTCTCACTCCCAGTATAAGGTCACTGATGAGAGTGTTAGTATTTATTACCTTTTTCTCACTCACAGTATAAGGGCAATGATAAGAATGTTAGCATGTATTATTATTTCTCACTCAGAGTATGAGAACATTGATGAGAATATTAGTATGTCTTAGCATTTCTCACTCCCAGTATAAGGTCACTGATGAGAGTGTTAGTATTTATTAACTTTTTATCACTCACAGTATAAGGGCATTGATGAGAATGTAAGTATGTATTAACATTTCTCACTCCCAGTATAAGGTCGATGATGAGAATGTTTGTATGTATTAACATTGCTCACTCCCAGTATAAGGTCAATGATGAGAATGTAAATATCTATTAACATTTCTCATTCCCAGTATAAGGTGGATGATGAGAATGTAATATGTATTGACATTTCTCACTTCCAGTATGAGATCAATGATGAGAATGTAAGTATGTATTAACATTTCTCATTTCGAGTATAAGGTCAATGATCATGATGTAAGTATGTATTAACATTTCTCATTCCCAGTATAAGGTCAATGTAGTGATGTTGGTATGTATTAACATTTCTCATTTCCAGTATAAGGTCAATGATGATGATGTTGGTATATATTAACATTTATCTTTCCCAGTATAAGGTCAATGATGATGATGTTGGTATGTATTAACATTTCTCATTCCCAGTATAAGGTCAATGATGAGATTGTAAATATTTATTAACATTTCCTATTCTGAGTATAAGGTCAATTATGATGATGTTGGTATGTATTAACATTTCTCATTCCCAGCATAAGGTCAATGATGATGATGTTGGTATGTATTAACATTTCTCATTCCCAGTATAAGGTCAATGATGATGATGTTGGTATGTTTTAACATTTCTCATTTCCAGTATAAGGTCAATGATGATGATGTAAGTATGTATTAACATTTCTCATTCCGAGTATAAGGTCAATATTAACATTTCTCATTCCGAGTATAAGGTCAATGATGATGATGTTGGTATGTATTAACATTTCTCATTCCCAGTATTATTTCAATGATGATGATGATATAAGTATGTATAAACATTTCTCACTCCCAGTATAAGGTCTATGATGGGAATGTAAGTTTGTATTAACATTTCTCACTTCCAGTATAAAGTCAATGATGAAAATGTAAGTATGTATTAACATTTCTCTCCCCAGTATAAGGTCTATGATGAGAATGTAAGTTCGTATTAACATTTCTCACTCCCAGTATAAGGTCCGTGATGGGAATGTAAGTATGTATTGATATTTCTCATTCCAAGTATAAGGTCGCTTGAATTTTAAAGAAATCCCATTTCTTATCCATTTGTTCAATACTGATTTATATATTGAGAATTGAAGCATTGTATAGCATATTAGATTTGGTTCAATAAGGAGGATGGAGAATGCAGAAGGGCCAAAAGAGATCCCTAATCTGGTGAAATTATGAAGGGGTTCATGTGCATAGGCACCCTGTAAGATGACTTTTACTTTTACATTGGAATATTATGGGGAAAATGGAAATTTTCATAATTGCATCCAGAACATTATTATTTTTATACAGATAAATGGTATGGGAATTTTAAAATTTACCCTTTCATAGTACTTAACATTTTCTTCAGTAAGGTTGTGTTTGGTTCTTTATGTCCATAAGGGGCCAGCATGGACCCAAAAGGGTTAAAATTGATCAATATGAAATAATTAAGTGTCGCATGTAAAACCCAGAACCTTTCCTTAAAGGCTCAGTTGATCAACATGACATAATTACATGATGCATGTAAGACCCAGAACCTTTCCTTAAAGGCTCAGTTGATCAACATGACATAATTACATGACGCATGTAAGACCCAGAACCTTTCCTTAAAGGCTCAGTTGATCAACATGACATAATTACATGACGCATGTACGACCCAGAACCTTTCCTTAAAGGCTCAGTTGATCAACATGACACAATTAAGTGTCGCATGTAAGACCCAGAACCTTTCCTTAAAGGCTCAGTTGATCAACATGACATAATTAAGTGTCGCATGTAAGACCCAGAACCTTTCTTCAAAGGCTCAGTTGATCAACATGACACAATTAAGTGTTGCATGTTAGACCCAGACCCTTTCCTCAAAGGCTCAGTTGATCAACATGACATACTTAAGTGTCGCATGTAAGACCCAGAACCTTTCCTCAAAGGCTCAGTTGATCAACATGACATAATTAAGTGTTGTATTTAAGACCCAGAACCTTTCCTCAAATCTCAATTGATCAAGATGACATGAGGACATGTCACACGTAAGACCTATACCCATACCTCAAAGGTCAAGGTCACACCCTGAGTTTGTAAAACAATACTTTGAGTCTGTTTCAGATTTCAAGTCTGTCCTGTAAGTTTTTCATACATGGATGGATGTCAAAAACACTTGGCTCAACTTATCAATTGATTAACATGATATGACGATGAGTCAGTTTAGACCCTAAACTTTACCTGAAGGTCACACTTTCAGTTTGTTTAATATTTCATGTCTGATCTGTAACTTTGTCTTACATGGAGTGACTTTAAAATAGCTTGACACAAGTGATTAGCATGTGATGATGATGTGGCTGTCACCTGCATTTACCTGTAGAAATACCCAGACTGTTACATCAGATGTCACGGTCAAGGTTACACAAAGGTCAAGGTCACACTTTGATGTAAAAAAATACCATGAAATTGCATGTTTTGTCTGAAACATCAGTCCATTACTCTTGATATTCATAAATACATCAATCAATACCTATTATAAAATATATTGTTATTTTCACAGACCATTTGGGGGGCATGCACACCTTACCAGTGACATTTTCTAGTCATAACAGATTTGATGATTTGGTTCAAGCCGGAGGACTGAATTTCCATAAAAGGCCAGAAAGGGTATCAAAAGGATTGAAATTGAAGAATTTCAAAATTTTCAATCTTCTGAAGAACTGAACTTTTTTTTTATGTCATACATGTATATGATATAAATAATCTGCAACGGATTGAAGTTTCTCTAAATCAATGATGTATATGGGCCCTGTAAGGGGACTTTTGCTTTTACATATGAATATTATGTGGAAGACAAAAAAGATCTAAAGCACTGTCTGCTCATAGCCAATCCCTATGAGTGCCGGGATTGAAGTTTGTACAAAATCAAGGGGCTGGGATGTCCATGGAACTCTTTTATTTACATTATAGAATATTGTATCGAAACAGAAAATTCCCATTTGAAGCATTTTCGAAATGGGTGTAGGTTGTGAAATTTTGAGAAATGTAATGGCAATTATTAATAGGTATGGTGTCCTCAGTTCTTTGTTGGCCCGTTTATTAAAAAAAACCACTTATACATGCCTACTTCCTGTTTATACTAAACCTAAAGTTTACTGCCACTGAGAAACACGTTGATTTTTACTGATCAAAATAGTAGTGAAAATATAGAACTGCATCATATATATATATAAAGGAAGATAATTAAATTCATGACAACAGATTTTTCGTAAATTCCTTTGTTGTGAATTTAATTATTTCCATTTATGAAATTAAATATATATGAATTTACTATATCTATATGATCCAACGGGTTTATAAATATGTCCTTTATATAGCATGTGAGTAGTCATGAATACTTAACTGGATCCTACTCATATAAAGCTATCACTTCACGTATGTAAATTTGTCCACCAAGTCAAGATATGTTGCATGTAATTCCATAGTATATAAGTCATGGTCAACATCAAATTTATCGGTTTGGCAGATACCTTGATATTGTATCTATGGTTTACATTGTAGCTAGGCAAGTGCGCTGAGTCTGGTCTGTACATTTATATCTTGGTTATTCACAAATAATTACATGTATCTCCATCCATATATATATAATTTTTATATATATGTAGAACTGCATAGTTACATTTTATTTCGACCTTCTTATTTCATGAAATTATAATGAATCTGCTTAAAAGTAAACTTATACATTAATAAAATGTCAGATACATTGTTATAAGATACATTATTATGTATTATGTTTTTCAAGAGAATATGTTTTTTATTTATTTTCAGGTTAGAGGTAAACAAACACTTGGTGAGAATATTGCTGATAATGGTGGTCTGAAAGCAGCATACTATGTGAGTTGAGGCCAGCTTACTCATCTAAGTTTGAAGATATTGTATTGAAATATTCTCTGACCACCTGTCCATGCATTTTGAAGATATTGTATTGAAATATTCTCTGACCACCTGTCCATGCATCTTGAAGATATTGTATTGAAATATTCTCTGACCACCTGTCCATGCATTTTGAAGATATTGTATTGAAATATTCTCTGACCACCTGTCCATGCATCTTGAAGATATTGTATTGAAATATTCTCTGACCACCTGTCCATGCATCTTGTCAGTAGTCATTAACATTTTCTGATTATGCTTCTGATCAATATATTGGATCAGTGAAACAAAATTTTCAGACTGGAGCATAACTACAAAACTATTCAAGCAAATTTGTTGAATATTCACACAATGACAGAGGATATTGAGAGGATGTGCAGGTGCAGGAAGCATAACCTTTTCTTTTGTCTTCGCAGAATTATTCCCCTTTGCTATTTTCCCTTGTTTGGAGCATACATTGAAATTTTGAAGTGAATGCTTTGATACTGCATACAATGATAGAGAGCATTGACAGAAAGTGGACAGAACAAGAATTTGCTTCAGCAGGGGGATTGGCCATGTCCAACATGGCTCTTGTTTGTTCTTCATTAACCAGGTTTTTCAAAGTTGAGAACCTGGTTATAAGATTGGCGAAGTTAGCGGGCTGATGGGCGGCGTCAAGTTTTTCGTATTTTTCGTATTTTTCATTGGAACTGAACCAAACTTACACAAAGTGTGTACCTCTATAAAATCTAGGCCAAGTTCGATAACCAGCCAATATGGACCATTATCTATAGAGTTATGGCCCTTTAATTAGTCAAATATGCTAAAATTGCCCGTTTCCACTCAATAACTAGAGTATTCTTCATCAGAACTGAAGCAAACTTACAAAAAGTGTGAATCTTTATAATATCTAGGCCAAGTTTAATAACCAGCCAATTCAGACTAATATCTTTAGAGTAATGGCCCTTTAATTAGTCAAAAATGCTAAAATTTACCGTTTCTGCTCAATAACTAGATTATTCTTTGTTAGAACTGTAGCAAACATACACAAAGTGTGCTTCTCTATAAAATCTAAGTAAAGTTCAATAACCAGCCAATACAAACCATTATCTTCAGAGTTATGGCCCTTTAATTAGTCAAAAATGCTAAAATTGCCCGTTTCCGCTCAATAACTATAGTATTATTTATCAGAACTGAAGCAAACTACGCAAAGTGTGAATCTCTATAAAATCTAGGCCAAGTTCAATAACCAGCAAATTCAGTCTATTATCTTTAGAGAAATGGCCCTTAAATTAGTCAAAAATGCTAAAATTTACCATTTCCACTCAATTACTAGAGTATTCTTTATCTGAACTGAAGCCAACTTAAACAAAGTGTGTATCTCTATAATATCTGAGCCAAGTTCGATAACCAGCCAATTCTGATCATTATCTTCAGAATTATGGCCCTTTAATTAGTCAAAATCGCTAAAATTTATTGTTTCCGCAACCAAACTTATAAAAAATTTCTAGCGGTAAAGTAAAAATAATCTTTTTATTTTGTTATTTTGATTAAGATACTTAAAAAGTTTGGATTGATGTATTGATATACATTAAATTCACTGGCCCATTTCAACTTAAGTACTGGTAAGCTAGCCAGATATAGATATATACACATACATAGTGTATATTCTGCCCTAATAGTCCTACATGCACGTACATGTATCTACTATTTTGCTGATATTGAAGATGATTTCTTTGATACAGAAATATCTGTTTTTATGATATTCTGTTCTGTGACAAGGCTAGAATAGTCAAGTTAAAACGGTTCTGTGACAAGGCTAGAATAGTCAAGTTAACGCAGTTCTGTGACAAGGCTAGAATAGTCAAGTTAACGCGGTTCTGTGACAAGGCGTATATAGTCAAGTTAACGCGGTTCTGTGACAAAGCCAGAATAGTCAAGTTAACGCGGTTCTGTGACAATGCTAGAATAGTCAAGTTAACGCTATTCTGTGACAACGCTAGAATACTCAAGTTAACACTGTTCTGTGACAAGGCTAGAATAGTCAAATTAATGCGGTTCTGTTACAAGGCCAGAATAGTCAAGTTAATGCTGTTCTATGACAAGGCAAGAATAGTCAAGCCAGAATAGTCAAGTTAAAGCTGTTTTGTGACAAGGCCAGAATAGTCAAGTTACGCTGTTCTGTGACAAGGCCAGGATAGTCAGGTTAACACTGTTATGTGACAAAGCCAGAATAGTCAGGTTAACGCTGTTCTGTGACAAGGCCAGGATAGTCAAGTGAACACTGTTCTATGACAATGCAAGAATAGTCAAGTTAACCCGGAACTGTGACAAAGTCAGAATAGTCAAGTTAACGCTGTTCTGTGACAAGGCCAGGATAGTCAAGTTTACACTGTTCTGTGACAAGGCAAGAAAAGTCAAGTTAACGCTATTCTGTGACAAGGCTAGAATAGTCAAGTTAACGCTGTTATGTGACAAGGCTAGAGTAGTCAAGCCAGAAAAGTCAAGTTAAAGCTGTTCTGTGACAAGGCCAGAATAGTCAAGTTAAGGCTGTTCTGTGACAAGGCTAGAATAGTCAAGTTAACAATGTTCTGTGACAAGGCAAGGATAGTCAAGTAAATGCTGTTCTGTGACAAGGCAAGAATAGTCAAGTTAACACTGTTCTGTGACAAGGCCAGAATAGTCAAGTTAACACTGTTCTGTGACAAGGCCAGAATAGTCAAGTTAAAGCTGTTCTGTGACAAGACCAGGATGGTCAGGTTAACACTGTTCTGTGACAAGGCTAGAATAGTCAGGAAAATGCTGTTCTGTGACAAGGCAAGAATAGTCAAATTAACGCTGTTCTGTGACAAGGTTAGAATAGTTAATGCTGTTCTGTGACAAAGCCAGGATAGTCAAGTTAACACTATTCTGTGACAAGGCCAGGATAGTCAAGTTAACACTGTTCTGTGACAAGACCAGGACAGTCAGGTAAATGCTGTTCTGAGACAAGGCAAGAATAGTCAAGTTAATGCTGTTCTGTGACAAGGCCAGAATAGTCAAGTTAAAGCTGTTCTGTGACAAGGCAAGGATAGTCAAGTTAACACTGTTCTGTGACAAGGCCAGGATAGTCAATTTAACACTGTTCTGTGACAAGGCCAGAATAGTCAAGTTAAAGCTGTTCTGTGACAAGGCAAGGATAGTCAAGTTAACACTGTTCTGTGACAAGGCCAGGATAGTCAGGTTAACACTGTTCTGTGACAAGGCCAGAATAGTCAATTTAACCCGGAACTGTGACAAGGCCAGAATAGTCAAGATAACGCTGTTCTGTGACAAGGCCAGGATAGTCAAGTTAACACTGTTCTGTGACAAGGCAAGAACAGTCAAGTTAACCCGGAACTGTGACAAGGCAAGAATAGTCAAGTTAACTCGGTTTTTGACAAGTCGAGAATAGTCAAATTAACGCTATTCTGTGACAATGCTATGAATAGTCAAATTAATGCTGTTCTGTGACAAGGCTAAAATAGTCAAGTTAACGCCATTCTGTGACAAGGCTACAATAATAATGTTAACGCTGTTCTGTGACAAGGCTAGAATAGTCAGGTTAACGCCGTTTTGTGACAAGGCTAGAATAGTCAAGTTAACGCCATTCTGTGACAAGGTTATAATAGTCAAGTTAACACTATTCTGTGACAAGGCTACAACAGTCAAGTTAACGCTGTTCTGTGACAAGGCAAGAATAGTCAAGTTAACAATGTTCTGTCACAAGGCCAGAATAGTCAATTTAACGCTGTTCTGTGACAAGGCCAGAATAGTCAAGTAAACGCTGTTCTGTGACAAGGCCAGAATAGTCAAGTTAACAATGTTCTGTGACAAGGCCAGAATAGTCAAGTAAACGCTGTTTTGTGACAAGGCAAGAATAGTCAAGTTAACGCTGTTCTGTGACAACGCTAGAATAGTCAAGTTAACAATGTTCTGTGACAAAGCAAGAATAGTCACGTTAAGGCGGTTCTGTGACAAGGCTAGAATAGTCAAGTTAACGCCGTTTTGTGACAAGGTTAGAAATAGTCAAGTTAACGCTGTTCTGTGACAAGGCTAGAATAGTCAAGTTAAAGCTATTCTGTGACAAAACAAGAATAGTCAAGTTAACAATGTTCTGTCACAAGGCCAGAATGGTCAAGTTAACGCTGTTCTGTGACAAGGCCAGAATAGTCAAGTTAACAATGTTCTGTGACAAGGCAAGGATAGTCGAGTAAACGCTGTTCTGTGACAAGGCAAGAATAGTCAAGTTAACGATGTTCTGTGACAAGGCCAGAATAGTCAAGTTAACAATGTTCTGTGACAAGGCCAGAATAGTCAAGTAAACGCTGTTCTGTGACAAGGCAAGAATAGTCAAGTTAACAATGTTCTGTCACAAGGCCAGAATAGTCAAGTTAACACTGTTCTGTGACAAGGCCAGAATAGTCAAGTTAACAATGTTCTGTGACAAGGCCAGAATAGTCAAGTAAACGCTGTTCTGTGACAACGCCAGAATAGTCAAGTTAACGCTGTTCTGTGACAAGGCTAGAATAGTCAAGTTAACAATATTCTGTGACAAGGCTAGAATAGTCAAGTTAACGCCGTTCTGTGACAAGGTTAGAAATAGTCAAGTAAATGCTGTTCTATAACAAGGCTAGAATAGTCAAGCCAAAATAGTCAAGTTAAAGTTGTTCTGTGACAAGGCTAGAATAGTCAAGTAAACGCGGTTCTGTGACAAGGCCAGAATAGTCAAGTTAACGCTGTTCTGTGACAAGGCTAGAATAGTCAAGTAAACGCGGTTCTGTGACAAGGCTAGAATTAAGTCAAGTTAACGCTGTTTTGTGACAAGGCCAGGATAGTCAGGTTAACGCTGTTCTGTGACAAGGCCAGGATAGTCAGGTTAATGCTGTTCTGTGACAAGGTCAAAAAGTCAAGTTTACACTGTTCTGTGACAAGGCCAGGATAGTCAGGTTAACGCTGTTCTGTGACAAGGTTAGAATAGTCAAGTTAACGCTGTTCTGTGACAAGGGTAGGATAGTCAAGTGAACAATGTTCTGTGACAAGGCCAGGATAGTCAATTGAACGCTGTTCTGTAACAAGGCCAGGATAGTCAGGTAAACCCTGTTCAGTGACAAGGCCACGATAGTCAACTTAAAGCTTTTCTGTGACAAGGCAGAAATAGTCAATTTAATGATGTTCTGTGACAAGGCTAGAATAGTCAAGTTAACGCTGTTCTGTGGCAAGGCAAGAATAGTCAAGTTAACGCCGTTCTGTTACAAGGTTAGAATAGTGAAGTTAACGCTGTTTTGTGACAAAAATCAAGTTAATGCTGTTTTGTGACAAAGGAACAATAATCAAATTAACACTGTTCTGTGACCAGGCCAGAATAGTCAAGTTAACAATGTTCTGTGACCAGGCCACAATGGTCAAGTTAAGGCTGTTCTATGACAAGGCAAGCATAGTCAAGTTAACAATATTCTGTGACAAGGCAAAAATAGTCAAGTTAACAATATTCTGTGACAATACTAGAATAGTCAGGTTAAAGCTGTTCTGTGACAAGGCCAGAATAATCAAGTTAAAACTGTTCTATGACAAGGCAAGAATAGTCAAGTTAACAATATTCTGTTCCAAGGTAAAAATAGTCAAGTTAACGCTGTTCTTTGACAATACTAGAATAGTCAAGATAACGCTGTTATGTGACAAGGCTAGAATAGTCAAGTTAACGCTGTTCTGTGACAAGGTTAGAATGGTCAAGTTAATGCTGTTCTGTGACAAGGACAGGATAATCAAGTAAACGATGTTCTGTGACAAGGCCAGGATAGTCAAGTGAACACTGTTTTGTAACAAGGCCAGGATAGTCAGGTTAACGCTGTTCTGTGACAAGGCCAGGATACTCAACTTAAAGCTTTTCTGTGACAAGGCAAGAATAGTCAATTTAACGATGTTCTGTGACAAGGCTAGAATAGTCAAGTTAACGCTGTTCTGTGGCAAGGCAAGAATAGTCAAGTTAACGCTGTTCTGTGACAAGGGTAGGATAGTCAAATTAAAGATATTCTGTGACAAGGCCAGGATAGTCAGATTAACGCTGTTCTGTGACAAGGCCAGGATAGTCAGGTTAACGCTGTTCTGTGACAAGGCCAGGATAGTCAAGTTAAAGCTTTTCTGTGACAAGGCAAGAATAGTCAAGTCAACGATGTTCTGTGACAAGGCAAGAATAGTCAAGTTAACGATGTTCTGTGACAAGGCTAGAATAGTCAAGTGAACGCTGTTCTGTGGCAAGGCAAGAATAATCAACTTAACGCGGTTCTGTGACAAGGCAAGAAAAGTCAAGTTAACGCGGTTCTGTGACAAGGCTAGAATATTCAAGTTAAAGCTGTTCTATGACAAGGCCAGAATATTCAAGTTAACGCTGTTCTGTGACAAGGCCAGAATAGTCAAGTTAACGCTGTTCTGTGACAAGACAAGAATAGTCAAGTTAACGCTGTTCTGTGACAAGGACAGAATTGTCAAGTTAACCTGGAATTGTGACAAGTCAAGAATAGTCAAGTTAACGCTGTTCTGTGACAAGGCTAGAATATTCAAGTTAACGCTGTTCTGTGACAAGGCCAGAATAGTCAAGTTAACGCTGTTCTGTGACAAGGCTAGAAAAGTCAAGTTAACGCAGTTCTGTGACAAGGCTAGAAAAGTCAAGTTAACGCTGTTCTGTGACAAGGGTAGGATAGTCAAGTTAACGCTGTTCTGTGACAAGGCCAGAATAGTCAAGTTAAAGCTGTTCTGTGACAAGGCTAGAATAGTCAAGTTAACGCAGTTCTGTGACAAGGCTAGAAAAGTCAAATAAACGCAGTTCTGTGACAAGGCAAGAATAGTCAAGTTAACGCTGTTCTGTGACAAGGCAAGAATTGTCAAGTTAACCTGGAATTGTGACAAGTCAAGAATAGTCAAGTTAACGCTGTTCTGTGACAAGGCTAGAATATTCAAGTTAACGCTGTTCTGTGACAAGGCAAGAATAGTCAAGTTAATGGTGGTCTGTGACAAGGCTAGAATATTCAAGTTAACGCTGTTCTGTGACAAAGCAAGAATAGTCAAGTTAACGCTGTTCTGTGACAAGGCTAGAATATTCAAGTTAACGCTGTTCTGTGACAAGGCAAGAATAGTCAAGTTAACGGTGGTCTGTGACAAGGCTAGAATATTCAAGTTAACGCTGTTCTGTGACAAGGCAAGAATAGTCAAGTTAACGGTGGTCTGTGACAAGGCTAGAATATTCAAGTTAACGCTGTTCTGTGACAAGGCCGGAATAGTCAAGTTAACGCTGTTCTGTGACAAGGCTAGAATATTCAAGTTAACGCTGTTCTGTGACAAGGCAAGAATAGTCAAGTTAATGGTGGTCTGTGACAAGGCTAGAATATTCAAGTTAACGCTGTTCTGTGACAAGGCAAGAATAGTCAATTTATAACGCTGTTCTGTGACAAAGCTAGAATATTCAAGTTAACGCTGTTCTGTGACAAGGCCAGAAAAGTCAAATTAAGGCTGTTCAGTGACAAGGAAAGAATAGTAAAGTTAACGCTGTTCTCTGACAAGGCTAGAATAGTCAATTTAACGCTGTTCTTTGACAAGGCAAGAAAAGTCAAGTTAACGCTGTTCTGTGACAAGGCTAGAATAGTCAGGTTAACCCTGTTCTATGACAAGGCAAGAATAGTCAAGTTAACGCTGTTCTGTGACAAGGCAAGAATTGTCAAGTTAACGCGGTTCTGTGACAAGGCGAGAATAGTCAAGTTAACGCTGTTCTGTGACAAGGCCAGAATAGTCAAGTTATCTCTGTTCTGTGATAACACCAGAATAATCAAGTTAACGCTATTTTAATAACAAGGCCACAATAGTCAAATTAACCCTGTTTTGTGACAAGGCCAGAATAGTCAAGTTAAGGCTGTTCTGTGACAAGGCAAGAATAGCCAAGTTAACGTAGTTCTGTGACAAAGCCATAATAGTCAAGTTAACGCGGTTCTGTGACAAGGCTAGAGTTGTCAAGTTAACACTGTTCTTTGACAAGGCAAGATTAGCCAAGTTAACGTAGTTCTGTGACAAAGCCATAATAGTAAAGTTAACGCGGTTCTGTGACAAGGCTAGAGTAGTCAAATTAACATTGTTCTATGACAAGGCCAAAATAGTCAAGTAAACGCTGTTCTGTGACAAGGCCAGAATAGTCAAGTTACGCTGTTCTGTGACAAGGCCTGGATAGTCACGTTAAGTCTGTTTTGTGACAAGGCCAGAATAGTCAGGTTAACACTGTTCTGTGACAAGGCCAGAATACTCCTTTTAACGTGGTTCTATGCCAAGGCAAGAATAGTCAAGTTAACCCAGAACTGTGACAAAATAACAATAGTCGAGTTAATGCGTTTCTGTGACAAGGCGAGTATAGTCAAGTTAATGCTATTTTGTGACAAGGCTAGAATAGTCAAGTTTAAACGCTGTTCTGTGACAAGGCAAGAATAGTCAAGTTAACGCTGTTCTGTGACAAGGCAAGAATAGTCAAGTTCACGCTGTTCTGTGACAAGGCCACAATAGTCAAATTGTTGCTGTTCTGTGACAAGGCCACAATAGTCAAGTTAAGGCTGTTCTGTGACAATGCCAGAATTGTCAAGTTAATGCTGTTCTGTGATAAGGCAAGAATAGTCAAGTTAACGCTGTTATGTGACAGTCTAGAAAAGTCAACTTAACGCTGACAATGCTAGAAAAGTTAAGTTTACCTGTTTTGTGACAAGGCCAAAATAGTCAAGTTAACGCTGTTCTGTGACAAGGCTTGGATAGTCAAGTTAACTTTGTTCTGTGATAAGGCTAGAATATTCAAGTTAACGCTGTTCTGTGACAAGGCAAGAATAGTCAAGTTAACAGTGGTCTGTGACAAGGCTAGAATATTCAAGTTAACGCTGTTCTGTGACATGGCAAGAATAGTCAAGTTATAACGCTGTTCTGTGACAAGGCTAGAATATTCAAGTTAAAGCTGTTCGGTGACAAGGCAGGAATAGTCAAGTTATCGCTGTTTTGTGACAAGGCCACAATAGTCAAATTGACACTGTTCTTTGACAAGGCCAGAAAAGTCAAGTTAAGGCTGTTCAGTGACAAGGCAAGAATAGTTAAGTTAACGCTGTTCTGTGACAAGGCATGAATAGTCAAGTTTACACTGTTCTGTGACAAGGCTAGAATAGTCAAGTTAACGCTGTTCTTTGACAAGGCAAGAAAAGTCAAGTTAACGCTGTTCTGTGACAAGGCTAGAATAGTCAGGTTAACGCGGTTCTGTGACAAGGCAAGAATAGTCAAGTTAACGCTGTTCTGTGACAAGGCAAGAATTGTCAAGTTAACCCGGAACTGTGACAAGGCAAGAATAGTCAAGTTAACGCGGTTCTGTGACAAGGCGAGAATAGCCAAGTTAACGCTACTCTGTTACAAGGCCAGAATAGTCAAGTTATCTCTGTTCTGTGACAACACCAGATAGTCAAGTTAACGCTATTTTAATGACAAGGCCACAATAGTCAAATTAACCCTGTTCTGTGACAAGGCCAGAATAGTCAAGTTAAGGCTGTTCTGTGACAATGCAAGAATAGCCAAGTTAACGTAGTTCTGTGACAAAGCCATAATAGTCAAGTTAACGCGGTTCTGTGACAAGGTTAGAGTTGTCAAGTTAACACTGTTCTTTGACAAGGCAAGAATAGCCAAGTTAACGTAGTTCTGTGACAAAGCCATAATAGTCAAGTTAACGCTGTTCTGTGACAAGGCTAAAGTAGTCAAATTAACACTGTTCTGTGACAAGGCCAAAATAGTCAAGTAAACGCTGTTCTGTGACAAGGCCAGAATAGTCAAGTTACGCTGTTCTGTGACAAGGCCTGGATAGTCAGGTTAATTCTGTTTTGTGACAAGGCCAGAATAGTCAGGTTAACACTGTTCTGTGACAAGGCCAGAATACTCCTTTTAACCTGGTTCTATGACAAGGGAAGAATGGTCAAGTAAAAGCTGTTCTGTGACAAGTCAAGAATAGTCAAGTTAAAACTGTTCTATGACAAGGCAAGAATAGTCAAGTTAACAATATTCTGTTCCAAGGTAAAAATAGTCAAGTTAACGCTGTTCTTTGACAATACTAGAATAGTCAAGATAACGCTGTTCTGTGACAAGGCTAGGATAGTCAAGTTAACGATGTTCTGTTACAAGGCTAGGATAGTCAAGTGAATGCTGTTCTGTGACAAGGCAAGAATAGTCAAGTCAACGATGTTCTGTGACAAGGCAAGAAAAGTCAAGTTGACTCTGTTCTGTGACAAGGCTAGAATAGTCAAGTTAACGCAGTTCTGTGACAACGCAAGATTAGTCAAGTTAACACTGTTATGTGACAAGGCTATGATAGTCAAGTTAAAGCTGTTATGTGACAAGACTAGAATAGTCATGTTAAGGCGGTTCTGTGACAAGGCAAGAATAGTCAAGTTAACCCTGTTCTGTGACAAGTCAAGAATAGTCAAGTTAACGCTGTTATGTGACAAGGCTAGAATAGTCAAGTTAACGCGGTTCTGTGACAAGGCTAGAATAGTCAAGTTAACGCTGTTTTGTGACAAGGCTAGGATAGTCAAGTTAACGCGGTTCTGTGACAAGGCAAGAATAGTCAAGTTAACGCTGTTCTGTGACAAGGCTAGAATAGTCAAGTTAATGCTGTTTTGTGACAAAGCCAGGATAGTCAAGTTAAAGCTTTTCTGTGACAAGGCTAGGATAGTCAAGTGAATGCTGTTTTGTGACAAGGCAAGAATAGTCAAGTGAACGATGTTCTGTGACAAGGCAAGAAAAGTCAAGTTGACTCTGTTCTGTGACAAGGCTAGAATAGTCAAGTTAACGCAGTTCTGTGACAATGCAAGATTAGTCAAGTTAACACTGTTCTGTGACAAGGCTATGATAGTCAAGTTAACGCTGTTCTGTGACAAGGCCAGGATAGTCACGTTAAAGCTGTTCTGTGACAAGGCAAGAATAGTCAAGTTAACGCTGTTCTGTGACAAGGCAAGAATAGCCAAGTTAACTCTGTTCTGTGACAAGGCCAGGATAGTCAAGTTAAAGCTGTTCTGTGACAAGGCCAGGATAGTCAAGTGAAAGCTGTTCTGTGACAAGGCAAGAATAGTCAAGTTAAAGCTGTTCTATGACAAGGCAAGAATAGTCAAGTTAACGCTGTTCTGTGACAAGGCCAGGATAGTCAAGTGAAAGCTGTTCTGTGACAAGGCAAGAATAGTCAAGTTAAAGCTGTTCTGTGACAAGGCAAGAATAGTCAAGTTGAAGCTGTTCTGTGACAAGGCAAGAATAGTCTGTTTTGTTTTGTAATATGAATGTAATCACATAATGTAATATGAACATCTAACACAGATCGTGTTTATACCATGAGTTTAATCTAAGAACTAATAAACAGATATAAGGTACAAACATATAGAAACTGTGAGCCTGGGCAATGGTAGAACCCTAACTATAGTCTTTATCAAATATCAAGTATCAATTATACTACGTCTCCCTTGTCTTAATAAAATTAAAATATATAATACATTCTCGTATCAAACGTGATATTTAATTGTTTTATAAAATCATTAAATTTAAATTATTGATGATAATAATATTTAATTATTTCTAAACGATTTATCATTAATTATGAAAACTATAGTACAATTATTTACAACACTAGCACAGTAAAATATGTTCATAAACACTAATCAAACTATTTAAATGAGCTCGTTCATTTTTGCATAACCCACTGATCACTGCTGTATCGTAAGCAAGGTTTAACTACTCTTCCAGACCATGGTATGTAATTTGATCCTTGAATTGCTGAACTAGCTTGACCGACACCAGTAGGGTCAGTAGACTCATTCGGTTTGAATAAAGTATGGGGTTCATCAGGGGAGTGGGAATACGATGGTTGTGCCAAGATATTTGCTTGCATTGGTTTAATATCTGGGAGCTTTTCTTTTGTTTTGAAAAGTAATTGACGGTTACCGCGGTAAACAGCACCGTCTACAGTTTGAACTATGTATGACCTAAAATCATGTCTCTTAATTATCTTGCTGGGTTTCCATATTTTTCCAAACTGAATGCGGACAGGGTCATTTTGATTGCATCATCTTTTTTCTTACTGTTGATTTTCAACAGTTTGGGGCTGTAGTAATTTGTTCGTGACTTGGACGATAGATTTGGTTCTACGACTAAGAAATAACTGTGCTGGTGAGAAGCCACAATCTAGAGGTGTATTTTTATACTCCAGTAACAAAATGTACGGGTCTTGATCACTTTCTTTGGCTTTGACTAACAATCACTTAGCAATACTAACTCCCTTCTCTGCCAAACCATTCGATCTTGGTTGCATGGGGGATGATGTTTGTGTTCAAATTTTCACTCACGTGCAAATTGTGCAAACTCCTGAGATGAGAGCTGCAGATTATTATCACTGAAGCACAAATCGCATATGCCATTGTTCGAAAAATGAACTTTCAGTTTTTGAATGACTGTCGCTGCGCGCATATTTGGTAACAAGTCAATGTAAAAAAATCAACTGTAGTAATCAATTGTTAATAAGTAGTCTTTTCCATCAAAATGGAAGATATCCGTTCCAATTTTTTGTAAGGCCTACTGGGAAACTTGTGCGGCATCAATGGCTGCTTCGGGTTTGGGTCTCTGTGAATAAGACATATTGTACAGTGTAACAGGTAATTGGTTATTTCTTTTAACATGCCTGGCCAAAAGATGTTATCTTTAGCTCTCTCAAGGGTCTTGGTTACTCCTAAATGACCTGTGTGTACTGTAATAAGCATATTTGACCATAACGCAACAGGTATGACCAATTTTTGACCTTTGAATATCAGGGAGTCTTCAACTGATAATTCGTCACGGTGATTCCAGGTTTAGGTTTTTCAACCCACAACTATCGGGTTGACGCAATCGGTCGGTTCTGACACTATAGTCTTTATCAAATATCATGTATCAATTATACTAAGTCTAGTTAACGCTGTTCTTTGACAGCTTTTGTTTTTCTTTTATGTAAAGAAATGTTGTATGCAGCTTTGGTAAATCAAAATTGTGAATTGCATGGTCCCCACCCTCCTGGGGCCTCATGGTGGGGCTGAAACAGTTAAATTCAAAAGTTTAATTAAAAATCTTATTATTATTATAGGAAGCACTCAGAAACAAATTGTGAGCGTGATTATTGATGACTATGGGTCCTTCATAAACTTTGTGAATTTCATGTCCCATGGTCTCACGGTTTGGCCCTTAGGTTGGGCCTACTTTACTAAAGCTATATAAGAGAAACATTATTTCTTATGACTGATAAGACTTATATGAATGTTTTTTTGGATAATCAGGTGACTGTTAAGGCCCAAGGGCCTCTTGTTTTTCTCCATTCTCATGAAAGGGTATCCAGCTGTGATAAACTGTGCATACTGGTACAGGATTATTTCAACTATAGATCCATTTTCATGACCTGGTACTGATATATTGCCCTATGATGTGAAGTTAGTGCATATGTTGTATATGTAAAACATTGAGACAACTTAGAATGTGAAAGTGTACCCAGCTGGGATAAACTGTGCATATATTGTATATGTAAAACATGTTGATAAACTATGGAAACGGATTATCTCAACTATATCATTGATATTCTTGCAGAATATATTTCAGATAATGTTTAATTAGTATTTCTTAATATGCTTGACCAACTTTTATTATTCTGTTTATTTTTATGCCCCCCCCCCCCCCTCCCCACCCCCCCAAAAAAAATTTGGAGGGGTGGCATATAGTAATCGCAGCATCCGTCCGTCCTTTCGTCCGGTATTTCGTGTTAGGCTTGTAACTTTGTCATAGTATACATAGATGGATTTTGTTGATAATTGCTACAAATGATCAACAAAACATGACAACATGTGGCGATTAGACCCACACCAGTATGTCAAAGGTCAAAGTCACAATTTTGAGTTTGTTTGGCAGCACTATGAGTCTGTGTGAGGTTTCGTGTCCGGCCTGTAACTTTGTAATGAATTGTTGATGAATTTCATGACACTTGCTACAAATGATCAACGTAACATGACGACATGTAGCGAGTAAAACCCACATCTGTACCTCAAAGGTCAAGGTCACGATTTGAGTTTGTTTGACAACACCTTGAGTCTGTGTGAGATTTCGTGTCCTGCCTGTAACTTTGTCATGCAAAAATGAATTTTGATGATACTTGCTACAAATGATCAACATAATATGATGTGTCGCAAGTAAGACCCATGCCTGTACTTCAAAGGTCAAGGTCACAATTTGAGTTTGTTTGACAACACTCCAATTTGAGTCTGTGTGAGATTTCGTGTCCGACCTGTAACTTTGTCATGCATAGATGGATTTTATAAATATTTGCTACAAATGATCAACATAACATGATGACATGTCAAGAGTAAGACCAATACCCATACCTGAAAGGTCAAGGTCACACTTTGAGATTGTTTGACAACACTTTTAGTCTGTTTGAGATTTCGTGTCTGGCCTGTAACTTTGTCATGCATAGATGAATTTTGTTAATACTAGCTACAGTTGAGCAACATAATATGAGGATGTGTCACACATTACACCCAGAATCCCACTTTAAATGTCAAGGTCACAATTTAACTTTGTTTGATGACACTTTCAGTCTGATTGAGATTTTGTGTCCGGTCTGAAACTTTGTCACCTATGGATAAATTTCAAAAACACTTTGCTCAATTTATCAGCATGACATTACAACATGTCCCATGTGAGACCAACATGTGTACCTCAAAGGTCAAGGTCACACTTGGAGTTTGTTTGACAACACTTTCAGTCTGTTTGAGATTTCGTGCCTGGTCTGTAACTTTGTCATGCATAGATGGATTTTGTAAATACTAGCTACAAATGAGCAACATAACATGACGACATATTGCACTTAATACCCAAACTCCCTTTTCAAAGGTCAAGGTCACAATTCAACTTTGTTTGATGACACTTTGAGTCTGACTGAGATTTCGTGTCCGGTCTGTAACTTTGTCATCTATGGATAAATTTTAAAAACACTTGGCTTAGTTGATCAACATGACATAATTAAGTGTCGCATGTAAGACCCAGAACCTTTCACTCAATTCATCAGTATGACATGATGTGTCATGCGTACGACCCATATTAGTACCTCAAAAGTCAAGGTTACACTTTGAGTTTGTTTGACAACACTTTGAGTCTGAGATTTCATGTCCGGCCAGTAACTTTGTCATGCATAGATGGATTTTATAAATACTTGCTACAAATGATCAACATAACATGATGACATGTTGCACTTAATATCCTGACTCCCACTTCAAAGGTCAAGGTCACAATTTAACTTTATTTGACAACACTTTCAGTCATCTAGAGATTTCTTGTCCAGTCTTTAGTTGTCAGAAGTAAGACCTAGACCCGTACCTCAAAGGTCAAGGTCACACTTTTAGTATGTATGTATGTATGAGACTGACTTGGGTCTGTTCTTCAAAGGTCAAGGTCACAGCTCCGCCGTCCTTCTGCTGCTGTCCGGACCTTATGTTCTTTAATTGTGATTGTTATTTTAAATAACTTGTTACAAACATTCACTAGGACAAGACGATGTGTCATGCGAATGACTCTGGTCTGTTTGTCAAAGGTCATGGTCATAGCTTAAGGTCAAGTGTTTGAAAATCCAATGTATACACTATGTTTGGTCCTGTCCGGACTGTATCTTCTTTGGTTGTGATAGGAATTTTGAATAACTACGCACAAATGTTCACTATGACAAGACGATGTGTCATGCAACTGACTTTGTTCTGTTCATCAAACGTCAAGGTCACAGCTCCGTCCGTCCATCCACTGCTGTCTGGACTGTATCTTCTTTAGTTGTGATTGGATTTTTAAATTAATCGGTACAAATGCTAACCAGCACAAGACAATGTGTCGTACGAATGAGTTGGGTCGGTTCATCAAAGATAGTTTTTTTTTGTTTTGGGGTTATAACTTACATATTTATTGTTCGATTTAGAACATCACATGGGCGCTCACTGGGACAAGACAATGTGTCATATCACAGTCGGCTACGTATTTCAGTTTGATAAATCAGGGCTTCTAAAATTTCAAAATGCAAATCAGTCAAGGTTTTTTACTGCCATAAGAATCGCACTTATTTTGAAAAAAATAGCCTTACATTATGCATACCCCACCCACCATGTCAGCTGCACCATGTATTTTCTTCGTTTATTCATTAATAGAGAACTATGTCAAGTTTATTTTTAGCTCTACTGGCCAAAGGCCAGAAGTGCTTATGCGCTGGCGAGTTGTCTGTTGTCCGTCGTCTGACATCTGTCGTCAGTCGTCTGTTAGCAGCACTTTCTCTGAAACCACTAGGCCAATTAAACTGAAACTTCACATGGGTGTTTCTATTGCATAGAAGACTATACAAAACATTTTTTTTTTTCGATCTGAAATTCAAGATGGCCGCCATTACTAAAAATAGTCCTAAACTTAAAAAATCTTCTTCTCATGAACGGCCAAACAGATTTTTTCAAAATGTTTATTTAGTAATGATGACCAACTATAGTTTTGTTAGATTTGTTTAAATGGTGTCCTTAGGGTTAAATATGACCCCACCCCGAGGGTTCAATTAGGGGACACATGTCATTATAATATTTTTTTTAATTATTTTTTTTAAAATGGAAATGATTTTGCCTTTATCTTCACAGAAGCATTGTTTGGTGAAGGAGGTTCAGATTGGTAAAAATGACTGGGTTTCACTGTCTTAAGGGGTCAGGAGGGGCCCCAAAAGGGTAAAAATTAGAAATTACTAAATTCGTTTTCTTAAGAACCGGTATGTCAGATTTGTTCATATTTTGCATAATTTATCCCTATGTGTAGGGGTTTGATTGCAGATAAGAATTTAGGGGCTAAAATTTATAGGGGCCCTGTAAGGGGAATTAGAATTTTACATAGGGATACTATGGGAAAACAGAAAATTCTCTTTTTCTTTCATCTGTTCTTAAACCACAAAGCCAATTAAACTGAAACTTTACATGGGTGTTTCTATTGCATAGGAGACTATACAAAAGATTTATTTTTTTCTATCTAAAATTCAAGATGGCCACCGTTACTAAAAACAGTCCAAAACTTAAAAAATTTTCTTCTCATGAACAGTCCAACAGATTTTCAAAATGTTTATGTAATAATAATGACCAACTATAGTTTTGTTAGATTCGTTCAAATGGTGTCCCTAGAGTTAAAAATGACCCCGCCCTGATGTTTCTATTGCATAGTAGAGTTTCAAAAGGTGGTATGGCCACTATGAGTCAGTAGAGGGTCCTCAGGTCCTCTTGGGCCTCTTGTTGTATTATTAATAACTTATCACAATGTGTACATTTTAATGACTGACATTATGTTTTTGCTTTACTGAATAATTTTCATTCAATAAAAAATGCTCTATCATTTGAGGAATTGAACCGGAAATTTCGTATGAATCGGAAGTTGCGTTAAATAATCACTGTGGTAACCAATGTAATGGTACATTCAAGTTTATAGCTCACCTGAGCCAAAGGCTCACAGTTGAGCTTTTGTGATCGCCTGGTGTCTGTCGTCTGTCGTCCGGCGTATGTCGTCCTTCGTTTACTTTTAGCTTCTAACAACTTCTCCTATGAAACCACTGGGCCAATTTTGATATAACTTCACAGAAATGTTCCTTTGGTGACCCTCTACCAAGTTATTCAAGCCATATTGATTCGTCAAAAAACATGGCTGCCAGCAAGCGGGGCAAGTTTAATTAGTAAAAACTTAAAAAAGTCTTCTTGTCAGAAACTACTGGCTCGATTTTAAAATAATTTCACAGAAATGTGCCTTGGAGGACCCTTCACCAAGTTTGTTCAAACCGTAGTGATTCATCAAAAAACATGGCGGCCAGAGGGTGGGGTTAGTTTACTATATAAGCTATAGTAAATACTTAAAAAATCTTCTTGTCAGAAACCACTGGGCCAATTTTGATATAATTTCAAAGAAATGTTCCTTGGGTGACCCACTACCAAGTTTGTTCAAGCCATCTTGATTCGTTAAAAAAACATGGCCACCAGTGGGCGGGGCAAGTTTAATTAGTAAAAACTTGAAAAATCTTCTTGTCAGAAACTACTGGCTCGATTTTAAAATAATTTCACAGAAATGTTCCTTGGAGGACCTTTCTCCAAGTTTGTTCAAGCTGTAGTGATTCATCAAACAACAAAGCGGCCAGGGTGTGGGGTTAGTTTACATATAAGCTATAGTAAAAACTTAAAAAATCTTCTTGTCAAAAACCACTGGATCGATTTTAAAACAATTTTGCAGAAATGTTCCTTGGGTGATCCTTTACCAATTTTGTTCAAGCTATTGTGATTTATTAAAAAACATGACCGCCACTGTGAGGTGCCAATTTTCTATATAGGCAGATATAGTAAAAATTTCAAAAGCCTTCTTGTCATAATCTACTGACCTGATTTCGATGTTATTTCACTGACATTTATCATGGGTGAGTGAACCTCTACCAAGTTTGTTTCAGCCAGTGCAATTCGATGAAAAACATAGTCGCCAGGAGGAGAGGCTGGTTGTCTTTATATGGATATATAGCGAAAAATTTCTTTCGGTATCTGATATCCAGATATCCGCGCAAGGATACTATTATTATCACACAACTCTTCTACACATCTGTTACATCTTCAAAACAAATCAAAATTCTAACTACTTACCCATCTTGTTTCTCTTGAACTTTGAATGTACTTGTATTATAATTATAATCTACTTAAGTTGGGTGACTCAATGTCACTCAGGTGAGCGATATAGGGCCATATTGGCCCTCTTGTTATTTTTGATATGTGTTGTGCTGTAGCTAGCCACTACGTACAATTACCAAAAAGAGCTATTAACTATGACTTTTAACAGACTAATGAGCAGCATTAATATTCACGCTTATATATGATTTTACATAAATTTGGGTAATACTGTTCCCATCAGTTAGCTTAATTAAAGCCAAATGTTATGACAAGCGCATGACAGTTCTGGTCTGACATCAAAACAATATTGATTCAGGTTTTATCACTTCACTTAATTAATGTCATTAATATTATAATTAAAGTAATTGTTTAAAAAAATAAAACAGACAAGTAACCCTGCAAGTTTTATAAAATACTTTAATGACACAAACAATTTTCGGTCCATCGGTCTAAGCTTTGGTTAGCGGTGTATCAAAGAAATTAAGGACGCAAACATAATAATTTTGATGAATCGACAGAATATGGGATATGGGTTGCTGATCATACATCGAAGGCATGCTACATAGCAATAGACTCTTCCGAAAAAACTCCCCTACTATGGGTTATGGTTAAGTAAAAATTGACCTCCTTGTTCTCTATCTTATATATAACATGCTTACAAGTTATAACAACATTAGTATAATAAGATAAGTTACAGTTCTAATAGAACATTAGTTACAGTTCTATAACACATTAGTTACAGTTCTATAACACATTAGTTACAGTTCTATAACAATATTAGTAACAGTTCTATAACAACATTAGTTATAGTTCTATAACACCATTAGTTGAAGTTCTATAACAACATTAGTTACAGTTCTATAAAAACATTAGTTACAGTTCTATAACAACATAAGTTACAGTTCTATAACAACATTTGTTACAGTTCTATAACACCATAAGTTAAAGTTCTATAACAACATTAGTTACAGTTCTATAAAAACATTAGTTACAGTTCTATAACAACATCAGTTACAGTTTAATAACAACATAAGTTAAAGTTATATAACAACATCAGTTACAGTTCTATAACAACATAAGTTAAAGTTATATAACAACATTACAGACCCTAAACCGCTCAATTAAGTACCCCATAATTGCACTCCGTTTGCGCTCAGTTTGCACTCCGTTCGCGCTTAGTTTGCGCTCCGTTTGCCTGCACTCGATTAAACACGGTTAATTTAATGCACTCACAAATGCAAGTATTCGCTCATGAGCGTTGTATATCTGAGTGCTCTATTTAATACTCCTCTTAGCGTTCGCTTCGTTCAGCGTTCACTCAACGTTCAGTTCGCTCAGTTCGGTTTCCGGCCCATAACCAATCGCAACATCTCAACTCTTAAAATGATTCTATATATTGCCTTTTTAATTTAATCTGTTCCAATGGAGCAATAAAATGTATCCATGGGATTTATTCAAGGTAAATTAATTCATAATCCGATTGTTTGTCTACATATTATGTCACCCGCTGGGCGAAAGGTTGTAAATTTCCAAAAACTAGTATCGATAGTAGGCATGTTTAACAGGAGTGTCTATGTTTTGATATGTGATCAGTGGTCTGGGTTATCAAAAAATATCGCACGTTATACCGGCTTCTGTTTGCGTCATTATCTTCTTTGATATACTGTAAGCCGTTTGTTACATGAAAGCATTTATGTCCACAAAATTTACAGATACATCATCAGCATAAACTAAATATATTGTAATTAATAATTAAATTTATTTAATAATTCCATACTGTTGACACCTCGTTGACCTTATAGTAATCCATAAATCTGCTAAGTGTAGGCAGTGACTTAACAACATGTGGATATATCACTGGTTTTGTTAATGTTCAAACTAAAATAAGCTTTATAATCAATAATATGCATGGGTGATGAAAAATTTATTATAATCCGTGCAATGCAATTCGACATATGATAAATGATTTTTGAAAAATAATAATCTTGTAGTGTTTTTCTCGATTTGGGTCCAAATATGGTTTCACTAAACTTAAAAATGATATTCTGACATTTTAAGTTTTTATAATTTTTTTTCATTATCATTATGTATATAAATATACTTGCAATGAGCTATTTTTAGTGGGTTTCTCAAATTATTCTTTTACTGATAGTATGCTTTATGTTAATATATTATTTAAAATGACAAACTATATTAAACTTGTTTGAAACTACATCCACTGTGCTATACCGCTAATTATATGGCACGCAGCAACACACCCGTGGTGTTAATTACGTTATGTCACATGCCAGTGAAAGCCATGTCAATTAAGTTATACCCTAAGTGGTGACTTATCGGTCTATTGACCACGGAAGATATGTATGATTTCATTTTGATTGTAATTAGTGCCAGATGGATGAATCTTAATTGAGCCAACATTATGTGATTGAAAAGAAAAGATAACAAACTGCCAGCCAATTAACAATAAATAAAAAAATCATTTAAGATATTGGTTGTTCGAAGTTTCAGAAAGCTTAAGTATGTAAATATCATGATGTTAATATCATTAAATTAAAGAACCGAAAACCCCACGCCAGTTCTGAGTGAATGGTAGAAAGTGTGACATACACGTATTAAGGGATGTGTATTTAGGGCTGTCATTTTGCCACAGCTGCCATAGCGATTTCCTATAAAAAACAGATACAACTAAAAATCAGAATTGTTAATTTACAAAATAAAAACAATCCTACAATTTTAAAACTAATAAAAATCAAAGACTTGTCTCTAAAAAAATCCTTGTAAAAATGTAGTATTTTATTTGTATTATTTTTTACTTTCATTATTTGTTTTATTTTTTTTAAATATTATTATCATTGGAGCTATTATTATAATATACATATTGACTAATTGATTTGTCACAGCTTTTATATTGGTCTTAAGATCACTTACCTCTCACCGCTATGGTCGTAGGTTCGAGTCCCGCTCGCTCCAAAAACTTTATGTGAGAAAGTTTCCAGTTACTTGCGGAAGGACCGTGGTTCTACTCAGTCTGACTCAGTCTGAGGTCTTCCTCCACCAGTAAAACTGGATATGCCATATATAACCTGAAATGTGTTGAAAATGGCGTTCAACCCCAATCAAAAAAAAAAAAAAAAAAAATATTGGATACTTGCGTACGTGCATCTGGTCAGTCGTTCACAATTAATATAACAATTTAATTACTATTATGAAGGCAGAGTTGCATGGCAATTATCAACACAGATACCCATGGTGAGAACCACATGTGTGTCAATAAATAATTAATTGGTGATTTGTCGGTCCATTGATCACGAAGAACCCTGCTGGTGTGTAATTTTCATTTTGATTATAATTTGTGCCAGATGAATAATTCTTAGTTTAACCCGAGGCATATGATTGGATAAGAAATATATAGTCAAAATCAATACTAAAATATGCAGATTTTTTATAATATTATTATTATCATCATTATTATTAATATCTATTATTATACCCCCGACAAACGAAGTTTTGAGGGGGTATATTGGAGTCACCCTGAGGTCGGTCTGTCGGTCCTTCGGTCTGTCGGTCGGTCTGTCCGTTGCAATTTTCCTTGTCCGGAGCATCACTTGAAAAGTACTGGATGGAATTTCATCAAACATCATACAGTGGTAGAATATAATGAGAGGAAGTGCAGTGTACAAGAAACATAACTCTATTCTTGCTAATTACAGAGTTATTGCCCTTTGATCTTTTTTCTTGTCCGGAGCATAACTTGAAAAGTACCTGATGGAATTTCATCAAGCTTCATACAATGGTAGAATATAATGAGAGGAAGTGCAGTGTACAGGAAACATAACTCTATGCTTGCTAATTACAGAGTTATTGCCCTTTGATATATTTCCCTTTGATATTTTTTCTTGTCCGGAGCATAACTTGAAAAGTACCAGATGGAATTTCATCAAGCTTCATACAATGGTAGAATATAATGATAAGAAGTGCAGTGTACAGGAAACATAACTTTATTCTTTCTAATTACAGAGTTATTGCCCTTTGATATATTTCCCTTGTCCGGAGCATTACTTTTAAAGTACTGGATGGAATTTCATCAAACTTCATACAATGGTAGAATATAATGACAGGAAGTGCAGTGTACAAGAAACATAACTCTATTCTTGGTAATTACAGAGTAATTGCCCTTTGATATATTTCCCTTGTCTGGAGCATTACTTTTGAAGTACTGGATGGAATTTCATCAAACTTCATACAATGGTAGAATATAATGACAGGAAGTGCAGTGTACAGGAAACATAACTCTATTCTTGCTAATTACAGAGTAATTGCCCTTTGATATATTTCCCTTGTCCGGAGCATTACTTTTAAAGTACTGGATGGAATTTCATCAAACTTCATACAATGGTAGAATATAATGACAGGAAGTGCAGTGTACAAGAAACATAACTCTATTCTTGCTAATTACAGAGTTATTGCTCTTTGATATATTTCCCTTTTCTGGTACAGTACTTTTAAAGTACTTTTAAAGCCATCAGTGATAACAGTTTAATAAAGTTCATGAAAGAACCAAGTTGATGAATACATGGAGTTCGAGCAAAGCAGGTTCGATATTGTATTCCTAGTGCTCTTGTTTGTTTCTTATCCATAAAATTGTTGTCCCTCAACATAACTCTGAAAAGTATAACATTTATTGATTGCCATGAAAGCCTGTACACTGCACAATAATTAAAAAGACCGTTTTTAATTTTAACAAAACCATAAAAAAATTAACAATACAAAAAACTCAATCCATAACATTCTCTTTTATTAAGAACTTTTTTTGTCTGGAGCATAACTTTAAAACTATTGGATATAATTTAATAAAACTTCATACAATGGTTAACCATTTTCTGTCATGGCTGCGTTCGGGGGAACTCATCACCTTCAGTGATAGGTCTAGTTAATATTATTATCATTATCGTAGCATTTTATTTTATTATTATTTATTACTATTATAACAATTATTATTTTCATTAGTATTAATATTATTGTTATTATTGCTATATTACTTTATTATTATATTATTATTATCTGAGTATTTTTTCTTCTTTAATTATTATTATTATTACTACTATTGTTGTTGTCATTTCTTACTTGTTGCCCCTTTCACAGCTTTTATAATGGCTTAATTGTTACGTGCTGACGTGCACGTGATCATGCGTATCGATTTTGTAAGAAAGCGGGAAAAAATATTTTAAATATTTTACAGGCAGTGAATACATGTTCTTTTTTGTTTATTAATACCTCCTTCATGATCAAAAGCTGTTCTTTAGTCAATATAAAATCACCACCTAGAAATTTACATTTACTAGTTTTTATTTCCTGTGTCTAATGTGTTATTTCGGTCTGTCGTGTTTTTTTGGCATACATACATTTATTTTACATTAATTTAATTTAGCTTGATTGTGAAGTAATCTCGGAGCTTATGCATATCATTCTCCAGTGCATTCCCTTATTAGATCTGATACTGAATTGTGTTTCGAAAGGTCGGGTAGAGCCTGGGTCAAACCTGCGACCTCTGCCGTCTGAAGCCAGCACCCTATCCGCTGTACTACTGACCCACTTTATATTTTAGAATACAATTAATTTATTACTATTATTTGCATATTTCAATGAGATGTGCACGAGTATAATGTTTCCACATTAATTGCAATATAACAGTTTTAAGTACATTTGTTCGCAACTAAGCACAAACTCGGTGTAACTATGTTTGGGATAAAACTAAAGTTCAAAATAAATTGAAAATTGGTAATTTTTATTTTGCCAAAATACCCAAACAAATAGAATCATAATCATATAATTTTCGGCATATCTATGTTTTGTTTGATTCACGCATGCTTTGATATTTTTGTATTTGGAGCAGTATACGCTTAAATGGAAATAAAGTATATGTTTTGTATGTTCTATAACTAATCTATATCGAAATAACACGGCAAATAGTGAATTCATATTACATCATTTTGAATTGTTATTTACACAATATATTTAATTATTTATATTTTTGTTGCGCAAACCAAACCATGTTTAAACATGCAACTAAATGAGCCTTGAAACCGTAGATAACCATTGATGTGTCGTCTATTGTATAATAGGTATTTTAAACATTATTGTATCGATCAGTTAAATATTAATATTTATGCTATAATTGATAAATTGTTGACAAAAATAAGTTTTATCATGCGTTTAACAATAAAACATTTATATAAACTACATGGTTTATATTTATGTGAAAGAACATTTCTTTTTTATCTCAATTTTAAGTATCGACTTTACGATCAAATAATGAAAAAAGAGTGTATCCGAATGAACGAGTGCACTCAGTAGCTCACGAATAGTTATGTTATCAGTTATCTTACTGTGTCTAGCGTATACTGCATATACTGTGCATCTGAGTGCACTCAGCGTATCTGAGTACATTCAGCGTGTCTGAGTGCACTCGATCTATTTCATGTGTTCAGGAGTGCGTTAATTATTCAAAATCCAGCGTTCGCAAACGGTCCAGGTCCGTTCCGTCAGCGCTCAATCTGCGCTCCGTTCGCGCTCCATCTGCGCTCCATCTGCGCTCCGCTTACGCTCTGAGTGCACTCCGTTTGCGTGCAATTGGGGTACTTGAGCGGTTTAGGGTCTGTAGTTACAGTTCTATAACAACATTAGTTACAGTTCTATAACAACATTGGTTATAGTTCTATAACAACATTTATTACAGTTCTCTATTTTATATATAACAGTCATACAAGTTATAACAACATTATTTTAACAACATTAATTACAGTTCTATAACAACATTAGTTACAGTTAACATTAGTTACAGTTCTATAATAACATTAGTTACAGTTCTATAACAACATAAGTGACAGTTCTATAAAAACATTAGGGTGCAGCATAGCTTGCAAGAAGATAACTGCCCAGGTAGGCCTGTTGTTGCAGCAATAAAGGAAAACATTGGTGCTGTTAGAGCTATGGTAGAAGAAGATGGACAGTATACTGTTTCCCAGATAGCTTATAGTCTAGGCATTTCAGAAGGCATCGTACATCATATTCTGACTAACTGTTTGATATTAAAGAAGCTTTGTGCTAGATGGATACCCCACTTGCTGACACCTGTTCTAAAGGGCAAGCGTTTAGAATGTACTTAAAAACTTCTGGAAAAAAAAAATTGTAATCCTAGGAAAATTGCTCACTGGGGATAAAACTTGGTTTATTATTTTAAACCCCAACGGCAAATCAATAAACAATGGCTTGGGAAAAATCAGTCTAGGCCGGTCATAGCAAAGAGGACAAGAAGCTCCAAGAAGGTTTTATATGCCATTATTTTCAATTCTAGTGGTACTGTTGTACAAATTCCTTGCAAAGAGTGTAGAACAATTGAAGGCAAGTTTTACAAAGAATTTGTCAAAAGTTTTATCAAAACAATGCCCAAATAAAGGTTGGGAAGGCATACAGCTTATTCATGACAATGCTTCTGCCCACAAAAGTAAAAGTGTACAATCTTTCTTAAAACAAGAAAGGTTATTCAGTTAACAGCTGAGCCTGAAACTTTTAAAGGGTATTCAATATCCATAAAGGGCCAGCCCACACCTAAATAAGGATAAAATGATGAATAGTCCAAAATCTTTTTTAAGAGTTTATTACCTCCCTTTATACTTTTTGGAAGGTGAGCACAGCGATGCCTTCTATAGTCATCATGTGACGCATTTATAATTTTGTTCTATAATCTTTGTTATACTGTTAACAGTGATTTCATTTCCTCCAGCCAATAAAATGGTTCCAAATAGTTTCAAAATGCAATTGCCATAGCAAAGGAAATAAAGATCCAAATTTGTATTGCAATTTTTGTTCTATCAATACTTCAAATATATGGTAGTCAAAGCATACTGTTTCCACTAAAATGACATGAAATGCAGACGACTACTCTGTATTACTATAGCAATGGTAAAAATAGTCCTTCCCCCTTCAGCGGACCAAGCAACGATAAATATATTTAGTCCACCATTTGTTTGGTAAAATGCAGGGAAAAATTGAAACTGTGGTCTCAATATCATGATTTCAGATTGACGTTCAATTCAGAATTATTTATATTAATAAAAGAAAGGCTGGAATACTTTAAAAAGGTAGTATAGTTGCTTTGTTTATTCAAAATATTGATTTGAACTCGTGTAAAGGCAATGTTTCTTTTTTCCTCTCATCATTCTGAAAATCAATCATTTTTATTGACATTTATGCTATTATAAGAATGTGTTCTTTTTTTGTTTTTTATGTGTGTGCTATACAATCAGAACTTGTAGTATGCCTGCTACATTTAAAGTATTATCTATATTGACGAAAAACATACAAAACACCACTTGTTCGATTTTTGGGGGCGGTGCTTATAAATAGCAGCCACTCTTGGAGCTAACATGATTTTTTACTATATTGCAAATTTTACAACCGTGTATCATGTTAATGCAAACCTGACAACCACCAATCAAATAGTTTCACCCCCTGATAAGCGTATCACTATAAACAGTAGATTCGCCTATTTCAAAGAAAACATTAATATTATAACAGATAGCGATGATTTATACCTATAAACAATTGTGTATCATATAAATTTTCATGTTTATATTCAGTGCTCCTTGCTTATGCCAGTAAACAATCAATACTCATTCTATAAATAGAGATATGCTAAAGTCGATCACGTGACTTGTGGTTTCTCCCAAATGTTTAAAAATAGACTTGTGTTCCTAAAAAGAATTCGAGATTGATCGAGTTGTATATAATGTCAGTGCTGTTTTTTTATTATTTAGTAAATATTTCATATATTTACAATAATTGGAATGGTAGATAATTTCCATTTAAACATATAAGAGTTAAAGCATTAGTGTTTCCGTAGCAAAAATATGCAAACATCCAGATGTGTCTAAAAATCAGCACCATAACATTTTGGCTAGTGCGGTTCCATTTATGGGTTGATAGGGCCCCAGAAAATAAAAATGTAAGAATCAATTATTAATGTCGACATACGCATTTCTACTTTTCGTCTTTTAAACGAATTGTTTCACTGTTGCGCTATAGAAATCAATAAAGAAAATAGCAAATGAATATACTCAAAGTGTAATTCATTGTGCTAGATTCAGAGCACTTTGATATTTTATATATGATTGAAAGCTTATCATTTCTGAAAATATCACGAGTTAAGCTGAAGATACAAATCTTATATCATTGAGTTGAACTAATGTCTTGAAGTTGGACATTTGCCAAATTTAAGAGTTGATATTCCTACTAAAGCAGAAAATACACTTTCAAAGGCAAACCATTCAGTTACATTCACTGACTTATTGAGGAAAGGGTCAACGTTAAGCATAGAACATGTAGATTTTGTACCCTGTATAAGAATCAAAGGTAATTGGGTTAGTCTACTTCAACGTATGCAAACTGACCTGTTTGTCTAAAACAATAGCGACATTTTACATCTTATATGCTCCACCCCAAAGCACTGTAGTGCTTTGATTTACAGTGGTGTTGAAGTCAGAAACACATTATATTGGGGGTCATCTCAAAATTGAAAGGAGGCAACACGTGTTATACTATTAAGTGCTTCAAATAAGCTGCATATTTGCATGTTTCACTCATATTAATTTGTGGAAAATGCAAACAATTTTGTTTTTATGCGAATCTGTTACCCAAATAATTTTCCTTTCACTCAAAACGTTGCTAATACATACTTATTCAAACAGCTGTTTTGTATAGTAAACACTAAAACAGCGAGCTATAAACTGGTTCCAGGTTATTACGGTTTGTGCCTCACAAGCTATTGGCAGAGTGAAAGTAGAGATGAGCACCAGTTTATTCAGCTTACTTATACAGGAGTTTGCGTATTATTCGTACATAGTAACGAAAGGGTCTAGGTAATCAAGATCATGCACTTTGACAAAATGTCGAAGTGAGAACAAAAATCTCAGCTTACAGAAGAAATTAACATGTTCCAACCAAAATCAAAGTACAATTTTTAGTTACTCTCCACTCCCAACAACCATTTCTTCAATAAGTATTTTTAAAACAATATTGTTTGACATTGTCAACATCGAATTAGACCAGAAATTCTAGGTTGCAGACAGCTGCATTTGTGCAAGAAATAACTAGTTTGTTTAGAGTTTTAGGTAGCAATATTTGATACAATACTGATAGTGCAAATCAAGAGTTGCAGGCAGCGACAGTTTTACAATACTGGGTATTTAATATAGACTAGTGTAATCAACTTAGGGCATTTGAACTACTGTCATTTAGACAATACCAATTGCTTCATTGAATTATTGAAAATTTAATGAGTGAAAATCACCCAAATAATTCTTTGGTTATAAGATTTCACTCAATTATTTTATTTTGAAGAGTTTTGACACTATTCAGTCATCTGGGGCTCTGGTATCTGTCAATCACTGTCCAGCTTGTTTGGTTTATTATGAAATACATGTAAATTGCATCTGTCTTTCAAATATTTTGTTTTATATGATTTAATGCTCATACATGTAGCTACATTAAATGGAAGACTTTTGCTGCAACTAACATAATGACTATGATCATGTGTTTGATAGGTCATTTATGAATGTGTTGGTATTGAAAGGCATACAACAGAAAAAGAAACAAAACTGTATACAGTTATGTCATCACCAACTGAAAAATAAGAAAATATCCATATTTGAATTAAAAAATTTTTTTTCAAAATTTGGATCATAATCTAGCAATTAATTTATAATGGCCTAAAGTAAATATTTGACATAAAATTAGTGGATAAAATTTCCTAGAGTTATGTTAATTTGTTTATTTTGTTTATGGCAAGTAAATCATCTGGAATCTTCCTTCCTATTTCAACATGGTGCTGGTATACTATAAAACCCCATTCATAAATTTATGTTTGCGATAACCATTATTGATAAATGCATTTTGGATTTTGCATTTCATACTAGTTTAAATATTTATGCCACAGGTGAGTAACTTTTTCTCTCACAGAAATGTCAGGTGATATTTGTTTCTGCTTATTTTTAGGCATATGAAGACTGGATGTCAAAGAATGAAGATGAATTATTGTTACCTGGTTTAAATCTCACACATAAACAGCTCTTCTTCCTGGCATTTGCACATGTAAGTTTAAAACAGACTGAGGAAGGCAAGCGATAGCGAGTCTTTCCATCGGGATTGTTTAAGGTACAAGTTTATTCTATATTACTGGTTACTGTTGACCGCGATATTCATATGACCATTAAAATAGTTCAAAGTTTCAACTGAAATGGCAATTGCAGAGGATGTATTATACGACAAGCAATTCAAAAATTTTATTTCATTATGGTTCAACATCTATCAAACAGAGCAAAAACAATTTCAATGTGGAACGCTGCACCTTTTCATTGATAAAAATAGTGACCTAGGTCACTGATAAAAACAATGTTTAACAGTCGTCGTGTAGAGATGCTTTTCATCAAGTACGCATTACATCATAGTGTTACTATTAAAAGCAACCAATCGCACAAAGGTTTGCAAGAGGGGAACACGCACTAATGTTTCCTGTAATATGCACACAAGCTGATGAGTTTGTAATCTCTTATTACAATTGCTATTTTATTAACAACAATGAGCTTATCAGTTTGTTCATGTACAATAAGTATGTCCAAATATGCAGATAAATAAATCATTAATTAGACTATTAATGTCACGTTGTGTTGACATTTTATGCAATTTTTAGACAAAAAATATGTTTAGACAAATCAAGTTACAAAACATTGTGGATTGAGAGTTTATTTATTGCCCATTTATCGATTCACAAACTCATTTGTTGTTAAAATCCAACTTAGTAAAATACTCTGTGTATTATTTATTCAAGGTGAATTGAGCTCTGGTCATTTTCAACTTTTTATCAGTTGTTTTCTCTCAAGTATCATACAGACTCTAAACCGCTCAAGTACCCAATAATTGCATTTCATTTGCGCTCAATTTGCACTCTGTTCACGCTTCATTTGCACTCTGTTCACGCTTCATTTGCACTCTGTTCACGCTTCATTTGCCGATGCACGGTTTCGTCACACCACATCATTGAAATGCAGAAACGCAAACATTTTATTTCATTCAATCAAGGATTTATATAGAGATATATAAGTACTTGATTTAATACATATAATACAATAGTACATTTTTTGTGTTTGCTTGAAATAAGATCCCAAAGACCTTTTTTTTTACATTTTAAATATCTTCCATTTGATGCAAATCTTGTTCAATGAATTGAATACTAGATTGACAATAATTTTTTATTCTAACATTGTATACATTTTAAAAAATAAGCGTATAACTTCAACACAAACTGCATGAAAAATAAACACAATCATGTCTTCCTTACCAAGTAGCAAACAAACTAATAAAATTGCTTGATGTGTGGGAACAGTGGTATAGCATCAGAACCATGATAGGATTGTTGATCCTAGTTCCAAGCCCTGTCTGTGCTTATTTAAAATTAACTGTCATTAGTCCAATGAGTTAAATAACCAAGTTAATTACATTTCCAATTTGCAGGAAATAATTGTCAGAATATCTTTTGCATCAGTGACACATTTTATTGCAGGTTAGAAAAGATATATATATGCCAACATTTCATCATGTTTCAGGCTCTACTGACCAGCAGGGCTTATGTCATGGTAAATTGTCTGTCGTCCGCCATCGTCCGTTTGTCTGTTAACCTTTTTCTTGTAGACACGAGTAGTTATATAACAATAAGATCTCGGACAAGTTCTTGAACCAGGGCTAATAAGCACATTTTAAGCGAAATTTAAAAAAAAACATTTTCTCTGAAAGTTCAAAGCCTAGACCTTAGATATTTTACATGTAGTATTGCATGGGGGTCTCCCAAATGATTTGTTGCAAGTAACTAATATGCATATGATTCACTATAACATAATACTGGTTCTAATATTGGCCACCTTCCACACAAAAAGTTTGCTGAAGCAGTGTGATTGGCCATGTCCAACATGGCTCTTGTTTGTTGCTGTCCCTATTTATATAGTAAATATGTAAATACTTGGAATATAAACCTATATCAGAAAAAATACATGTATATAAATACCTATGCTGCCCATTTACTGGTCTATTTATATAATATGAAAACATCACACTTGCTAATATACTGGTGCATCACTTATTGTCTTAATCGTCAGTTACTATGTTGTCAACAGATGCATCACTAATTGCCACAATAGTCTGTCACGATGTTGTCAACTGGTGCATCACAAATTGTTGCAATGGTCTGTCACTATGTTGTCAACTGGTTCATTACTAATTGTCACAATGGTCTGTCATTTTGTTGTCAACTGGTGCGTAACTAATTGTCACAATGGTTTGTCACTATGTTGTCAGCTGGTTCATAGCTAATTGCTGCAATGGTCTGTCACTGTGTTGTCAACTGGTGCATAACTTATGGTCACAATGGTCTGTCACTATGTTGTCAACTGGTTCATAACTAATTGTTTCAATGGTCTGTCACTATGCTGTCAACTGGTTCATAACTAATTATCACAACTGTCTGTCACTATGTTGTCAACTGGTTCATTACTTATTGTCACAATGGTATGTCACTATGTTGTCAACTGGTTCATTACTAATTGTCACAATGGTCTGTCACTATGGTGTCAACTGGTTCATTACTAATTGTTACAATGGTCTGTCACTATGGTGTCAACTGGTTCATTACTAATTGTTACAATGGTCTGTCACTATGTTGTCAACTGGTTCATTGCTAATTGTCACAATGGTATGTCACTATGTTGTCAACTGGTTTATTACTAGTTGTTGCAATGATCTGTCACTATGTTGTCAACTGGTGCAAAACTAATGGTCACAATGGTCCGTCACTATGTTGTCAACTGGTTCATTACTAATTGTCACAATGGTCTGTCACTATGATGTCAACTGGTGCATTACTAATTTTCACAATGGTCTGTCACTATGGTGTCAACTGGTTCATTACTTATTGTCACAATGTTCTGTCACTATGGTGTCAACTGGTTCATTACTAATTATACCCCCGACAAACGAAGTTTTGAGGGGGTATATTGGAGTCACCCTGAGGTCGGTCTGTGGGTCTGTCGGTCGGTCTGTCCGTTGCAATTTTCCTTGTCCGGAGCATCACTTGAAAAGTACTGGATGGAATTTCATCAAACGTCATACAATGGTAGAATATAATGAGAGGAAGTGCAGTGTACAAGAAACATAACACTATTCTTGCTAATTACAGAGTTATTGCCCTTTGATATTTTTTCTTGTCCGGAGCATAACTTGAAAAGTACCGGATGGAATCTCATCAAGCTTCATACAATGGTAGAATATAATGAGAGGAAGTGCAGTGTACAGGAAACATAACTCTATTCTTGCTAATTACAGAGTTATTGCCCTTTGATATATTTCCCTTTGATATTTTTTCTTGTCCGGAGCATTACTTTTAACGTACTGGATGGAATTTTATCAAACTTCATACAATGGTAGAATATAATGACAGGAAGTGCAGTCTACAAGAAGCATAACTCTATTCTTGCTAATTACAGAGTTATTGCCCTTTGATATATTTCCCTTGTCTGGAGCATTACTTTTAAAGTACTGGATGGAATTTCATCAAACTTCATACAATGGTAGAATATAATGAGAGGAAGTGCAGTGTACAAGAAACATAACTCTATTGTTGCTAATTACAGAGTAATTGCCCTTTGATATTTTTTTTTGTCCGGAGCATAACTTGAAAAGTACCTGATGGAATTTCATCAAGCTTCAT
Organism: Panopea generosa; assembly: GCA_029582155.1. Lineage (NCBI taxonomy): Eukaryota > Metazoa > Mollusca > Bivalvia > Adapedonta > Hiatellidae > Panopea > Panopea generosa. The sequence continues at coordinate 19,753,187 of CM055910.1, forward strand.
ACAATGGTAGAATATAATGAGAGGAAGTGCAGTGTACAAGAAACATAACTCTATTTTTGTTAATTACAGAGTTATTGCCCTTTGATATATTTCCCTTGTCCGGAGCATTACCTTTAAAGTACTGGATGGAATTTCATCAAACTTCATACAATGGTAGAATATAATGACAGGAAGTGCAGTGTACAGGAAACATAACTCTATTCTTGCTAATTACAGAGTTATTGCCCTTTGATATATTTCCCTTGTCCGGAGCATTACTTTTAAAGTACTGGATGGAATTTCATCAAACTTCATACAATGGTAGAATATAATGACAGGAAGTGCAGTGTACAAGAAACATAACTCTATTCTTGGTAATTACAGAGTAATTGCCCTTTGATATATTTCCCTTGTCTGGTGCAGTACTTTTAAAGTACTTTTAAAGCCATCAGTGATAACAGTTTAATAAAGTTCATGAAAGAACCAAGTTGATGAATACATGGAGTTCGAGCAAAGCAGGTTCGATATTGTATTCCTAGTGCTCTTGTTTGTTTCTTATCCATAAAATTGTTGTCCCTCAACATAACTCCAAAAAGTATAACATTTATTGATTGCCATGAAAGCTTGTACACTGCACAATAATTAAAAAGACCGTTTTTAATTTTAACAAAACCATAAAAAAATTAACAATACCAACAACTCAATCCATAACATTCTCTTTTATTAAGAATTTTTTTTTTCTGGAGCATAACTTTAAAACTATTGGATATAATTTAATAAAACTTCATACAATGGTAAACCATTTTCTGTCATGGCGGCGTTCGGGGTATTCATCACTACAGTGATAGGTCTAGTTGTTCCAATGGTCTGTCACTATGTTGTCAACTGGCTCATTACTAATTGTCACAATGGTCTGTCACTATGATGTCAACTGGTTCATTACTAATTTTCACAATGGTCTGTCACTATGGTGTCAACTGGTTCATTACTTATTGTCACAATGTTCTGTCACTATGGTGTCAACTGGTTCATTACTAATTGTTACAATGGTCTGTCACTATGTTGTCAACTGGTTCATTGCTAATTGTCACAATGGTATGTCACTATGTTGTCAACTGGTTTATTACTTGTTGTTGCAATGATCTGTCACTATGTTGTCAACTGGTGCAAAACTAATGGTCACAATGGTCCGTCACTATGTTGTCAACTGGTTCATTACTAATTGTCACAATGGTCTGTCACTATGATGTCAACTGGTTCATTACTAATTTTCACAATGGTCTGTCACTATGGTGTCAACTGTTTCATTACTTATTGTCACAATGTTCTGTCACTATGGTGTCAACTGGTTCATAACTAATTGTTACAATGGTCTGTCACTATGTTGTCAACTGGCTCATTACTAATTGTCACAATGGTTTACAATGATGTTGTCAACTGGTTCAATACTAATTGTCGTAATGGTCTGTCATTATGTTGTCAACTGGTGCTTAAGTAATTGTCACAATGGTCTATCACTATGTTGTCAACTGGTGCATCACTAATTGTCACAATGATATGTCACTATCTGGTCAACTGGTTCATTAACAATTATCACAATGGTGTGTCACTATGTTGTCAACTGGTTCATTACTAATTGTTGCAATGGTCTGTCACTATTTTGTCAACTGGTACATCACTAATTGTCACAATGGTCTGTCACTTTGTTGTCAACTGGTTCATTACTAATTGTTGCAATGGTCTGTCACTATGTTGTCAATTGGATCATTACTGATTGTCACAATGGTTTGTCACTTTGTTGTCAACTGGTTCATTACTAATTGTCACAATGGTCTGTCACTATGTTGTCAACTGGTTCATTACTAATTGTTGCAATGGTCTGTCACTATTTTGTCAACTGGTGCATCACTTATTGTCACAATGGTCTGTCACTATGTTGTCAACTGGTTCATTAATAATTGTCACAATGGTTTGTCACTTTGTTATCAACTGGTTCTTTACTAATTGTCGCAATGGTCTGTCACTATGTTGTCAACTGGTGCATCACTTATTGTCGCAATGGTCTGTCACTATATTGTCAACTGGTGCATAACTTTTTGTCACAAAGGTCTGTCACTATGTTGTCAATGTGCATTACTAGTTGTCACAATGTTCTGTCACTATGTTGTCAACTTGTTCATTACTAATTGTTGTAATGGTCTGTCGCTATGTTGTCAACTGGTTCATTACTAATTGTCAAAATGGCCTGCCAGTATGTTGTCAACTGGTTCATTATTAATTGGCACAATGGCCTGCCAGTATGTTGTCAACTGGTTCATTATTAATTGACACAATGGCCTGCCAGTATGTTGTCAACTGGTTCATTACTAATTGGCACAATGGCCTGCCAGTATGTTGTCAACTGGTGCATCTATGTTTATTGTCATTTGCTTTGACCTTGCATCAATATGGGCACAGTGCTCCACGAAAAAACAAAGGGGACTAGTCAAGCAGGTTGAAAAAATCTACTTACCTTGGCTGAAAAATAACTTCACTTGCCCAGATTTTTAGTACCAATAACTTTTGCCTGGGGCAAGATTTTAATCAACAGAGTTGTGTTGTTGATTTTAACCACAGACATTGATACAATTGTGAAGGTATGATGTAATATTGATGTGTTGCAGGTGTGGTGTTCATCCAGTACTAAAGAAGCCGACCATTTACAGATACTCAGTGATCCCCACAGTCCTGCACAGTACAGGTAAAAAGTCCCAGCACACATGTAACTCAATACTTTCAAAGAAAAGGGGACATATTGTAGTTAATTGCCTCTGCATCATTGCTCATTTGTCAGTAATCACTACCCACAAGTACATCAGTGAAACTTCACAAGAGTGTTCACTACCATAAAAATGACCCAAGGTGCCAAGTGAGATAGTGATAACTCAATGAAAAAAATAAAGAGATATTTTCATAAACTGACGTTGGCGTGTTTGTCTGGTTTTCTCAGTTTCTCAATAAATCTAATTCTGTTATATATGCATTCATATTAAGTTATACAATAAATATATGTATATGTTACAAAAGTTTACATCATTGACCTTGACATACTCATTGACTTGGATTTAAAACTTGCAATTTGATTTAAATTTTATGTTCAACTCAATTTTTTAACAAAGCTCTATGTGAGGTATTCTGATCACCGTTTCCATCATCTTTCTTCCGTCCAAGAACTTTTTGTTGTGTGCACTCCAACACCTGAATTTTTTATTGGCTCTTTACCAGACTTACATAGTTATATAACCATAATATCTCAGACAAGTTATTGAACTGGCCAAACTTGATAATTATATTTATATATTATGCCTTTGAAACATAAAAAGTACACTATTTAATGTTGTGCACTTTAGCACCTGCAATTTCTTATTTGATCCTCACCAAACTTACACAGTAGTTATATAATCATGGTAACACGGTCAAGATCTTGAAGTGGAACTTAAAATTGGTTAATTAATGACAGAGTTATAGCCCTTAAGTAGTAATATACATGTACCTTTTAAATTATTTTCAAAATCATTAGTATATTAATTTTGATATATAATGAAACCAGATGTAATTTCCAATGTGAATATGTATTTTTTTACTGCAGTAAATATAACATATTTATATTTTTATGTGACATTGTTAACATGGCCATGTTTGGTCTTTTTGACATCCAAATTTATAGGAGCAAATTTGTATGTTTGTCTACATCAGTAGAGTTTTAACACAATGTACAGAATCATGGTTATTGTCATTTGCTTACACATTCTGAACATTCCTTGTTTTGTTTTATTTTTCTACACAAAAGTCACTCTAGATCCAAAACTACATCAGATCTTTCCTTCAACCAACAATGTTTTAATGTACTCATATTTTTATTCTCTATGAAATATCACCAGTATATGTCTACACATTATTGAAAATGTTAAAAATCAGTTGGATGAAAACCTGCATTTTCAATAATGTGTAGATAGACGTCGGTTATTTACATGCTTGTGACTTTTTTGACCGCTTGGCCCTTTTTGTATGTAATGCTTTTTATCCACAAGAAAAAATACAAAAACATCTTCATTGTCCTCAATTTTCTGCAGACAAAAGACATCACGTTGACAAAATTTGACATATTTCTATGTTTTCGGTCGTTTTGTGTTTGTGTATTTTTTTTCCCTCCAAAAATTGATGGAAGCCCATGTACTGTGAATCATTAATTTTCGTTGTTTTTGGTTGAATGACATATTCGTGGGGACTTAATATGTTGAAAACGAATTTAAGAAAAAAAACACATGCATGTAAGTAGGTTGAGACCAGGCAAATTCACTTGTTGGCAAAAAGAAATAAACACACCTAATAGGCTACTTTTCATTCAATACTAGAAATCTTTATCTTATTTATTTGCATGTATTTTTTTCTCTTTTAAAAACAGCTACTTGAAACAATGCTGGAGAAATACTCCACGCTGATGTAAAATTGGTCATCTACTATTGTTATTGACACATTCTTCTAGGAACTGTCTAATTTAAGCGCTTTCAACAGTGATGAAAATAATACATGCGAGTAAACAAACATTCTCTGATAGTGATACGCATATTTTATGTAATGAAACGGATGGAATATTAATACAGTTAACATAATTTAACCTAATCAGTGCATTGTTTTAAATATTTCAAATTTAAATTTGACTTTCATTAGATCTGTAAGCTAAATGCTCACACTTAATAGAAACTATCGGGTAATATATAGATCTAGTTAAGGTAAGTCTATGTTTTAGTAGTGGTTAGTGTTCATGAGGTAAAAATGCAACAATTAAGAATCCCAAAGGGAGGGACCGCAGGCTTAGTGTTAAACGTCATTTGACTGACAGTTTGACATCAGTTGACTGACTCTGGGTGGAGCTATGATGAAATCTGAGATGATTGTAGTTTGAAAGTTGATGTTTGCTTAGGCCATTTCTAAGCATAGCTGGTGCGGCTTTGTAGTTTGTACATGACTTGTTCAAAATAGAATCAAGGGCGGATCTGTGCAATGTCATTCACATGCATGCAGTGATGACGAACTTCTTAATAGTTAAGAACAAACTTAATAATTAAATATTTTGTAGGCTGTTTTAACAAATAAGAGCAACACAATTTTAAAAATTGAAGCGATTCCATTGGTTGTCAAATGAGGTTAGACACTAAGGTACAGATAAGGTATAGATGTAACAAATTTTTACCATGATCATTTCATTGGTATTTAATTTTGTTGTTGAGGCCCCCCAAGAAATCAATGAAAATTAGTTCCCCTCGAAAATAAATGATTTCACAGAATCTCTAAAATTGATAGCAAATCAGCAACTGACCACTTATCTTTGAACACTTCACTGTATTTGTTTAATTACAAAATTTTATTATTTTAAAGGGACACATTGCAAGTTTAATACATTTTAACTTAAAGTAATTTCTAAAATTTCTTAGGTCAAAAAAATATATATATTTCTCGTTAGCCTAAAAAAAAAAAGTAGTGTAGACCATGTTTGATTGTCTTTTTTTTCTCTCCTGAGGTACTAGTTATACTGAGCAAACCAATCATTAGTTGTTGTTGTATGTTAACCAAGTTATATTATTGGGATAGGTACATTAAAGATTCACTGTGCTATTCTGAATAACAATAATAACCATTTTTTGGGGGAAGTATTCTTTGTCTTTCTAGGCGACCATATTTGATGCAGTTTCCATGCAATATGGAAATCTCCTAGAAGATTTATTGAAGTCGTGTCCATGGGGTCGAATATGGGACCACCACAGGGATCACTGTTTTACATAGAATTATACAGGGAAAGTGTTTTAGACACGATAACACCTTCATTTTTCATTGAATCTTAACCAAACTTGCACAGAAGTTATATAATCATTAGATCTTGGATTAATTCTTGAAAAAGTGTCATTCGACCACAAATGTCCCCACCGCAGGGCTTATAAGCACGTTTTAAGAGAAACTTAAAAAAGAAAATTTCTCTGGAAGTTCAAGGCCTAACCTTAGATATTTTACATGTTACATTGCATGGAGGTGTCCTAATTTTCCATTTTTCATTGAATCTTCACCAAACTTGCACAGCAGTTACAAAACCATAAGATGATGGACAAGTTTTTGAAAAAGCGTCATTTGACCACAAATGCCCCCACAATAGGGCTTATAAACACATTTTACGCAAAACTTTAAAAAACATTTTCTCTGAAAGTTCAAGGCTTAACCTTAGATATTGTACATATAGCATTGCATGGTGGCTGGCCCCTAAAAGATTGGTGAAGAGTGACTTATAAAAACATTTCCTTTAAAATATTCATTTGTCATTTTGTTGGCAGTAGAGTGATTCATGTCCTCTTGTCCTATTGGACCCCTTGTTTCAAATACAAGTATGTAAAGAGTCTACTTGAAATTAGGGGGAAGGGTTCATTGCAGCCCAGTAGGGTGACTGACTTTACATGGAAATGCTATGATAAAACAGATAACCGCAGCAGCGTCTGTCCGTCTGTCCTTCCTTCCGTCTGGTATTTCATGTCCGGCCTGTATCTTTGTCATGTATAGATGGATTTTGTTGATACTTGGCACAAATGATCAACATAACATTAAGATGTGTCACGAGTAAGACCCACACCAGTACCTCAAAGGTCAAGGTCACAATTTGAGTTTGTTTGAATACACTTTGAGTCTGTGTGAGATTTCATGTCCGGCCTGTAATTTTTCCATGCATTGATGGATTTTAATAAAACTTGCTACAAATGATCAACATAACATGACGACGTGTAACATGTAAGACCCACACCCGTAACTCAAAGGTCAAGGTTACTATTTGAGTTTGTTTGACAACACTTCGAGTTTGTGTGAGATTTCTAGTCCAGCCTGTAATTTTGTCATGCATAAATGGATTTTAATGATACTTGCTACAAATGATCAACATAACATGATGACATGTCGCGAGTAAGATCCACACCCTTACCTTCTAAGGTCAAGGTAACAATTTGAGTTTGACAACACTTTGAGTCTTTGTCTTGTCCGGCTGCAACTTTGTCATGCATAGATGGATTTTTATAAATACTTGTTTAAGATAATCAACATAACATGATGACGTGTTGCACTTAATACACAAACTCCCACTTCAAAGGCTAAAGTCACAATTTAACTTTGTTTGACAACACTTTCAGTTATTTTGACATTTCTTGTCCGTTCTGTCACCTATGGATAAATTTTAAAAACACTTGGCTTAGTTGATCAACATGACATAATTAAGTGTCGCATGTAAGACCCAGAACCTTTCCTCAATGATCAAGGTCACACTTTCAAATTGTTTGATATTGTGTGTCTGGTCTGTGACTTTGCCTTTAACTTGGCTCAGTTTATCAAGATGACATGATGACGAGTCATAAGTAAGACCTAGACCCATACCTCAAAGGTCAAGGTGATACTTTTAGTATGTATGACACTTTGAATCTGTTTGAGATTTCAAATCCATCCTTTAACTTTATCATACATGGATGGAAATCAAAAACACTTGGCTCAATTTATCAACAAATGATCTGTAACTTTGTCTTGTATTTTGGGATTTTTAAATAGCTTGACACAAGTGATCAGCATGTCATGATGATGTTTTAGCAGCATTTAACTGTTGAAATACTCAGACCATTACATCAGATGTCAAGGTCAAGGTTACATAAAGGTCAAGTCACGCTTTAATGTAAATAAAACATGAAATTGCATGTCTAGTCTGAAACATCAGTCCATTACTCTTTATATTCATGGATACATCGCTACCTATTATAACATTATATTGTTATTTTTCAATGACCATTTGGGGGGCATGCAACACTTACCAGTGACATTTCTTGTTCTCATCTATAGCTGTAATAATTTCTTCATAGGCTTACTCCATACAGAATTTGAAAGGAAGTGACATGTGAAACCAAATGAATGAGTCAGACTCATCTAGGGCCTCTTGTTGTATTATAGGAGTGTTAAGTTGATAATTGAAATAGAGATAAAAACAATCATCACTAGCATTATATTATTATCACTAGTATATTCTCAAAGAATAATTTAGAATTACTTGTACATTATCCATGATAGTTTAGCATCACTGGTATATTACCAAATAATGATTTTGAATTACTTGTACATTATCCATCATAGTTTAGAGTTGCTAGTATATTATCAAATAATGATTTAGAATTACTTTACATTATTGATGAGGTTTAGAGTTACTACTATATTAACAAAAATTGATTTAGAATTACTTGGACATTATCCATGATAGTTTAGAGTCACTGGTATATAAATAAATAATGATTTATAATTATGTGTACATTTTTCATGATAGTTTAGCATCACTGGTATATTATCAAATAATGATTTAGAATTACTTGTACATTATCCATGATAGTTTAGCATCACTGGTATATTAGCAAAGAATGATTTAGAATTTCTGGTACATTATTCATGACAATTTAAAATGACTGGTTTATTATCAAATAATGATTTATAATAACTTGTACATTTTCTATGCAAGTTTAATGTCACTGGTATATTATCAAATAATGGTTTATAATTACTAGTACATTATTCATAAAAGTTTAGCATCATTGATATGTTATCAAATACTCATTTAGAATTACTTGTACATTATTCATGATAGTTTAGCATCACTAGTATATTATCAAAGAATAATTTAGAATTACTGGTACATTATCCATGATAATTTAGAATGACTGGTATATTAGAAAATGATGGTTTATAATAACTTGTACATTTTCCATGATAGATTAGCATCACTGGTATATTATCAAATACTCATAAAGAATTACTTGTCCATTATTCATGATAGTTTAGCATCAATAGTATATTATCAAATAATAATTCATAATTACTTGTACATTATTCATGATAGTTTAGCATCTCTAGTATAGTATCAAGTAATGATTTATAATTACTAGTGCATTCTCCATGATAGTTTAGTACCACTGGTATATTATCAAATAATGATTTAGAATTACTTGTACATTATCCATTATAGTTTAGAATCACAAGTATATTATTAAATAATAATTTAGAATTACTGGTGCATTCTCCATGATAGTTTAGTACCACTGGTATATTATCAAATAATGATTTATAATTTCTTGTACATTATCCATGATAGTTTAGTACCACTGGTATATTATCAAATAATGATTTAGAATTACTTGTACTAGTTTATTATCCATGATAGTTTAGCGCCACTGGTTTATTATCAAATAATGATTTATAATTACTAGTACATTTTCCATGAGAGTTTAGTGTCACTGGTATATAAATAAATCATAATTTAGAATTACTAGTTCATTATCCATGATAGTTAAGCACCACATATATATTATCAAATAATGATTTAGAATTACTGGTACATTATCCATGAAAGTTTAGCATAACTGGTATATTGTCAAACAATGATTTATAATTATTAGTACATTTTCCATGAGTGTTTAGTGTCACTGCTATATTAATAAATAATAATTTAGAATTACTTGTACATTGTCCATGATAGTTTAGAGTCACTGGTATATCATTAAATAATAATTTAGAGTCACTGGTACATTATCCATGGTAGTTTAGAGACACTGGTATAGTATCAAGTAATGATTTAGAATTACTTTTACATTATACATGATAGTTTAGCGTCACTGGTAAGTTATCAAATAATGATTTAGAATCACTTGTGCATTATTCATGATAGTTTAGCATCACTAGTATATTATCAAATAATGATTTAGGATGACTGATACCTTATCCATGATAGTTTAGAGTTACTGGTTTATTATCCAATAATAATTTAGAATTCATGAAAGTATAGAGTTACTGGTATATTATCCAATAATAATGTACAATTACAGGTACTTTATCCATGATCATTTAGAGTCAATGTTGTTTTATCATATAATATTTTAGAATTGCTTGTACATTATCCATGATAGTTTAGAGACACTAGTATATTATCCAATAATAATTTAGAACTACTGGTACATTATCCATGATAGTTTAGAGTCACTGGTATATTATCAAATAATAATTTAGAATTACTTGTTCATTATGCATGATAGTTTAGTGCCACTGGTATATTATCAAAAATAATTTATATTCACTGGTACATTATCCATGATAGTTTAGAGTCACTGGTATATTATCAAATAATAATTAGAATTAATTGTACATTGTCCATGATAGTTTAGAATCAATTGTTTATTATACAATAATAACTTAGAACTACTGGTACATTATCCATGATAGTTTAGAATCACTGGTATATTGTCAAATAATAACTAGAATTACTTGTACATTGTCCATGATAGTTTAGAGTCACTGGTACAGTATCAAATAATAATTAGAATTACTTGTACATTATCCATGATAGTTTAGAATGACTGGCATATTATCCAATAATAATTTAGAAAACTGGTACATTATCCATGATAGTTAAGAGTCACTGGTACATTATCAATATTAATAAGAAATTCTTGTACATTGTCCATGATAGTTGAGAGTCACTGGTCTATTATCCAATAATTTAGAATTATTGGTAAGTTATCCATGATAGTTTATAATCACTGGTATATTATCAAATAATAATAAAAATTACTTGTACATTGTCCATGATAATTTAGAGTCACTGGTACATTATCATAGAAAAAATAGAACTACTTGTACATTGTCCGTGATAGTTTACAGTCACTGGTACATTATCAAATAATAATTAGAATTTTTGTACATTGTCCATGATAGTTTAGCATCACTGGTATATTATCCAATAATAATTTAGAATTACTTGTACATATCCATGATAGTTTAGCATCACTAGTACATTATCAAATAATGATTTAGAATTACTAGTACATTATCCATATTAGTTTAGAGTCATTTGTTTATTATCAAAGAATGATTCAGATTTACTTGTACATTTTCCATGGTTATTTAGAATGTCTGGTATATTATCAAATAATAATTTAGAATTACTTGTATGTTTTCCATGAGAGTAAATGTCACTGGTATATTATCAAATAATGATTTGTAATTATTGGTACAGTTTCCATGATAGTTTAGTATTACTGGTATATTATCAAATAATAATTTATAAATACTTGTACATTATTCATGATAGTTTAGCATCTCTAGTATAATATCAAATAATGATTTAGAATTACTAGTACATTATCTATGATAGTTAAGAGGTGCTGGTTTAGTATCTAATAATGATTTAGAATTATTTGTAAATTTCCCATGATTATTTAGAATGACTGGTATATTATCAAATAATGATTTAAAAGTACTTGAACATTATCCATTATAGTTAAGAATCACTAGTATATTATTGATTAACGATTTGGAATTACTAGTGCATTATCCATGATAGTTTAGAGTTGCTTGTATAGTATCAAATAATTATTTAGAATTACTAGTACATTATCAATAATAGTTTAGCATCACTTTTTTATTATCAAATAATGATTTAGAATTACTTGTACATTATCTTTGATAGTTTAACATCACTGGTATATTATCAAATAATGATTTAGAACTACTAGTTCATTATCCATGATAGTTAAGCACCACTGGTATATTATCAAATAATGATTTAGAATTACTGGTACATTATCCATGATAGTTTAGCATAACTGTAATATAATCAAATAATGATTTATAATTACTAGTTCATTATCTATGATAGTTAAGTGCAACTGGTATGTTATTAGCTCTACTGGCCAAAGGCCAGAAGTGCTTATGCGATGGCACGTTGTCTGTCGTCCGTCGTCTGTCGTCTGACGTCTGTCGTCTGTTAACAGCACTTTCTCTGAAACTACTAGGCCAATTAAACTGAAACTTCACATGGGTGTTTCTATTGCATAGGAGACTATCCAAAAGATTTTTTTTTTCAATCTGAAATTCAAGATGGACGCTGTAACTAAAAATAGTTCAAAACTTAAAAAATCTTCTTCTCATGAACGGCCCAACAGATTTTCAAAATGGATATGTAGTAATGATGACCAACTATAGTTTTGTTAGATTTGTTCAAATGGTGTCCCTAGGGTTAAATATGAACCACCCCGAGGGCTCAATTAGGGGACACATGTCATTATAATATTTTTGTATTTTTTTTTTAAAAAATTGAAATGATTTTGCCTATATCTTCACAGAAGCATTGTTTGGTGAAGGAGGTTCAGATTTGTAAAAATGACTGGGTTCCACTGTCTTAAGGGGTCAGGAGGGACCCCAAAAGGGTAAAAATTGGGAATTACTAAATTCGTTTTCTTAAGAACCGATATGTCAGATTTGTTCATATTTTCCATAAATTATCCCTATGTGTAGGGGTTTGATTGCAGATTAGAATTTAGGGGCTAAAATTTATAGGGGCCCTGTAAGGGGACTTAGAATTTTACATAGGGATACTATGGGAAAACAGAAAATTCTCTTTTTCTTTCATCTGTTCTGAAACCACTAGGCCAGTTAAACTGAAACTTCACATGGATGTTTCTATTGCAAAGGAGACAATATCGAAGATTTTATTTTTCGATCTGAAATTCAAGATGGCCGCCGTTACTAAAAATAGTCCAAAACTTAAAAAATCTTCTTCTCATGAACGGCTCAATAGATTTTCAAAATGATTATGTAGTAATTATGACCAGCTATAGTTTTGTTAGATTTGTTCAAATGGTGTCCCTAGGGTTAAATATGACCCTGCTTTAAGGGTTCAATTAGGGGACACATGTCATAATATTTTTTTATATTTTTTTTTTAAAATGGAAATGATTTTGCCTATATCTTCACAGAAGCATTGTTTGGTGAATGAGGTTCAGATTTGTAAAAAATAACTTGGTTCCACTGTCTTAAGGGGTCAGGAGGGGCCTCTAAAGGATACAAATTGGGAATTACGAAATTCGTTTTCTTAAGAACCGGTATGTCAAATTTGTTCATATTTTGCTTAAATTATCCCTATGTGTAGGGGTTTGATTGCAGATAAGAATTTAGGGGCTAAAATTAATAGGGGCCCTGTAAGGGGACTTAGAATTTTACATAGTGATACTATGGAAAAACAGAAAATTCTCTTTTTCTTTCATCTGTTCTGAAATCACTGGCCAGTTAAACTGAAACTTCACATGGGTGTTTCTATTGCATAGGATATTATACCAAAGATTTTTTTTTTTAATCTGAAATTCAAGATGGCCACCGTTACTAAAAATAGTTCAAAACTTAAAAAAAATCTTCTTCTCATGAACGGCTCAACAGATTTTCAAAATGTTTATGTAGTAATGATGACCAACTATAGTTCTGGTAGATTTTTTCAAATGGTGTCCCTAGGGTTAAAATGACCCTGCCCCGAGAGTTCAATTTCGGGACACATGTCAATATAATATAATTTTTTTTTTTTAAATGGAAATGATTTTGCCTATATTTTCACTAAAGCATTGTTAGGTGAGGGAGGTTAAGATTTGTAAAAATGACTGGGTTCCACTGTCTTAAGGGGTCAGGAGGGGCCCAAAAAGGGTACAAATTGGGAATTAGTAAAATTGTTTTCTTAAGAACCGGTATGTCAGATTTGTACATATTTGATATAAATTATCCCTAAGTGTAGAGGTTTGATTGCAGATAAGAATTTAGGAGCTAAAATATATAGAGGCCATGTAAGGGGACTTAGAATTTTACATAGGGATACTGTGGGAAAACAGAAAATTCTCTTTTTTTTCATTTATTTTGAAACCACTATGCCAATTAAACTGAAACTTCACATGGATGTTTCTATTGCATAGGAGACTATACGAAAGATTTATTTTTTTTATCTAAAATTCAAGATGGCCGATGTTTCTATTGCATAGCAGAATTTCAAAAAGTGCTATGGCCACTATGAGTCAGTAGAGCGTCCTCAGGCCCTCTTGGGCCTCTTGTCAAATAATGATTTAGAATTTCTGGTACAATATTCATGATAGTTCAGCATAACTGTTATACTATCAAATAATGATTTATAATTACTAGTACATTTTCCATGAGAGTTTAGTGTCACTGGTATATTAATAAATAATAATTAAGAATAACTAGTTCATTATCCATGATAGTTAAGCACCACTGGTATTTTATCAAATACTGATTTAGAATTACTGGTACATTATTCATGATAATTTAGCATAACTTGTATTTTACCAAATAATGATTTATAATTACTAGTAGATTTTCAATTGGAGTTTAGTATCACTGGTATATTAATAAATAATAATTAAGAATTACTAGTTCATTATCCATGATAGTTAAGCGCCACTGGTATACTATCAAATAATGATTTATAATTAATAGAACATTTTCCATGAGAGTTAAGTGTCACTGGTATATCATTAAATAATAATTGGTACATTATCCATGATAGTTTAGAGACACTGGTATAGTATCAAGTAATGATTTAGAATTACTTGTACATTATACATGATAGTTAAGAATTACTGGTATATTATCATATATTGATTTAGAATTACTTGTTCATTATCCATGATAGTTTAGCATCACTGGTATGTTATCAAATAATGATTTAGAATTACTTTACATTATTCATGATAATTTAGCATCACTAGTATATTATCAAATAATGATTTAGGATGACTGATACATTATCCATGATAGTTTAGTGTTACTGGTTTACATGATAGTTTAGAATCACTAGTATATTTTCAAATAATAATTAGAATTACTTGTAAATTATCCATGATAGTTTAGAGTCACTGGCACATCATCAAATAATAATAAGATTTACTTGTACATTATCCATGATAGTTAAGAATCACTGGCATATTATCAAGTAATAATTAGATTTAATTGTACATTGTCCATGTTAGTTTAGAGTCAATTGTTTATTATCCAATAATGATTTAGAACTACTTGTACATTGTCCATGATAGTTTACAGTCACTGGTTCATTATCAAATAATAATTAGAATTACTTGTACATTGTCCATAATAGTTTACAGTCACTGGTATATTATCCAATGATTTAGAATTATTGGTACATTATCCATGATAGTTTAGAATCACCGGTATATTATCAAATAATAATTAGAAATACTTGTACATTGTCTATGATAATTAAGAGTCACTGGTACATTATCAAATAATAATTAGAATAACTTGTACATTGTCCATGATAATTTAGAGTCACTGGTACATTATCAAATAATAATTAGAATAACTTGTACATTGTCCATGATAGTTTAGAATCACTGGTACATTATCAAATAATAAATAGAATTTCTTGTACATTGTCCATGATAGTTTAGCGTCTCTTTTTATGCCCCCCAAAAAATTTTTTGCAGGCTTATAGTTATTGCAGCGTCCGTCCGTCCTTCATTTTGTCCGTCCTTCTGTCTGTCCTTCCGTCTGGTATTTCGTTTCTGGCCTGTAACTTTGTCATGCATAGATTGATTTTGTTGATACTGGCAACAAATGATCAACAGAACATGACGACGTGTTGCGAGTAAGACCCACACCCGTACCTCAAAGGTCAAGGTCACAATTTGAGTTTGTTTGACAACACTTTGAGTTTATGTGAGATTTCGTTTCTGGCCCCCCAAAAAATTTTTTGGGTGGCATATAGTTATCGCAGCATCTGTCCGTCCTTCTGTCTGTCCTTCCGTCCGGTATTTCGTTTCCAACCTGTAACTTTGTCATGCATATATGGATTTTGTTGATACTTGCAACAAATGATCAACAGAACATGATGACGTGTTGCGAGTAAGATCTACACCCATACCTCAAAGGTCAAGGTTACAATTTGAGTTTGTTTGACAACACTTAAAGTTTATGTGAGATTTCGTTTCTGGCCCCCCAAAAAATTTTTTGGGTGGCATATGGTAATCGCAGCGTCCGTCTGTCCTTCCGTCCGGTATTTCATTTCTGGCTTGTAACTTTGTCATGCATAGATGGATTTTGTTGATACTTGCAACAAATGATCAACAGATCATGACGACGTGTTGCGAGTAAGACCCACACCCGTATCTCAAATGTCAAGGTCAAACACTTTGAGTATATGTGAGATTTCATTTCTGTCCTGTAACTTTGTCATGCATATATGAATTTTAATGATACTTGCTACAAATCATCAACATAACATCATGACATGTTGGGGGCATGTGACACTTAACAGTGACATTTCTTGTTTATTATCAAATAATGATTTAGAATTACTTGTACATATCCATGATAGTTTAGCATCACTAGTACATTATCAATTAATGATTTAGAATTACTTGTTCATATTGATGATAGTTTAGAGTCACTTGTATATTATCAAACAATGATTTAGAATTTCTTGTACATTTTCCATGATAGTTTAGAGTCACTGGTATATTATCAAATAATGATTTAGAATTACTTGTACATTATCCATGATTGTTTAGCGTCACCTTTTTATTATCAAATAATGATTTAGAATTACTTGTACATATCCATGATAGTTTAGCATCACTTTAGAGTTTAGAGTCACTGGTATATTATCAAATAATGATTTAGAATTACTTGTACATTATCCATGATAGTTTGGAGTCACTGATATATTATCCAATAATAATTTAGAATTATTGGTACATTATCCATAAGAGTTTAGCATCACTAGTGTATTATTAAATTATAATTTAGAATTACTGCTACATTATCCATGAGAGTTTAGAATCACTGGTACATATTATCCAATGATAATTTAGAATTACTGGTACATTGTCCATGATAGTTTTGTGTCATTGTTATATTATCTAATACTAATTTAAAATTACTAGTACATTACAATGATAAATTAGTTTCACTTATACAATAGTACATTACGTTATAACAAGTCAAATTAGAGCTAGCATGATTGGTCAATTACCAGTCATGTATTTACCAATAGAATGAAATATTCACTGTGGAAAAGTGATTTAGTTAAAAAACACATAGGTTAGTTTTGCCATGACTATTTACAGAATTTCAATAAATTTTATGCTGCGCTTGATGGAGTAAATCAAAATGTGTGAACCTGAGATGGTTTCCGATGACATCACGCATTAAATGGCATTATCAGATCGCTACAGGGTTAAGTAATACACCTGATATGTATAAGTTATATTAATAAAACAATCTTTGGTCTCAGTTAATATAACAAAAGGTCTTTGTAAGATATCAATATTAAGCTAATAACTGTATTATAGTGTGAAGTTGCATTATATTTAGGTAGTTAAAGAGCTACTGTTACATTATAATTTGATATTTCAGAGTGATTGGTACATTGTCTAATTCCAAGGAGTTTTCTACACAGTTTAATTGCCCTGCCAACTCTAAGATGAATCCAAACAAGAAGTGTATAGTATGGTAGACAAGAACCAGAAACATTTATGTGACTGACTTCAAATATTTATAATGTTTACATTGGATGTGGAACACACAGGAAAATTGACAGTGTGCATAGTGTGTATATTGGATCTGGAACAAAGACAAAAGTTATGCATACTTTACGCATCATGTTAAACTGGTTGTGTTTGACGAATACAACATCATATTAAAGGGACACAAACTTGTTGTGTTTGATGATAAGGACTTTATATAAAAGATACACAAACTGGTTGTGTTTGATGAATAGGACTTTATATTAAAGGTACACAAACTGGTTGTGTTTGATGAATAGGACATCATGTTAAAGGGACACAAACTGGTTGTGTTAGAAGAATAGGACTTCATATCAAAGAACACAAACTGGTTGTGTTTGATGAATAGGACTTTATATTAAAGGTACACAAACTGGTTGTATTTGATGAATAGGACATCATGTTAAAGGGACACAAACTGGTTGTGTTAGAAGAATAGGACTTCATATTAAAGGACACAAACTGGTTATGTTTGATGAATAGGACTTCATATTAAGGGACACAAACTGATTGTGTATGATGAATAGGACTTCATGTTAAAGAGACACAAACTGGTTGTGTTTTGTGGATAGGACTTCATATCAAAGGGACAAACATTGGTTGTGTTTGATGAATAGGACTTCATTGTAAAGGGAAACAAACTGGTTGTGTTTTATGAATAGGATTTCATATGAAAGGAACATAAACTGGTTGTGTTTGATGAATAGGACTTCATGTTAAAGGGACTTAAACTGGTTGTGTTTTGTGGATAGGACTTCATATTAAAGGGACACAAAGTGGTTGTGTTTGATGAATAGGACTTCATTTTAAAGGGAAACAAACTGGTTGTGTTTGATGAATATGACTTCATATTGAAGGGGCACAAACTGGTTGTTTTATAAAGAGGATTTCATTATAAAGGGACAAAAACTGGTTGTGTCTGATGAATTGGACTTCATATTAAAGGGGCAAAAACTAATTGTGTTTTGTGGATAGGATTTCATATTAAGGGGACACAAAGTGGTTGTGTTTGATGAATAGGACTCCATCAGGCCTTCTTAAATTCCAAAACGCAAATCGGTCCGGGTTTTTTACTACCGTAAGAATCGCACTTATTTTAAAAACATCACTAAAATTGCCTTACATTATGCCTTTACATGTATGCATACCCCACCCACCCTGTCAGCTGCATCATGTATTTTCTCCGTTTATTTATTAATAAGGAACGATTTCAAGTTTATTTGTGTATTATTTATAACATACTTTACCACAATGTGTACATTTTAATGACTGACATTATGTTTCCTCGTTACTGAAGAATTTTCATTTTATTAAAAATGATCGATCGAACCGGAAGTGTTGCAAGTTCCGGTAGCTGCGTGAAATAATCACCATGGAAACCAATGTAATGGTTCAACCGCCAAAATAAATCATTCAGAACCTGTCCCATATCAAAACAAAATCGGTCCGGGTTTTATCACTTTCATTAATTAATGTCATCAATTTAATAATAAAATTATTTTTTTAAAAAAATGAAACAAACAAGTAAAGCTGCACGTTTTATCAAATATTTTAATGACGCAAACAATATTCGGTCCGACCGTCCCAGCTTTGGTTAGCGGTATATCAAAGAAATTACGGACACAAACACAGTCTTTTGATGAACCGACAGAACGCTATGGGTGGCTGATCACACATTGGAGGCGTGCTACATAGCGATAGACTCTTCCGATAAACACCCCTAATACCGTCAATGGTCTAGTCAAAATTGACATCATTTTGCACAGCAGGTGACAAAAGAAACGGATTATTGGGTCAAATGATATTGCCGCAAGGCGTATTTCACAGGTCAGTATGGCATGGTAAGAGCAATTTATGAGATTTTATACGACCGATAGAAAATATCTGGACTGATTTTTTATTGAACTGTGAAAATATCTGGACCGATTTTTTATTAAACTTTGAAATGAAAACTGGTTTTGAACTTCAGAAATCAGTCCAAAAACCGAAAAACCGGCAATTTTAGAAGGCCTGGACTCCATCTAAAGGGACAAAAAACTGGTTGTTTTTTATGAATAGGATTTCATATAAAAGGGACAAAAACTGGTTGTGTTTGATGAATATGACTTTATTTTAAAGGGACAAAAACTGGTTGTGTTTTGTAAAAAGGATTTCATATTTAAGGGACAAAAATTGGTTGTGTTTTGTGGATAGGACTTCATATTAAAGGGACACAAATTGGTTGTGATTTATGAATATGATTTCATGTTTAAGGAAAACAAGTTAGTTGTGTTTGATGAATTAGATTTCCATATTAAAGGGACAAAAACTGGTTGTATTTGATGAAATGGACTTCATATTAAAGGGACACAAACTAGTAGTCTTTTATGAATATGATTTTATTTTAAAGGGACACAAATTGGTTTGATTTGATGAAAAGATTTTCATATTAAAGGGACACAAACTTATTGTGTTTGATGAGTAGGGTTTAAAAGGACACACAACAAACTTGATAGATTATCACTTATTGTTCATGTATATCTTGAAATTATGTATAATTATGTGTGATGGAAATATAAAATGTCATATTATTTATTCTTTTAGAGAGTTTATTGTGACTTACTAGTTATATTAAAAATGTAAATGAATTTCTTAAAAATGAAATTTCTGACAGTACCACAGTTGTTTCAGATAATTTTCTCAATCAGGTTTACAGTCATAAGTGTAAATGTAGATTTGATGTCTGAACATAAGTAAAACTGATTTCAACATTTCATCTGTCCCATTATTAACATATTAATTTCCAATATGTGCATAATTATTACCGTCGTTTTCTCCCATTGGCCAATTGGGCAGATGTCATTGTTATTTGTCTGTTGTTTGTCATCCATCCATTAATCATCTCATTAATCCAATAAATGTTCTATTTCGGTCAGACTTTAATTAAACACGGATATGTTATACATTTATACTGACGGCCAACAGTTTTGCATGGTATACGAAAAATAAAAAGAACCAGAAAAAAATAAAGTGTACTGCCTTTATTGAAATTGAATATATCCAAAACAATTTATTGACTCACAAATAATCCCAAATTTTAACAAATTTCATTCTTGAAAACACATTTTTGTAACACCATTATCAAAATAAGTTTAACACACTTTAAATACACAGTAAATACTGTGTGCTACACAACTCTGTCTAATAGACTCTATTGGGTTATTCAAGTGCACTGTTGATTAGCACTTTAAACTGATTTTGATAGTGATATTACAAAACTATTTATAACATTTTTAGCTCTACTTGCCAAAGGCCAGAAGGGATTATACAATGGCGCTAGTTGTGTGTCGTCAGTCATTCTGTTAGCAGCACTTTCTCTGACACCACTAGGTCAATTAAACTCAAACTTCACATGGATGTTTCTATTGCACAGGAGACTATATAGAAGATTTTTCGAGGCGCCAGATTTTCTGGCATCTCATAGGTATTGTAGGATGTTGAAAATTTATATCACTTCATATGCACCCTCTAACTGCTCAAGAAATCGAAGTTCTTGCTTTTTTATGTATCTGTCGGATGAAAGTAACTTTTCCAAGTATGAAAAATAAACTAATGGTGTGAAAACATGTTTTGAGTCTTTACTTTTGATATTTGATGTCTGCACACGATTGCTATTTACTTTGAAGGCCGAAATGTAGGAGTGGCCATACTAATTAGCATATCGCAAATCAACAATGAAAATAATCCCATTGAAGTCATGTCCATACTAATTGTTCTTTCTCAAGAGAAAGAACACTTATGATGGACAATTTACACTTGACTGAGCAGGTAATGGATACAAGGGTACTGTCAAAGGCATGCCGAACAGTAGGGCCCCGCCATCTTAATTGGTTCCCTGTCCTATTATGGTACCCATTCAAAATTTCATAGTATGCAGAGGACCAGTCTACCGCTTTCTTGGACTCATGCATATTCATTACAAATAGCCTCTATGCCAATGTATATTCATGCACCTTAAAGTCAATCTATTGTAAAAATGCAAGTCTTTAACAGCAGACCGACATGGAACAATTATTCGTATAGAGTATTAACCCCTGCATGGAATATTTGATAATATAGAATAGCGATTAATATAATGAATATGCATAGACTCCCTACAAATAATCACGTAATGAAATAGTCACTTGTCACGTGATAATTTAGCTTCAACTATATATGTGCAATATTTGCAAATGTTGAAGTTCAGGTTTGCAAATGCTTCCTTTCATATATTTTGACCTGTCTAGATCTTTTTTCTTGCGTTCCGTAAATGCATATGTGTAAAATGTGTGTGTGTGTATATATATGCAGGTGCTCGTATGTGTTAATCACGTGACGAAAATATTCGAGGAGGGCCTGGCTCGCTTTTTTCAGAGTACTCACTTTTTATGGATTTTTAAGAGAAAAACATATTAGCCCAAAATGTAGGGCCAGTTCCTTTGTAAACAAAAAGCATTTTTCGTGACATCTGTCCCTGTAACTGATCATGCACAGTGTAAAAGTTCAATTTAGTCTATGCTACATAAGCACCAGGATAACTTTGATATAATTATAAATATTAACTGGTTGAGTTTTATAAATGCATGTGTAAAATATCTATTAACATATTTTTAAAAAAAAAATGCACATTAAAGGGATTATATTGGCATATTACCGTCAATTCCCTGTCCTAAATACACACACCCAGCATGAAGATACACTTATAACTTAAAGATATGTGCGTCTAAAGTGTCTAATTGCATAACCTCTTTATTACAAACATCGGGTTTCTGAAGCCACATTTTTTGTTTTTGTTTACATTCACCATTTTCAATGAACCGCTTTCGGGTTTCCTATCAATCACTGGACAACATTGTGAAGACTCATTCCTGATCTCGTTTTCGAAGCTTTGTTCGGGAAGTTTACGGAGTTCAATGTAAACATTGCACAATACTTTATTGCGGGATGTATTGAAGTTTTGGCAAATATTCAACTATTGATAGTTTGATAATTTTCAAGTAAATAAAGGTTATATGTCTGTACATAAACATTATTTTGTGCACACTGCATACAGGAGAAGTCTGGATTAACAGCGTGTTTGTGTTACTTGCCAATATAATCCCTTTATGTTACTACGCAGATTTTTCATAACTGTTATATTGGACATCTGTAACATGATTGTTCTAAAATCAGATTTTCTTAAAATACAGAATATTGTATATGCGCTAGAAGGAACCTTTTGCTAGGCAAAATCAACAATGAAAATAGTCCCTGAAGCAAATGTAATATTACCAGCTTTCTTCATGTGGTCAATCATGGTTGATTTCAAATTGATGTTAGATTCAGAAATGTTCAACATTATTATAGAAAAGTTCTGTAATATGCTGTTATTGGCTATATGTCATGTAGATTCAGATCACTCCATTTAAACATATGTAATAAAGTCATGGAAGATTGCCTCTTTTGTCCAACTAATTTTAATTGTAGTGTATTATTGAGAGCATTTTACAAGTAAACAAAACAATGCAATCATAAAGGTTTTTCTCAGCATCTAATTTCAACAAATATAGGATAAAATCACCTCCATAAATGGTGTATTTTCAAATCGTAGAATTTGTTAGAAGTAAAAATATGAAAATAACAGAGGTTACAGCTCACCTTGAGAAACCCCGTCTAAAAGTCAACGCATAGGTTACTGCAGTCCCATTTCTTAGGGATGTTTTAAGACTTAACTATTAATGTCTACTTTTATGAGATTTATATTTATTTCGAAATTCACTGATACCTAATGAAAAAATTCTTCATTACATGATCATACATTAAAAATACAAACTTATCAGTTGTATTAACTTTGAAATATGACAAGTTGTCCATTAAAAAACTCCTTTATTATATTTTTATTGCAACAATATTTTTATAGAGTATAGAAAAACATAACTTGAAATGCATTATTTATGTACTGTCGGATACCCCCGGGTCATGATGGATAGAGAGTATTGCAATGGATACCTGAGGGTATCAGACAATTAATGAACACAGAGCTTAAACTTTTTTTAACACCGGGAGGCATACCCATCCCATACCCACCCAATCTCATTTTTTGTTTCATGTGTTTCTAAGAGAAACACTGAAATGTATCTATGTTTTTTTATTTGAATTAGCTACGATTTTCTTACAAGAATTTCTTCATAATGGTCAATAACAGTATTTCACACTGTGGCGAGATTTTTTCTATCAATCCTAGGTTCATGAGTTTGATATATGACAATACGTCTCATAGTCACTTTTCTATCTTTGATTCAAGTGGGAATTGTATCCGTTACTTACTGTACTCCAGTACTGGTTAATCTTCCAAGATCCCAGGAAAGAGAAGTTAGGCTAACTGATCGTCTTTAGCACTAGATGGCATAACAATTACTCTAAATATTGAAACAAACAAACAAATTGCACCTCTTATGACCTTGAGCCCTGTGATTTTTATCTGGAATTCATGATGACCACCATTACTAAAATTAGTCAAAAAATTGATGAAATATCCTCTTCTCATGAACTGCACAACTGATTTTGAAATAGTTATTATCCCCCCTCCGAAGGTGAAGTGGGATATGGTAATGGTCTCCGTCTATTCATAACACTTTTATCTGAAGAATAACAGTTACTACAAAACTATTCAAATGATTTTGTTGAATCTTCACATAATGACAGAACATTGAGAGGAAGCACAACTCTTTCTTCTATCTTCACACAGTTATTCCCCTTTGTTATTTTTCCTTGTTTGGAGCATACCTTGAAAAGCTTTGAAACTGCATACAATGAAAGAGAACATTGACAGGAAGTGGAAAGAACAAGAATTTGCTTCGGCAGTGGGGGGGAGGGGATAGGCTATGTCAAACTATAGTCCTGTTAGATTTGTACAAATGCTGTTCCTGGGGCTAAAAATGACTCTAACCCGAGGGTTCAGTTAGGGGACACGTCATTATATACATTATTATTATTTTTAACTCTACTGGCCAGAGGCTAGAAGGGTTTATGCAATGGCGAGTTGTCTGTCATCTGTCTTTCGTTAGCATTCCTTTCTCTGAAATCATTTGACCAATTAAACTTTAACTTCACAAGGCTGTTTCTATTGCATAGGAGACTAAACAGAAGATTTTTCTTTTCATTCTGAAGTTAAAGATGGGCACCATTACTAAAAATAGTCAAAAACTTAAAAAATCTTCTCGTGAACAACCCAACAGATTTTGAAAATATTTATGTAGTAAATGGTTCAATTATGGAACAAATGTTATTATTATAAATATTATTTTTTAGCTCAGGATGTGATCTTCTATTATGATCTACGTTAGTCAGCTGTTGTCCATAGTTAACTTTTGCTTCAAACGACTTCTTCTGTGAAAACCACATGACAGATTTTCACCAAATTTTGTGTGAAGCATTCTTACACAAAGTGCTCTTAAGTTTGTTCATATGATGACCCTGGGGTCAAATTTGGCTATGCTCCAGGTGTTTTTCAGTAAAATTGGCCCAGCTCCAGGGACATGTCAGTTTACCTTAGGGAAATTTACATCGAAAATTCTTCTCAAGAACCATCCAATCAAATTCATTCATATTTAGTATAACTATGACTAGAAGTTTCAAATTTGTTCAAATAAAGGGGTTAGGATAAATTATGGGCCCAGTAACTTTGATTTTTAGAAAAGCACTATACTTGGCACAAACATAGAACAATACATATTACTAAACATACGAGACCCACTTTCAAAATGGCGGAAAATCCAAGACGACCGCCAAATTTGACAAAATCCATATTTGTCTTTATATTTACAGTACTTAATGATATTTGATAGCTTTTTATTACTTATGTTATCGAAACATATTTATATGTGTTGATTTTAATGCTTTTATTGCGAAGAAATATTTCAAAATATAAAACTATGCAAAAAATAGGCTTAAAATCTTAAAAAATAGCAACAATTTGTATAATTTCAATATTCTATTATAATTTTGCTCAACTGTTTCTTAGGTTTTTTACAAAATAATAGTTTCAGAAATTATAAACATATAAAAATAAAGTTTCTAATGATATAAAACAAAACATTGTATCATATATGCAAATTATTAGGTGGATGGGGTAAATCAAAATCAAATTATGTAAGTACATTGTTCAGTGTACTTTATTCTGTTAAGCCAAATTTAATGAAATGTATTAAAGGGGAGCGCAACCCTGTGTATAAAACAGGATAATATGAATAGCTACGAGTTCAGCTTTCTATTAATAGTATTATTATTCATAAATTCGAGTCCATAAAGATATATCAGCTCGTTTTGTAACGGTCATTTTCGCACATCGACTTTGTGGTGGAAGTCGCCATATTGGATACCTGCGTGACGTCATAACTGCACTTCCGGTTTAAAACATAATTGATTTATACGCTACAGCAGATATAGAAACGTGCAATTATAGTCACTGGCAAAAGTACTATAAAAGAGTAATAAAATGGATTTTAGTAACGGAGAAAGACTTGTGGCCTACAACTTTGAACCAGAATTTTCGGAAGCAGAGTTAAACGAATTAGAAAACGAGAGAAATAGTGAGACGGCACAGTTGTTCACACATGTGAAAGATTTTTGCAGCTGCGAAAACTGTGTAATGATGCTTTCGTCTGACGATAGTACGTGCTGCATGCAATGACCATACTATTGGAAATTTAGAAAATTTAGAATGTATCACAGAAATAATACAGAGAAACACAGCAATGTCTTATGAAGTTTTCACCCAAAAAGATGATAACTGTTAGACAGTCACACCGATCATGAACCAGAGATCAAACCTGAAACCCATCAATCACGACTCTGACATCTTATCATGTAGCCTGACTTTGATGATTGAATTTTTCAAAATAGTAAAATTACCCTTAGCTTGATAAAAAAAGTAATTATTGCCGTCAATATTGATGTAGATCCAGGCGAGCCTGCACATATATGCTGTACTATCAGGGTATATACTGTTTGCTCAATCAATACATTATCAAAACAAACACAAACAACACTATTTAGACCGGGAATGGAATTTACGGGGAAATGTTTTGTTACATACCTGTCTAAGAGAGAATAAGAAATAATATTATATCTCTTTTCTTATCGTGTTTAGCTGGTGCGTTGCCATTGTTGCGTACTGAGAAATGGCTGATAAAATTTTGATTTCATACCCTTTTTAGTAAATTTAGACGAAGCATGAATGAGTTATTTTTTTTTTGTGTTGGTTAACATAACTGGCACTGTCTTTTAGTTAATTTAAATGGTGTTACTACCCAATTTGATATATGATGATTATCTATTCAACCAGTTCCCTGAACATGTATGAATGTTGTTCCTTATAAGGAGTGTCATATCAAATACAATGTCTACAGGCATATTGCACAAAGTGTATGTTACTGTCCAGCTACTGGCACCCTGCTGAGCTTTCATAATTCACCAACACCACATTCACACCATGTGGTAATGAGAAATAACCTACCACAGTGTGCATATTGTACCCTAATAAGCGTAATCACCCCTGGTTTAATGACCCCAGGGTTTATGACAGGATGTTATATCACATAGTATTATGCCTTATTACTAATTTAAACATTTTCAGTTAATTAATGTTTCAATACCAATGCAAACTTACAAGTAAAAATATTATGTTATATGATTTTATGAATATTTTTCATAAATTGTATACCAGAACACTATTTTAACAGTAAAAAAAACTTTTCATGTATTTATGAATAAATAAAGGAACAAAGGTTTTACATTATCTTTTTTCATTACGAAGTAGAGGTAGTTCAAATGTATATTCAAGAATAATGACCTAGTTGACTGTGAAAAGGCCATATATCAATAAACTAAATTGCCTATTGATTATAAAATTAATAAAATGAGTTTATGAACAATTAATGGTTGACTGAATATTTAGCATCATTTTTTGCCATCGAGGGCTTACTGTACAGATGTTCAGTTAACCTAACCACTGTTTCCTGAAAAGTTAACCAGTACTCGAGCACACCCAACAACCGCAAGTAACTGATAATTTTCCCACTCGAATCAGCAGTGAGAGACAAATGATATTGAGACCCAATGTTGTATGTCAATCATCACAGAGACTGTCGCCGGGTGAGGATTCGAACTCTAGACACCTGGATTGATAGTTAGACACGTAACTGACTGAGCTAATCGGGCCTGTCACAATTAATTGGCCTTAATTTGTATTTTAATAATAACTTTTAGATACCATGTCGTTTTCACACCTTATGCTTTGGCGTTAACCTCTTGTTTTTATTGTTAATTGGATTATCACACCTGTTTAAACAGCCTGCAATTATAAGATTGTGAAAGTTTGCTATATCAATTTCGCAATATTTTGGAAGAGTATATAAAATTACAAATTAAATTTCAGAAATCAGTTGAGCTATATGTTATTAGCACATTTTTAAGAGCTTCCCACTGGATAATATACACTAAGTCTATATTATGTATGTCGCATATGGTCATCTTCGTATTGAAATCATCAGAAATTGTATGCTTGGGTAGTAGTACGCCAAGGCATTGGTACGCCTCATTCTGCAATTTTAAATCCTACCCCAAAGTATAAAGGCGTTTTGCGCGTGATGTCACCAGAAGCTTGACACTGAGGCAATGTGAAATCATATATTAGGAAAACTAAAAACAACGCTGCCCACAAAACATATCGCATTACTCCACCCATTTATTCCGCTGAAGAAAACAATGTTTATGGGTTAAGTCCTTCAATTTAGAATAGTGTTCGCGTTTAATTGTCTTCCTTCGATGTTCACTAATGTACTGTATATCTATCTATCAACTGTTTACGTGAATTAGTGTATATACAAAAGAGTATCAGCAGAGAGCAGTCACTAACGACACAATAAAATTTTCGCGAGGACTAGAACGGAAGTGCAGCTATGACGTCACCGAAAACCTCCAACATAAAAGAGCTTTAAAATGGCGGCGCCCATGTCATAAAGGAAACGCTTGAAATCATGATATTTAATATCGTTTTTCTCACTTGATAAATTTCGTTTAATTAAAATTTGTTGATTTTTGTGTTAGTTACATGTCTATTTAACGATAAATGGCCATTTATATTTTGACATGCGGTACCCTTTAAAGGTTCATAACTAATTAAACAAAAGTAAGATTTAAAAGTATTTAAGTGAGTGATATGAAAAAATATATATTGGTTTAAAAGGTAAAATAAATGCTGATTATGTTTTAATTCTTTGTTGTATTGATTCATATAATTTGTATGCAGTACAAACTCTCAAGATAAATAGAGCAGACACATGTATATATACATTGATAAGTTAAGAGTAGGGAGGGGGGGGGGGGGGTGATGTTAATTGTGTTTGTTGGTTCAAATTTATCAGTTACAAGTTGTTGCTTATTTATTATTTTGTAAATTTAGATTCATAATTAGTTTAATGATTAAACTTTTTATGCTCCCCCAAAGGGGGGAAACATAGTTGCCGCTTCGTCCATGCATCCATGCATCTGTGTCACCAATTCTTGTCCGGGCTAGTTCTCTACAACTTCAGGTTGGAATTTTATGAAACTTGCTAGGATGCATCATTACCAAGTGCAGATGCACATTCTGTCTTTATGTTCCAGTTCGATGATTTTTTACGGAGTTATAGCCCTTTGATTCTATTTGTGATCAAATTCTTGTCTGGGCTATTTCTCTACAACCTCATGTTAGAATTTTATGAAACTTGCTAGGAAGCTTCATTATCAATTGCAGATGCGCATTCTGTCTTTGTGTTTCGGTTCGATGTTTATGGCCCTTTGATTTTATTTGTGACCAAATTCTTGTCTGTGCTATTTCTCTACAATATCATGTTCGAATTTTATGAAACTTGCTAGGATGCATCATTACCAAGTGCAGATGTGCATATTGTCTATGTGTTCCGGTTCGATGATTTTTCACGGAGTTATGGCCCTTTGCTTGAGACTATGACCTAATTATTGTCTGCTATTTCTCTACAACCCCATGTTGGAATTTTATGAAACTTGCTAGGATGCATCATAACCAAGTGCAGATGTGCATATTGTCTGTGTTTCGATTCGATGATTTTTCATGGAGTTATTGCCCTTTCATGGAGTCTGTGACCAAATTATTGTCCGCCCTTTTCTCTACAACCTCAAGTTGGAATTTAATGAAACTTGCTATGTTTGTGTTTCGGTTAAATGATTTTTCATGGAGTTATGGCCCTTTGATTCAGTCTGTGACAAAATTCTTTTCCTCTCTATTTCTCTACTATCTGTCGTTAGAATTCTATGAAACTTGCTAGGATGCATCATTACCAAGTGGAGATGTGCATATTGTCTTCATGACGCTATTTCCCTACAACGTCTGGTTTTAATTCTGTAGAACTAGCTTGGATCTGCACATATTGTCATTTTGTTCCTGTTAAATGATTTGTGAATTAGTTCTGTGAAGTGCAGAGCCACATATTGTTCCTGCTATACAGTTTGGTATTCTTCAACCAAGTAGCCCATGAAGAGGCAAACATTCACTTGGGGTGCATCCATCAGTTCTACTGATATTTTCTTGTTTAACATAATAAGCAAAAATTATAGTCGTTTTATCACGCCAATATGTTGGAAGGATAAGCTACGTATTCAATCATTGACCAATGCACCCTTCTACTTCAATCAGTTCAGTCTGTTTGTCAGTCAGTAAACATCACAGGGTATTTGTAAACTTTTTCAGTCCCAAACGAACTACCTTAATTGCTTGTGACCAGCCTCGAACAAATTCAGTAAAACTGACCAGGTATATTCAAATAATTATACTAGTTGTCAGTATTGTTTGAAAGCTTCTTTGAACAATCTTTGCAACTGGCTTATAGGTAATGACTGCATTAGTGCTCTGGAAATGGCAGATAATGAATCAGAGGGCCAGGTCATCACCCAAGGCCATCCACATAAAAGTACACTTTTCACATGTCAGGTGACTGCTTGAGCATACCAAGCATACACTGATAAACAGCGGACCCCAGGGCCTGTCGGGACCTATACCGTCTACCAGCTAAATGTTTTTTTTCAGTTTAGGAACTTAAACCCTTTCCTTGTTCAAAAACGAGGTCACAATAGCAGACTTACGTGCAGGGGCGTTGTCATGCAACAGGGATAGGTGCTTTAAGCCTGTGTGTGGGCGACGTTTGAAACATTGTTTTTTAAGTTTCTTCAACACTTTTTCTTTATAAAATATACCAGTCGAAGATTTTCTATTTGGTACAACCAGTTGCATAATAGGACTACGTATATCAAAGAAAATAACAAACATTGCTATCTTAGCACTGATCAATCTTTTGGCAATTGTGGGGCGGCGACAGTTTTTGGTAGCCCATATTTTGTTGTTAATTTTTCTGGTAGGCTTGAAAAAGAGTACCCATGTCTCATCTCCAGTAATAATTTCAGAAAACTGCTTTCTTTGATATTTTGGAAACATTTTAAGCAGTTTTCTGGCGGTTTCAAGTCGGACACGCTTTTGCTTGTCTGACAACAAATGAGGGATCCATCTAGCTGTAATACGTCTCATTTTTTAAATTACATTTTAGAATGCCGAATACGCTTGCGGCTGAAATACCAACTATACTAGCTATCTGATGAAGAGTTAATCTGGTGTCAGACTTAACCACATCACATACTTTGTTAACCATAATGTTAGAAGTAGCACTACAAGGACGTCCCGATTTTGGTGCATCATTAATGGAGTCACAACCGCTTTTAAACTTCTTAATCTACCTTGTGACGGTGGCATACAACACTTCATTCTGTCCATGAAGAACACACAATTCGTCAAAAATCTCCTTCGCTGATACGCCAAGCTGGCATCGAGTCTTTACATAACCTCTAATTTCAGCTGCCTTTACCCTTCTCTTGCCAACCATTTTACTATAGTGTCAATGACTATATGTTGCTTTTATCACTGTATTAGCGATAATACTGCGTGTACACCTGTA
This sequence comes from Panopea generosa, assembly GCA_029582155.1. Lineage (NCBI taxonomy): Eukaryota > Metazoa > Mollusca > Bivalvia > Adapedonta > Hiatellidae > Panopea > Panopea generosa. The sequence continues at coordinate 19,784,637 of CM055910.1, forward strand.
AACTTGATATGTATGTGTAGAGAATGGATGTCTCGCTACATGGGTACAATTTTCACGAAAATCCCGTGCAAGGTGAGGCCGCACGATAATCAGTTGCAGTACTTTTGAAATGCCCCTCGTAAAAGACTTCCTTCTCATCAAGGTGTAAAACCATATGTCAAAGGGGAAGTGATAATTAATAGTAATTAAACAAATAAGACAATTTCCTGCTTTTAACATATTGAGTTAATTGATATAGTTAAGTTGGCATATTTGAAATTTTAACAAAATATAGATTGTAGATTTAGCAAATAATGGTAATATGTTCACTTTTGCTGATTAAAGATTAAATATTTACATCATGCACACAAAGACAATCATTATGATATTAAACATGGTATGATATATTATAAGTAGAGACAGAAAAAAAATGTAGTAGTTTTAACTGAAAGATCGGCAAATTTGTCATTTTCCTCCAACAACAGATAAGATAGAGATTCCTCTAACACTATCAATTTCTTTTCGGGAATATTTAACATTGCTATACACCACATAAATCGAATCTCAAGTCCACAATTTATACCTTCAATTTCACTTTAAACAAAATGATTTAAAAAGTCAGTCCTTATAGTGGGAAAAATTACGAAAACATCACTATATAGTTCAACATATCCTTTAGCGACAGACAACATTTTTAAAAAATCAGGAAAAAGCATTTTTCTTTTGCTGAAAAAAAACAGATTCATCACAATTGCACTTAAGAATTGTAAATGGAGCGATTATTGAAAAATCGACTCACTCTGTAATAAATGATGTAACTTTTTTTAAAAATAAAACTGTTCAATAAATACCAGTTGCGATGGATTGTGGACAAATTTTCCATTCCGCCAATACATGTATATACATTTATAGTGATTATGTCTAGGCTTGATCTTCAAGCTAGAATAAAGTTGTAGTTTTCACGAGACGTTTAGACAAAATTGACAATTTTTATAATGGCTTAAAAATGTCCAAAGGTTAAAATTGGATAAAATGTTTGTTTTAACAGCGAGAACGCCAAAGGTCAGCTCTAAACCACCAGTAAACTGTCCTTTTTTTTTTTACTGAAATTCAGTTTTGTGACCATCGTGGCTACAATCATTTTGCATTGAAATAGGCATTAAGAAATTATGGATCGATGTGAAAAATCCGTTATTTTTTATAATTTCTAACAAAGTTGTGAATTAAAAAAATCATACATTGTACATTAACCTGTTGTTATTAACTTACGTGCAAAAACAAATCATCAAATGAAAATAAAGGGTAAAGAAATATGTTTCTTCAGATGACCGGCAGGGCATGATTGAATTGCATGGCTTATGTCTAAAAAATGTCTGTTATATATTATTATAATGATCATTGACTTACATTTGGTAATTAATAACAGTGTATTTATAAACTTACTGCAATTTTGAAACTGTTGCCTTTTAAACATATGCTTTGAATGTATTTTATTGTATTGATATTCATAAATAAAACTTGCGACTATCGATTTTGCACAGTTATGTCACGTATACCCAGTGTCTAAAGCTGTAAAAGTAAAATCTATAAAAACGAGCAGAATAGTGCAGACATTCGGAACACTTTGCCTATTTCCCATATGCCCAATAATGATATCTAGGAATTGTATAATTGTTTGTAGTGCATATTCATCGCAAGCGAGCGATACATTACTAATACAATAATATTTTTAATAAAAATGTCAATGATGTTGGCTTTAAAAATGTAAATTAACACACACTATTTCAATAATCAAAATAATGTTCTCACTAGGCTACTTGTCACAAAGCAGCATTAATAATTATTTTATTTTATACTAATTTTAATCATGTGTACTAGCCGCATTTAGTGGATGTGTGGGCATTGTTTTTAGTTTAGACATATATATGTCTAAAGAAATCATTTCCGCTACAAACCATTTTCTATTTATTGTTATATGAATATACAATTTCTATTTTACCATCAGTATTTAGTCACGTTTGGATACACTATTTCATATTTGTGTATTACACATTAAGGGTATACACAATTCATCAACAGTATCTTACTTTAATCATTGTTCGAGGAATCACCAAACTTTGAACATATACTATATGTACATGTATCTTATATCTGCAAGTAAACTACTTCCCACATATGTTACATAATGACCTCTGAGCACTGACCTCCGTACAGGTAATGCCTCATCAGAGATAATGACTTCTGCAGATATGATGTAATAACTATGTTTATTATAAAGCAGGTCAAAACTCTCTATCTAACAGGTGATCAAGAATTTAAAGGTATCATCCAGGATATGTGAACGTCTCACACCACTATTACATTTCCCATAGGGCTCCATTGTAACATTTATGTCCAAAACAGAGTGAAAAATTACATTTTGCAGCATTAAATTCAATGCTTTTGTGGGACCTGTCAATTTCCAGATTAATAATATGTCAACTATTCGCCTTAGATGCGGTTCAAACCAACAATTCTGAAACGATACAGAATTGTCAATAAAGCTGGTATCAGCATCAAATTTTCAGTGGTGATTTCTTAAATACTGACCATTTAACTCATGCTAGCAAAAACAAAACATTGCAGTACAAAGCCCTGAAAAAAGAAGAAAAAGAGAACTAAAGTTTTATTTCTACCTCCTTCAACTTGTAGGTCCGGAGTACTCAAAGGAGATAATAGTGGTGTGAGTCCTGAAGTCCATTCTCTCAGCATGACTTAATTATCATTAGTTAAAGAATGAAGCTAATTACCTTGTCTATGATGTGCATTTCACAATATTGGTATGTTTTAGTCATTATATCCACCATGTATTTATTCAAGGATTCTTGATGAACAAAACTGAATATGTAAAATTAATTATCTCGGCATTTACTTAATTAGTAATTATCTACTGTTGTATGCATAGGTTGATAAGCAAAACTTGATTACTTTGTTTACTATTTAAAGAATACTGTTACTTAAATTGTAACGATATATATTTCATAATGTTGGTGTGGTTTAGTCATTATCTGCATAATATGGGTATCAAATGGTTCCCTGATTAAACAACTAAATATGTAAAATCAATTACCTCAGCATTTAATTGTCTAAACAGATTTATAAATCAAAGTTGATTATTTTGTTTACTAGTTAAAGGTACCAAATTTAGGTTAATTAGATAGTTTATGCTGTGCATTATACGATACTTATATGTTTTTCTCATTATGTTTGTTTATTACATTTTACCACATGCTTGTTTCACAAGGATTGCATCAGCTTTGAATTACTTTGTTGTTTCCTTGAACCGATATAAACTCGAGAAACTTTAGTCTCAGGAGGGAAGGAACGGGAACGTTGAGAGTGAAGGATGTTGGTTACATCTAGGAGACTAGTTGTTTAATACTAGAACTTTTTGTATGTTTAAAATTAATGGAACTTGTTTTTGTAAAATATAACTGAATAAAATGTGTGTTAGAAAATTCGAGTTCTTTAATCTATGCAACCACGGGAGTGCGCACAAATGACCAGGATTGAAAAAAGTAAACATTGTTGCGGACACAACACAAACTAACCGAAGTACGGACAACAACGCTGGAAAATAAAAAAAATCAAGCGGATACACCAGAATACAGAAAAACGATCTACTTCTTAGCAAGGTGAGTCACTGCTTTATTTATTCTTTGCTCAAATTGCTGTACCATTTGATGGGAATCCTAAAAGTTATAAAACTTTGATAAAATCTATTGAAAAGTATGCTATTTTAATTGGCCTTGCAGATAATAAAAAGAAATTAGTGGCATATCAAGTCGAGGAGCTGTAAGTGATTTTGTACAGAGCTATCTAAATGATCATCCAAATGACAATTGGGATAATTTTAAAATAGAATTAGCGTCACGATTTGCTGAAATTACTGACTCTCAGCATGCATTTATGCTACTTAGAACCGTTAAACAAAAACTGTCTGAACCCGTGCAATTATATTATGAATATTATATTGCTTGCTCTAGCGGAGGAGGCATTTGTAGAACATCAGGGGGAATTGGTAACAATCGAAAGGCAATTGGTTGGCTTCTTTGTTGATGGGTTAACACATGATTATCTTAAAATGAAGGTTATGAAAGAAAATCCAGCCAAATAACAAGCTGCGGTGAGAAGCGCGATGAATGAACAAAATCTAAGAACTAAGTTCAATTTAAGATTAGGTAAAGAAAAACCATACTAAACGACCTGACCCTATGGAAGTTGATCACTATAGACCAGCAAAGAAATGTTTTTATTGTAAACATACGGGGCGTGTTGAAAAATCAAAGAAATGTTTTTATTGTAAACATACGGGGCATGTTGAACAAGATTGCAGGCTTAAAAGAAGAGAGGTGAACGCATTCGATAAAGACAGGAAACTAAGCAACTATGAATCCTACGAATGATGGAATTGTGGGCAAATGGGTTATCTCAAACGTCAGTGTACCCAACCAAGGTTATTCTTTAGACAAGGAAGAAACCAAAATATAAGACAGGAAAACTAGGATCTTCTTATCATAATGAAGCTTATGATAAGAATAAAGTAGGTCAACATTTAATATTTCCCTAGCCGGTAGTCCAAGTTCGTGCATTATTAAAATAGGCAAAAGTAGATATAGATCATTGGTTGATTCTGGAGCCGAAGTGAGTCTGATTAGTCGTCGATTGGTTTCGCTTTTGAAGGACAGACCGAAACTAATGAAGAAAAAAGTGTTGCTACAGTCTGTTAATGGAGAGAATCTTGCAGTTGACGGGTGCATCCAGCTCAATTTTCGAAATGGGGTACCGAAATGAATTACACGTTCTATGTTATTAAAGACATGAACAGAAACATGATACTTGGACGGAACTGGTTAATAAAAAATGGCGTCCGACTCTACTTTGACCTTGGTTGTCTAAGAGTTGGAAAAACATATGTCCCCTTAGAAGAAGACATTCATATCTGCTCCCTTGTAAGAATTAAATATGACACAATTTTAACCTCAAACTGCAAGGGTTTGTTCCGATAAGGTTAAAGGTAACCCTGACATTCCAATTGCTGAAGTTGATTCATTAAAGTGTTGTGAACGTGGTTACATAAGTACTGAACCAGGACTTATGGTTTCGAATTCTGTCATGAAAATGAAGAAACGGCAACACATCCCAATTTTAGTTGTCAATAACACTAATAAAATTATGAAATTAAAACGGGGCTGCGTACTTGCTAGAATAGAACGACTACAGGAAGATAACATCGCGTCAGTAAATAATATATGTCAACAAATTAAGGAAAGCGCTTCATCTATGACGGAGAATCAGGATATAGCTGATGATATTAAAGTGCCATTGGAGCATAAAGAACGAATTTCATCACTCGTAGTAAAAAATATTGATATATTTGCTAATAAGGATTCTGAGCTCGGACACGAAGAAACTGTCCGAATGACATTGGACACCGGAAACAACGCACCGATAAAGTTGAGGCCTTACAGAACACCTTTTAACAATAGGAAGGTTATAGACCAAGCCATCGACGAGATGTTAGAAGCTAGAATAATTACCAGATCGAAATATCCTTGGAGCTTTCCAGTTGTAATAGTTGATAAGAAAGACGGTTCTAAGCGTTTCTGTGTGGACTCGATGCAATAACAAAATCTAATGCATTTCCTCTTCCGCTTGTTGATGACTTGTTGGCCCTGTTGGGAGAAGTTAAATATTTCACATCTTTAGATCTAAAGAGTGGGTACTGGCAAATATTCATGGACGAAAAAGACAAAGAAAAGACAGCCTTTGCCTGTCATCGGGGTCTTTTTGAATTCCAATTTTTGCTATTCGGACTGGCCAATGCTCAAGGAATTTTCCAAGAACTTATGTCAGTTGTCCTCATAGACATGGAAAAGTTTGCGGTTGCTTACTTGGACGATGCATTAATCTATTCAAAAACATTGGACAAGTTACGTAAGTGTCAATTTCTGCAGTCTAAAACCAATTACCTGGGATTTGTGATTTCAAAAGATGGTGTTCGACCAGATCCAACTAAAGTAAAGGCCATAAAGACGTTACATGCTCCTACATGCGTCAGGGAAGTTAAGAGTTTTATTAGAATAAGCTCATTTTACAGACGGTTTATCCCGCAATTTTCAGAGATTGCTGAACCTCTCATCAATTTAACGAGACAATATTCCAGATTCAATTGGACACAATCTTGTGACACTAGTTTCAAGACATTAAAAAAAACATTTAACTATATTGCCCTTGTTAGCATACCCAAATCCAACTGTGGAGCGGGAGGCGCTGGCTATACATTACTCGTTACAGAAATTAGATACTTACCTTCATAATGTTGAATTTGTCATTCGCACAGACCATAAACCATTAAATTACTTACTTGAGTCACCAATGCAAAATAAAAAGACTCATCTATGGGCCTTGGGTATCTTTGGGTATAACTGCCGAATTGAATACATTGAGGGTTCTAAAAAGTATTGTGCTGATTTGCTGTCAAGAATGCCGACGGAGATATTTCGTTAGGAAATAAACCGGGTGGACAAATATAACCCGACATCAATGATGGGACGTTTGAAATAAGTGCTATAAATTCCAATCTATTTGATCCAAAAGAATTCGCGGAGTATGTTCCACCAGAAAGACTCATTACAGAAACCTGAATCCGAATACAACATGGAGCAAGAACAAGCAAAGGATAGTGACATACTGGAATTGAAAATGATATTAAAACATGGTCAACCTAGCAAATCGACTCAGAACAAGTATATTGAAATTGAAAATGTCTTATACTACCTATCAAACCCAGATGAAGAGCCTTGTCTCCGGCTTTATGTACCAAACCACTTTAAGGAAGCAGTTGTCAAACAATTTCATAATGACAATTGGCACATGGGAACAGACAAATTATTCTATACAATCAAGCCAATATACTTTTTGCCTTCAATGTTTAAGGAACTGCAAGAATATGTATCCAAATGTGTCACCTGTCAAACCCGTATTTTTAAAAAAATAAGAGCATCAATACAAGAAACTGGCGTTCCACCGTATGCTTTTGCGTGCATTGGGTTAGATATGAGTGGACTGTTTCCTCTCAATAAATCAGGGAACAAATATATTGTAGGATTTATAGATCTATATAGTGGCTACTTAGAGGCTTTTGCAGTCCCAGATAAGAGTTCAGATAATATAGCTTACCTACTCATTGAAGAAATTTATCCATGGTATGGGACGCCATTGAAAACCATTTCTGATAACGGCTCTGAGAATTGTTCAAAAATGTTACAAGAAACACTGGAAGCATTAAACATTGCACATGTTAAATGCACTTTTTCATCCACAAGGAAATGCACGTAAAGAACGCTTTCATAAACCATTAAATGATATCATATAAAAGAAAATAGATAACGGGAAATTAGACTCAACCCAATTCACGCTTACCTTTAGCACGATATATAGACTCGGGTAAATGGATAATCGCAACTTCACACTCCTCCGACTTTCACTTGTATGCCATGACTAAATCAAGACAAACACATGCTAAAATAGTGCCTCCATTTGGCGTCATACAATTAAAACAGAACTTTTTTAGCGATTTTATGACATTGTCATTGTGATTCGACGCGGAACTTTCTCATGTACTTAAAGATTCCATTAAAACACTCTGGCGAATACAAAATTTATCAACCACCAACGTTTGGACAGACTTTAATGAAGCTCTTCCAAATCTTACAAAAATAGAGTTACCTGCAGAATAAGTGCCTTTAAAACAAATCCCTATGGATCATCTCATAAATAGATTACAACAATTGAGACAGACTGCTGAAAACAGTGCTGAATTTAATTGGTTTTATGTAGTTATTGCTTTTATAGTCGTAATCATTGTACTCGTAGTTATTTATATTTACTGTAAATTTAAAGTTAAGCTAAACAAGTTAAGACCAACCTGGTTACTCAGGAAAGCCAAGAGAATGGAGACTAGCAGTGCTCCAACTTGTGAACAGGTGGTGGCAGCCCAGACTGCAGACGTAATTACCGTCACTGAACCAGAAAAATCACCAGCACCACGAAAGCACGAAATAGAAATGCAGACTGCAACAAGTTGTGCAGAAGTTGTATGCCAGCATTGACGTCGAAACAATAACAAGGAGCGATGGGAATATAGCAGCTCCAATGCAGTGTGACATTGGCTATTAAAAGAACTTGAATTATAAGCTGCAGCGTTTTTTAATGTGAAAGTGAAACAAGATGTGTTTATTTAATAGACGTGAAACTCGATTAGTTTATTTTTTTATTCACAGACGTGCATTCAGTGTAAATCATTTATTTTTTCTAGTTTGTTAGTGCCATAAGAGCTTATTTTATAGACGTGAAACTCAATGTTCATTTTATTAATAATATATTTTCTTTGTTGTTCGTTAGTGATATACACCTAGCCCTGATTAATTAGTAATTAGCATATCGTATACTGTAGGGTGCTTCATCAAAATGCTAGTTATGCAACTGCCAACAAATGGTCAGTTGTAAGAAGAGATAAGTATCTCGGTGGCTTGATATTGGACTATCTGAAGCCCCTAATGAAGAATGATGAGAAAAAAACAACAACAACAGGACTACCCCAGATCAATCCCCCGGGGATCAAGGCTGTATATACATATTCACCTCGGGTATTCCTTCTCACAATCCTACCACAACAAAACAACAACAGGACTACAACAATGTACACCAACGAAGAAATTTTCACCATGTTCTGTGGATACATTAAACTATGGTTAAGGGGATACATCGAACATACGTTAACTCAGCAGGTCATTGCGATGTGTCCCCAGTGCCAGTTCGGGGCTGCGGAACGTCATGAATGTCAGCTTGACTTCGGGAACGGCAGTGGGTTCTACCCACTTCTCTTATTTGGCAATTTTACAAGGCTTATTTCGACAGCAGGACTGGAACTGCGAAATTCGCTCACGGCTTATTTTTTTATCATGAGAGCCCAGCGCCATATAATGGACCAAATGGACGGGGAATCCATACCGTTGCGACAAATCTACAACAACGCCTCCTATGGCGATCTTCGAAACATTTTGAAGGATCCCCGTATATGGGAAAGTGTATTTGATGCAGTGTATGTGAATGCCCGACGACTACTGAATGACTCCGAGGACAGCGGCATCGACACCGACTCGGACACCGACCAGTGATTCATTTTACTTTGGACTATTTTTCGGATACTATATAATTACCGACCAGTGATTCAGTTTTAATTTCGGACTATTTTTCGGATATTATATACCCAAGTTTTATTCATTATAAAAGAAAAAGAAAAAGAAAAACAATTTATTGTTCGTGTAAGTTAACATCTCTCTTGTTTCTATCTACTTACTTTTGAGATATGCATACATTTAAACCATATCAAATTATCAACTGATACTTATCTTCAACATGCCATTTGTGAATATAAGTTTTATTTCTATCTTTATCGATAATTGATATGTGTGTTTGTTTTTCGTGTGTTTTTGACTATTACCCGTGTCATTAATTAATTTAAAAGGCAAAGTATTGCATAAGGGTTTATTTATATGTATCTATAGAAATGTATCATTATGACATTATGTTAACTGTGTACGATGCTATCCAGTCGGGCAACTTTCATAGAAACAATCAATGTTATTTATCAATTTAAAAAACTACGGTGTGTTTATATATTATTTGTGTGAGTGTTTTATCATTCTTTTTATTATTTTCATATATATATATATTTCTTGACAAAAATTAGATAAAACTTCAAAAATACAGCAATTTCGATCGTTTGACACTTTTATATATAAAACGCAAATTCATGACGTCGTATCAAAGATTCAATCTAAAGATAGAGATTTCTCCTTTGGTTATCAACATAAGAAACATTAATTGTATCAGTAAGTAGTGTGATAAAATTCGTTATCATCGGCATATCAGTTACCTTTAGTTATTTTTATCTCTAATACAAGACTCTTCATCATTAATGAATATTCTTCTTGCGGGTGGGAGTGATGTAACATAATGACCTCTGAGCACTGACCTCCGTGCAGATGATGCCTCATCAGAGATAATGACTTCTGCAGATATGAGATAATTACTATGTTTATTATAAAGCAGGTCAAAACTCTTTATCTAACAGGTGATCAAGAATTTAAGGATTATATCCAGGATATGTGAAGTCCATTATCCATATGTAAAATCAATTATCTCGGCATTTACTTAATCAGTAATTGCCCGTCTGCTGTATGAATAGGTTGATAAGCGAAACTTAATTACTTTGTTTACTAGTTAAAGAATGCGGATACTTAAATTGTAACACTATATATCTCATAATGTTGGTGTGGTTTAGTCATTATCTACATATGTTTGTCAAATGGTTCCTCGATTAAACAACTAAATATGATAAATCAATTACCTCAGCATTTAATTGTTTAAACATATTTATAAATCAAAGTTCATTATTTTGTTTACTAGTTAAAGGTTCCAAATTTAGGTTAATTAGATAGTTATGTGCATTATACAATAATTGTATGTTTTTGTCATTATGTTTGTTAATTACATTTTACTAAATGCTTGTTTAACAAGGATTGCATCAGCTTTTAATTACTTTGTTGTTTCCTCGAACCTATATAAACTCGAGAAACTTTAGTATCAGGAGGGAAGGAACGGAAACGTTGAGAGTGAAGGATGTTGGTTACATTAAGGAGACTCGTTGTTTACTACTAGAACTTTTCGTATGTTTAAAATTAGTGGAACTTGTTTTTATATTAGAACACGGACTTGTAAAATATAATTGAATAAAATGTGTGTGTTTGAAAATTCGAGTTCTTTAATCTATGCAACCACGGGAGTGCTACACATGTCCAGAGGTAGGAAATTCAAAGCCACCAAACAAAGTGAATGACCGAGCATCACAGAGACAAATTTGCAGTCTGAAAAAAAAACAAACACAACTATTTTAAGTTTACTAATAAGGTAACTAGACTGGTTAGTTGAGTTGGTAGACAATCTGACTATCAAATCAGGATCGTGAGTCCCCGTCTGGCCAGTCTCAATAATGATTAATATAATACAGCATTACGTCTCATTGTCATTTGTTGTTGTATGGTGTTTAGCAGCACTTTCCACAATTTATCAGTTGTATATCGTAGCAGTATTCCAAGCGCTGCCACAGTAATCTCATTTTCATTTGTTGTTGTATGGTGTTTAACGACCTTTTCATCAATTTTTCACTTATATATCGCAGCAGTATTCCAAGCGTTGCCACAGTAGTCTCATTGTCATTTGTTGTTGTATAGCGTTTAGTGACACTTTCAACATTTTTTCATTGATGTATTGCAACAGTATTCCACGCGCTGCCGCAGACACATGGTACGATACCCCACCCTGTCACATTATACCGACACTGGCTAACGATCCTCTAAATGCTGAGCGCCAAGAGAGGAAAGTTCTAATACCATTTTTAGCTCACCTGAGCAGAAGGCTCACAGGTGAGTTTTTGTGATCGCCTGGTGTCCGTCGTCTGTCGTCCGTCGTCTGTCGTCCGTCGTTAACTTTTAGCTTCTAACAACTTCCTTCTCTGAAAACACTTGGCCAATTTTGATATAACTTCACAGATATGTTCCTTAAGTGACCTTCTACCAAGTTTGTTCAAGCCATCTTTATTCGTCAAAAAACATGGCCACCAGGGTGCGGGGCAAGTTTAATTAGTAAAAACTTAAAAAATATTCTTGTCAGAAACTACTGGCTTGATTTTAAAATAAATAGACAGAAATTTTCCTTGGGTGACCCTCTCCCAAGTTTGTTCAAGCCATAATGATTCGTCAAAAAACATGGCGGGCAGGGGATGGGGTTATTTTACTATTTAAGCTATAGTAAAAACTTAAAAAATCTTTTTGTCAGAAACAACTGGCTCGATTTTAAAATAATTTCACAGAAATGTTCTTTGGGTGACCCTTTACCAAGTTTGTTCAAGCCATCTTGATTCGTCAAAAAACATGACCGCCCTGTTGTTGTCAAAACAAATCAAAATTATAACTACTTGCCATCTCGTTTTTCTGGAATTTTGAGTGTACACGTTTTATATAATCTACTTAAGTTGGGTGACTTAAAGTCAGTCAGGTGAGAGATATAGGGCCATTTTGACCCTTTTGTTCACCAATATGACCCAGCTGGGAATAAAACCCACAACATTCCACATGCAAAGCGAACGTTCAATCCCCAAGACCACTGCTGCAGATTATTGCCATTTGTCTCTCATCGCTGATTAAAGATTGAAATTTATCATTTATTTGCAGAAATGGATGAACTCAAGTACTGGGTCACAGGAAAGAGTGGTTAATCATCGATGACATTAAAATGACACTAAATAACGAAACAAGAAAATCAAACTAATAATTATCCAGACACTTTAAATACTGTCATCATTTTGTTATAAAGTTCGGCAAATAAATGAAAGCTATTTGAGGATTATTACAACACCTCATTTTTATGTGACCTGTGAAACATGTTTATAAGAAATTCTTGAAAATTTTGGAATATCATGGTTATATTATTATAATACTATGTAAGTCTATTGACGATTCCATGATATATTTATTTTTACTCATGACTGCAAACATTGCAAGAAACAAATACAGATGTCAATGAATACAATCTACATTATTTACAAACAGTTATATTACATGCAAAGTCAATCATGTTTAATAATACCACATTTGGTGTTTACAAGATTATTAATCAGACTATAAATTGATAAAAGTTCACTGTTTCAAAGTGAAAATGTCACATTATTTTTTTTCACTGAGAAATCAATATATTTTCCTAAAAGGTATAAAGTAAGATGTCAATTCCAATAAGGTTTGCATGTGTTTGTAGCCTTTCAAGTTGATGTCATGCACGAGATGGTTTTATTGATTAATGATAACTATATCAGCCATTAATTAAAACAATTGATTTCAAAGAAGATGTTTAAAGAAAAGGTTGATAGCCAGGTGAGCGATAGACAAAAAACAATCACGAACGCTCACTAGAACCCTTGACTCATATGATCTAATAAGATGTCAAACAGGTTTTTAGTCTCTCAAATGATTGACCATTCACTTCAATTTTATTGATTAAGCCTATGAAAGTCTTACAGATGACAAAAATGAGAATTATCCATTTCCCCATAGCATTTCCATGTAAAAATCAAAGTGCCCTTACTGGGTCCTAATAGACCCTAGCCCCTTTATGTAAACGAACTTAAACCCTTGTTAATAATCAAGAACCATTTACACTAAATATGAACACATTTAGCTAATCAGTTCATAAAAAGAAAGTTTTATAAATTTCACAATTGTACCCCTTTTCAAACTCCTTATGGGTGTAAAATTCCCAGTACTTTAATGAAGAACCTAGTCTCAACTGTAGTGACAACATACTATTTCAGATCTCAAGCCACTAACATAGATGCTAACAAAACAGGACTTGTCTCACTTACTAAATAGAGAGGTATTTTAACTGTCAAAGATTATATGAACTTTCAATCCATTAGCATGCAGTGGTGCTGAGATATAAACTTTAAAGGGATTATATTGGCAAGTTACACAAACACACTGTTAATCTAGACTTTTTCTGTATGCAGTGTGCACAAAATAATGCCTATGTATTGACGTATAACCTTTATTTACTTGAAAGTTATTAAATAAACAGTAATTGAATATTGGCCAAAACTTTTATACGGCCCGCAATAAAGTATTGCGCAATGTTTACATTAACTCCGTAAACTTCCCGAACAAAGCGTCGAAAACGGGATCGGACCGAGTCTCCACGATGTTATCCAATGATTTATCGGAATCCGAAAGCGGCGAATGTAAACAAAAACAAAAACGTGGCTTCAGAAACCATATGTTTGTAATACAGAGGTTATGCAATTAGACACTTTAGACGCGTATATCTCTACGTTATAAGTGTATCTACGTGCTGGATGTGTGTATTTAGGACAAGGAATTGACGGTAATATGCCAATATAATCCCATTAACCATAGTTTCAGGACTAACAACACTATTATCTCTCTTGAATACGCAGTACCAACAGATGTATGAGCTAGAAAAGAGGCCCAGGAGGTCTCTACTGACTCATAGTGGCCATAGCACTTTTTGAAATTTCACAATATTTACCCTCTTTAGGGGGTCGTCTTAACAACTTATGGATAAATACTTAGTTACTGTAGTAGATGTGGTGACTGGGATGTCTTTTGTGATTTTTAAATCAAATACATTGAGTGAGTGGTGAGATATGATTTTGTTGGTACTTGCACTCAAAATTTTAACTAAGCCTTGCAAAAGGCCATAAGTTGCATAATATTCAAGCAAGAGTTATCTAACCTAGTTATTGTAATAAGTTTGATGCCTGAAAAGTCTTGTGTGAAGTTTTAATCAACTACATTGAGTGATTAGAGAGAAACAGCCTTGCATGCAAGTGTTCCCAAATATACAAATCAAAGTCTCTTTACTAGCGCCTGTAAACCCTAGCCGGTTTACTTGAACAAAAGTTAAACCTCTATTCATAGGGATCATTTAAACCAAATATGAACATATTTGACTCTTCAGTTTTTTGAGATGTTTAAAATTTTTCAATTTTAAATAAGTTCAATCTTTAATGGGCCCCTGCTGACAACTTGTGAATATCAAATACCCTTTAAAGGACCCAGTCCTAACTGTTATGACTTAACATGAACCCAAACATCAATATAATCTAATTAATATCTAAAATATGAGAAAAACAACAATAATCCAGACCTCAAGAAAATTATAGTACTACATAAAATATGAGAAAACTAGAAATTTCTGTTTTCCCAATATTCTTAAATGATAAAATGGCAAAAATGATATAATGTTCGACAGAGCATAGCTTTATATAGTTTGCCAACTTGTTTAATAAATTCAATACTTGTTCTTTTATTCTCTCTCGAATATAATCTGCATGTGAAATGTAGAACCGACAAGTGACTGTCTATGATATAAACTGTTGAAATATCACATCTATACATCCATGATTTGGCTTCACAATTTCATTATGTTCAATTTACCTTAAAGCAACACATCCACGTTTAAACTTTTTTAAAAAGTTTTTCAATTAAGTTGTGAGCACATTTCCCATACATATACATATATGGTCAGTGAGCTGTATATGTGCTAACAAACACTATCCAGAACGCTTTAGAATTATAAAAAAAGATGTCCAAATTATATAGCGTGACAAACGCGGATTCCAACTTGGATTCAAATTGAATTATGCGTGTCGTATTAAAAAACTTCACGTTTTAGTGCGTAGTGTACTTTACCTGCTTTGAAAGCCATTTTGACAATTCTTTTTGACTCGGGTGAGTTACACGCTTGTTTTATAAAGTGTTAGTCACGAATTATAATTTGGGCATCATTTTGTTCCGGATTGTGTTTATATGCTCATAAACAGCTAATTGATCAAATGTTCGTATGGGAAATGTGCTCATAACTCAAATAATTTTTTTTTTTAAAGTTCAAACGAGGATGTGTTGCTTTAAACTAAAGAACTGACCGGTAGGTATGTAATATCTAAGAATGCAGATTTAAAATGAAATAATAAAATACTCCATTTAAATAAAAGTATAGTTTATACCTGTAATAACATAATTTATATCATGTCTACAGAATCAAATATTTGATACAGATTTTAGAGTGAATATATTAGGATTTTTCGAAACTTTATCCGTTGAGTCTTATCATTATGTACTTAATGGGAATATATCAGCTTTTTTCAAAATTTAAATTTGACAAAAACATTTTTTCAAATATACAATACCAATCAATATATGCTCACTGACCCCGTATAGCCAAAAATATATCTCTATAAACATGCCAAAATGATATGTTATAAAGGGCTTTCTAAAGTTTGGCACGTTTCTAGGTTAGACTGAAATTGATTTCCAACTAAAATGGCAACATATTTTGTGGAACTATTCAGTTTATATTAATTTTGTAAATGATTAAGAGATTATGATTTTTATAATTTTTATAAATACTTATTTTTAAGACATACATAACGTTTTATCCTGGTACACTCCCTTTAAATGACAAATATGATATTGCAGGTGCAGATGAAGGTTAGAGGTGACATAATCTAACAACAAATCACATCTACTGATATATACAGTATTTCTATTCTATTTATAATACATTCAGATGATCTTAAAGTGCAGACTTCATAAGGCCCTTCTTAAAAATTATTTGTTTGCTTTGCTTTCTACCTACTCACTCAAAATTGCAGCTACATGTACCCTAACTTTTTTTATTGATTTTTTTTTATGGAATTTTTGTTTTCATGATTTCTGTCTATTTTTGTTTGAAATGACTATGCATATTTAACAACATATTTCAGGTTATACATGGCATATCCACAGAGGCGTAGCTTGGTTGAAAACAATGTGTTTGCACAGTTGTAGTGGGGTTCCGGGCATGTTCCCCTGGAAAGTAATTTCAGCTATACTGTTGTAGATACGTTTTAGCGTATATTTCTTATGTTTTTAGGGGCCTGGTATTAACCATGGATTTACTGTTTTATTACCATATAAATATAATGTTTAAAGGTATGTTCACTTTAATAAAGGGTAAAATGAAGTAGCCTAGGGTCCGATTTTATTGCATTTTTGGCATTTTTATTTTTATTTATTTATTTTTTTTTTTTCTCAAAAAAAAGGGTAAAGACACATGCCTACAGTGCCTATAGGTATCTACGCCCAAATAAAGTTTCTTTGGTGGAGGAAGATCTCAGAATGCATATGAGTAGAACCACTGTCCATCCACAAGTCACTGGCAAACTATCTCGCATAAAGTTTTGGACCGAGCAGGACTTGAACCTACGATCTTAGTGGTGAGAAGTAAGTGATCTTAAGATGACGCCTCATATCACGCGGCCACGGAGGATGTGTATTATGCAAAATCAAAAATGGCAAAAATATGGATAGTTACCTACCTAACCACATGAAATATACTAGGTCAATTTTCAATCTGATTTTACATAAAAGTATTAATATTGCACATAATATTTTGCATCAGGTGAGCAAATAAAATGTGTTGATCCGTTTGCTTTCTGAATGGCTTTCAAAACTTTATTAAAAAGAACAGCGGACGTAAGTATGGTAGAAAGTGTTGTCTGCTCACACAAGAGGATGCAAGTTTGATCCCCAGCTCGACCCAATACCTCTCACAATTTAACACTCGGTACTGGTTCTACCCAGAAAGCTGACTTGAGACTGGTTCTTATATGCAATAACTTGAAAAAATGTTACACTGTTTTCAAGTGGTACACAATTCTCCAAATCACAACAGTGTTTGTTTTGTATATAACAAATTGTACCTCTTCAAAGGCTGTCCTCATTGCATCTGGCAAATCGCCTGAATTATTGCTGATTGTGCCATGAAGCAGGAATTCTGTCATATTTTGTCAGAATACCGGTAGCCCTTGCCCACCTTGGATTAGGAGCAACATTAGATTATATGTTGATGGACAGCTTTCTTCATATTTGTAACAGCACGGGAAAATATTCAGCTAGTCTGAGACTTGAAACCTTTCACTGACAACACAAATGCTTTACTGACTGAGCTAGTGGGACTGCATACATGCGCTCCAGCAAATCAGAATTTGCCTGAATTTCCATTCAGTCCAGAGAATCATGTGAATATTTCTCAGAATACAACAAGTAACAGTTCCACATTGGGCGACAATGTAACAGGACGAAATAACAAAAATTTAAACGCAGCCAGTCCAAATGAGCTGGCTGACATATATATTGTTAAGTAACGTTACACACTGTGACAGTTTATTCTACTACAAATTCGAATTTCCAATGACGGATGTACCGGTACTCTTAAAAAAAGCCGAAGTATGCACCCTCTAAACTCCCATATTTTATTAAAATTAAATGTATTTCTACTAAATAGCATGTGTGCTTATTCAGATTTTGTGTTGTGCCCCCAAGTCCACCCCTCTAGACTGAAAGCCTGAATTCACCCATGATTTCCATACCGAAAATCATATGAATGTTTCTCGGAATATATGTAAGTCACAGTCCCACGTTGGGTGTCAACAAGGAATTACATATTTATACAAGTCCTTGGTACCAATGTAACATGACAAGAAAAATATGTAGCCAGTCCGGGACTTGAACCTGTGTTAAGCGCGTGGTCCAGTGGTAGAGCACCGATCGGAGGGTCGTGCGTTGGATCCTCCGCCAAGGCTATGTGTGCTGTCCTGGAGCAAGACACTTTTCCGCATATGCTTAGTACTGGTTCTTACTAGGAAGTCTTCAAGCATGATTGGCCTAAGTTGAAAGAACTTGTTTCACAATCGAAGTAAAATAAAAAAAGTTTAAACTAAACATGAACCTGTAACCATTTGTTGTTAGAGTGAATACTCTGACATCTGACATACATTTCTCTTCTTAGATGTTTCATACATGCTGTGACATGTAATTATTCGACCTGTTGTTCATTGTCTCTGGTGACAACAGATAAAAAAGGGAAAAACTCTTTATAACACCTTTGGTGATTGTTTGAATAGATCTATGCTGCGCGATATTGTCACATGAATATTTGAGATTGTTTTTACATGGAATGAGAATGTTTTCATTGGAAAACAAATCACAGAGCTCGTCTGTGGGGAGACTCGAGAGAAAGAAAAATGAATCAAAAAGAAAAACAGGAAAGAAACAATGTAATGCCATACGAATAGAATGAAGCACGATGGCCAACCTTGTACTAGAGCTAGTTGTAGTCTGTCCCAATTTATTTTGCACAACACGCCGTTCTTGTATGAATCACACACACACACACACACACACACACACGCACGCACGCACGCACGCACACACACACACACACAGAGAGAGAGAGAGAGAGAGAGAAACAGAACAGAAAACATAGTCCCGACCTCGGATGAAATATAGGTCGTGGTGTTCATACTGGGAGTACATAGAAAGTTATGCAAAGCTCCCACGCTTCCTAGATGTATTCCTTGGGGTTGATGACAACAAGAAAGAATTAGTTCAAATATCTTCTGGTCAGTTTGTACAACAATAGGCTGTTTACTGCCACTAAATGTATATGGACAGTAATGATAGAAAGCTGTAGATATATAGCCATTGATTTAAGTTTACAAACTGGTTTGAGTGCGAATTGGGTTGGGTTTGGAACTGGAAGATACTTCTCGTATGCATACCATTTCATATCAACTTTATAAAGAGACGAAAAAGTCCTTGCCAACATTTCATTCTTTTACCATAGAACCAGCAATAAACATACGCGGAAGAATATTTTGTCGCAATAAAAACATTATACATATTAAATATAAAAATACTTTGATAACATCTCGGTCTTAAAATAATTAGTTAACCTTGTACTATTTTTGTGCCAAGTTTGGTGTTTTTCTCAAAAATTCTCTCAATATACTGCACCATATTGCTCAGCTATATGGGAAAACGAAAAATTCTGTTTTTCTGATCTATTTTAGGTATTATTTCAATTATATTCATTTCTGGACCATTGCTTAGACATGACAGTTGAAATGATTCATGGAACAACGAAATTTGGAGTTGAAGTTAAAACATAATACATATATGGAGCTGAATCGTTGAAATTCTTGCTTGAGGAGTTGGACAAGTTCATTCAGTGTTGGTGATTGTTTGCACATTATTAAAAGGCATTTAAAGCGTTACATTCTTTTTTTATGAAATAATGGGGATAGATATTGATAAGTGGAGATGTAAAATTTGTAGTTGTTTTCCTGGGAAGCATGTGTCGATCAATACTCTATCAAAAAAATAAAACGTCAGAATATGAAGGTTATCTTTCATATAGCTTGTTCATGTTGATAACTTTTATGTTGATATTATGTGGTGATGTGGAAAGGAATCCTGGACCACAACGTTATCAGTTTACAAAATTCCCTATAAATGGCAATTTTAATCAGGGTCATCAAATATTCAGTAATTTTTCACAGGGAAGACAGTGTGTACCTTTGTCGTTTAGCATATTTTTGCAAATGCATTATCAAACCCGTTTGATAGCTAATGTTGGAAAAGTATTGATATGGGCTCTGTTTTGTATGCAGGAAATAATTTACACAGATACACAAAAGAAAAATCAAACACACCACATTCTTTTCTAAATCCCAATGAATTGCCTTCTTACTTAACATATCAGAGATCTAATTTTTCCAATTTCCCGAATCTACATTTTCTAATTAAAACAAGCAGTGAGCCTTCCCTCAGGCCTTTCTGGCCTTTGATTTGAATTAGCTACGATTTTCTAATGAAAATTTCTTCATAATGGTCAATACCAGTATTTCCCTCTGTGGCGGGCGTATCACTATTAATATTTGTTTCATGAGTTTGAATTCCCATCCGACCACCGTCATCGTGATGATTGATGACATTACGTCTTACTGTCACGTCTCTCACCGCTGATTTAAGTGGAAATGTTATCCGTTACTTGCTGAGATGGATGTGTCCTTAAATGGCATAGCAATGACCATAAATATTCAAACAAAAAAACAAATGGCGCCTCACAGGACCTTGAGTCCTTTGATTCACGCCTCTGTTAGCAATGCAAGATATACATCTGCTTCCAATAACTTTGAATACCGTATCGTAGGAAACATACATTTGAATATATTGAAAAAATAAGATACACTCTGGATCTTGTGATAACACAAAAATAGCAAAGCTACATTTGTAAATTTGAGCATGTAGATAGTAGTTATATAAGCATAATATCTCGGACAAGTTATTGAACTGGCTAAATCAGATTATTAATATCAGAGTTATGGCCCTTGAAAAATAAAAAAATGCAATATTTGACCATGTGTGCACTCAATCACCCGCATTTCACCAGCTTACACTGTGATTTGTGATTTCTTTTTATCTAATTTGAGTTCTGAAGCATCTTTTAGTCACAACAAGTAAGATTCTGTTCAATAAGAAGGATTGACTTTCCTTAAGGGGCCAGATTGATTCACAACATGGTTAAAATTGAACGTTTTCAAAAATCGTCTTTTCAACAACCTCCAGTCAAATTTGTTCATATTTGATAGAAGATTTCTCTGTGAGTAGGGGGTTTAAATTTGTACAAATCAAGGGGCTGATATTTATAGGGGTCCTGTAAGGGAACTTTATGTTGCAATATGGTTAAAATTGAATTTTTTCATAAATAACCTTTCTGTCATTCTTGTTCATATTTGATATAAATTATCCTTTCTTCAGCAAGGGATTGAAGATTCTGCAAATCAAAGGAATGGGATATGCAGGAACCCTGTAAGGCAACTTTTATTTTTACTAAGGAATATTTTTTGGGGAAAAAATCATTTTTGCATCCATGTGGAAAAAAAACCCCTCTATTTAGAATCTAAAACATAACTTCTCATAGCGAATCTATTTAAGTGGATAATTGAAGTTTTTTACAAATCAAGGGGCTGGAACGTTTAAGGTCCCTGTATGGGGACTATATTTTTTTTTACATATGAATTTGGTATGGAAATTTAAAGTATTAATTTACCTTTTCATAGCAGTAAACGTTTTGTTCAGTAAGGGTGTTATGAGGTTAAAACAACCCTCAAAGAGTGTTAATATTGTGAAACTTCAAAAAGTTTTATGGCCACTATGAGCTAGTAGAGTGTCCTTATGTCCTCTTGTTTTTTAAATTCATTGGTTTTGTGATACCTATCAATTTCCAGAGTTACAATATGTCAGCTATTGGCCCACGATGCGGGTCGAACCAACAATTCTGAAATGGCACAGATTTGCCCAGAAATCTGGTATTGGCATCAAATTTTCAGTCCTGATTTCTACAATACTGACCATTTAACACATGATAGAAAAAAATAAATCACTGAAATACAAAGCCCTAAAAAAGAACAAAATGAGAACTAAAGTTTTGTTTCTACCTCCTTCATCTGTTTAATTTTATTTGAATTCATCTATTTGAGTCTAGCCTAGGCCCGGTAGCCAAATTATGCTTGGGATACTGATGGTATTGATACTATTATCATGTTTGGTAAACTCATGGTGTTTATGTTATTATTATGTTTGGTATACTGATGGTGTTTAAACTATTATTATGTTTGGTATATTGATGGTGTTTACAATATTATTATGTTTGGTATAAGATGTTACTTACACTATTGTTACGTTTGGTATACTGATGGTGTTTATACATTTATTATGTTTGGTATACTGATGGTGTTTATACATATATTATGTTTGGTATACTGGTGGTACTTACACTATTACTTTGTTTGGTATACTGATAGTATTTATACTATTATTATGTTTGGTATACTGATGGTATTTACACTATTATTATGTTTGGTATACTGATGGTACTTACACAATTGTTATGTTTGGTATACTGATGGTGTTTATACTATTAGTATGTTTGGTATACTGATGGTTTTTACACAATTGTTATGTTTGGAATACTGATGGTATTTTTACTATTATTATGTTTGGTATACTGATGGTTTTCATACTATTGTTTTGTTTGGTATACTGATGGTACTTACACAATTGTTATGTTTGGTATAATGATTGAATTTACACTATTTTTATGTTTGTTATACTGATGGTACTTACACAATTGTTATGTTTGGTATACTGGTGATATTTACATTATTTTATGTTTGATATACTGATGGTTTTCACACTATTGTTATATTTGGTATACTGATGGTGTTTATACTATTATTATGTTATGAATACTGATGGTATTTACACTATTATTATGTTTGGTATACTGATGGCGATTATACTATTATTATGTTTGGTATACTGATGGTATTTACACTAATATTATATTTTGTATACTGATGGTGTTTATAAGATTATTATATTTTGTATACTGATGGTGGTTTTGTTATTATTATGTTTGATATATTGATGGTGTTGATACGATTAACATGTTTGGTATACTGGTGGTTCTTACACTATTGTTATGTTTGGTACACTGATGTGTTTATGTTATTATTATGTTCGGTATACTGATGGTGTTATGTTATTTCTATGTTTGGTGTACCAATGGTGTTTATACGATCATTGTGTTTAGTATACTGATGGTGGTTATGTTATTATTACGTTTGTTATATTGATGGTACTTACACTATTATTATGTTTGGTATACTGATGGTGTTTATGCGATCATTATGTTTGGTATACTAATGGTGGTTTTGTTTTAATTATGTTTGATATACTGATGGTATTTACACTATTTTTGTGTTTGGTATACTGATGTTGTTTATACGATTATTATGTTTGGTATACTGATGGTATTTACACAATTGTTATGTTTGGTATACTGATGGTGGTTATACTATTATAATGTTTGGTATACTGATGGTACTTACACAATTATTATGTTTGGTTTACTGATGGTACTAACACAATTGTTATGTTTGGTATACTGATGGTACTTACACAATAATTATGTTTGGTTTACTGATGGTACTTACACAATTGTTATGTTTGGTAAACTGATGTTACTTACACAATTGTTATGTTTGGTAAACTGATGGTGTTTATACTATTATTATGTTTGGTATACTGATGGTTTTTACACATTTGTTATGTTTGGTATACTGATGGTATTTATACTATTATTATATTTGGTATACTGATGCTTTCACACTATTGTTATGTTTGGTATACTGATGGTATTTATACTATTGTTATGTTTGGTATACTGATGGTGGTTATACTATTATTATGTTTGGTATACTGATGGTTTTTACACAGTTGTTATGTTTGGTATACTGATGGTATTTATACTATTATTATGTTTGGTATGCTGATGGTTTTCACACTATTGTTATCTTTGGTATACTGATGGTGTTTATACTATTATTATGTTTGGTATACTGATGGTATTTACACTATTATTATGTTTAGTTGGTATTTACACTATTTTTATGTTTGGTATACCGATGGTGTTTATACGATCATTATGTTTGGTATACTGATGGTGGTAATGTTATTATTATGTTTGATATACTGATGGTATCATCACTATTTTTATGTTTGGTATACTGATGGTGTTTATACGATTATTATGTTTGGTATACTGATGGTATTTACACATTTATTAAGTTTGGTAAGTAGTATACAATATGCAGGTTTCAGGACACTTTTCTATAACCTAAAATGACCAGCTCACCCAAGCTCGCTGACCATTTTAGGTGATAGAAAAGTTTCGCTGAAACCCGCATTTTATATACATGTACTACTACTTTTATTATTATTATTATTATTATTATTATTTTTTTTTTTTTTTTTTTTTTTTGTGTGATGAATATCTTTTATTCCATGTAAGACATAATACAATGTTATACAAAAACTGTTCATGTATCAATACAAGCTATATAATTTTTTAACACATTACATGATATAGTAGGCCATCCAAACACAGGAAAAAAACTTTTGATGGCAAATTTGAGTAGAATTTTGCATCCATGCTTAATGTCTTCCTTGGTATGTACACAAATCTGTGAGGGTGGATGCCAATCATGAAATCGCCTCATAATCTCAAAATAAGGTCAAAGGTCAACTAGGTGCAGTAATTGATATATAGAATTAAAGAAACTGTCTTGTTAAAATATTTGTTTATTTATTGAACTGAAAACTATAGAAATATGTCTGTTGTAAGCAACTTCTAGGAAAATGAATAAAACATGTTAAAAATTATGTTGTCAAATTGAGGTCAAAGGTCAAAAGGTGGGTAAAATATATGAATTTTGAATTTCTTGTGAAATGCAAGCTTCCAATAGATAAGAACAGGCAAGTATTTTAAATCAAATGAAGTGAATACATAAACAAACCTTATGAGAAATTAAGCATATTAAAATAGAAGGAAAGAGCTTCATGAGGTCACAATAGAAGTCGGACAAAACTAAAAGCGGTATAGAAATAGTTAATATTCTCTGATATTGCTCAACAAAGAAAGCTTATGATCTATAGTTGTTTTAATTTACACTAATATACTAGTTAATACGTTGTTATATAATAAGGATATCTGTTAAAATGCAGAAAGTAACAATTCGGATAGCATGCATTCCAAAAGCCTTAATCATAGTGTGACTATCATTGACTATGTATCATTGCAGTGATGAATTGGGAACGTCATCGAGTTAAAATCACTTCATATTCAGAGACATTCAATGATTCAGTCTTTGTGGTAGAGTTCCTAAATCATACAACCCTAGCAACTGGCAGAGGTACCAAGGACAACTTGTGTTTCAGTACAAAACCAATTTCTACATTTCAGCTAGCATTTACAGCTGACAAAGATATGATTAAACATTTAAATGTTTAATAGACTCTGAAGTAGTTTTCTGTCATCCTTAACAACCTGAACTTTCTGCATGTTTGAAACATCAAATATCAACGCAAATGTTTTGTTTTTTTCTTCAAAGGATCATACTCAGAAAATGTCAAAAGTATCCATTTGTTTGATCAAAACTTGAACATCAGACTCATTAAGATCAGTTCCAAAAGGCAGACAATCATATCTGGTGTAAGTAATGTCTTCCTCTGTATCACTTTCTCTTCATAGTGACTTCTCTAACAAATCCGACTGAGTTGTCAAAGTGACACAGAATCTTTCTCTGGCTTTGTCATTTTGTGTGATTCCTTTTTTCCTAGTGTTCATGTTACAAATGTTTTCATCCAGCTTGTTGCTTGGTCAGTGTTGGGTGATTTTGCTCCTTTTGACTATAAAATCCTATCTTTAAATTCCCCACACATATCTGGTGCTGTCTTTCGAGAGGCTTCATATCATCTAAGTAAACAGGTCCTGATTGCCGCATACAAGTTATTTCTTTTTAGAAAGGATGGCTGATCTGCTGTGATAACGGTGTTGCTTTGACCAATATGATTTGAAATTTTTTCAAATATATTGATTACAGTAGTAAATGTGTTCAGCTCATCTAAATAGAATTGTAGTATTGGAAGCACTCCTATAGTTGTCATTGGCAGAATATCTGGACTGTTTAATTCATTGTAAGCTCTCCAAGTCGGAACTGTTTGCACATCATTATGACTATTTTGCTAAAAATCTATTCAAATATTCCGAATATATGCTGTTTAAAGTGTTTCATTATTGTTTGTGTACCAGCTACTTGCATTTATGTTGTCAGGTCCATGTATTGGATATGTCACTCTGCTTGTTTTAAATACTTTTCCTAGTCCACTATAAGATTTAGATAAATAAAACTCCAGGTGGGTTTAAGGGTGGGTTCGTCTCTTGTCCATTTTTGTAGATAATAAGCCAAGGAGGATATTTTGTTTCAATCTCTTTAATCAGAAATCTCTATTGATATTTTTTCAAAAGATGATAATGACATTGGAAACTGTACAAAGATAAAACACAGAATATATTTAGTTGATGATATCCCCTTCAAACAAAGACATAGGAGAATACCACCAAATATGATAGAAGAAGTTAGAAATCACCTGGAACAACTCTTATCAGCAGAAATTATTACAAAATCAAAGTCACCCTGGGCATCAAATATGGTATTGGTTAGAAAGAAATCTGGTTCTCTTAGGATATGTGTAGACTATAGGCAACTAAACAACAAATCAGTGAAAGATGCATATGCTTTACCTAGGATCGAAGAATTATTTGACGTTTTGAATGGTTCCAAGTACTTTTCAACTTTAGATATGAAATCTGGGTATCACCAGGTGGAAGTAGAAGAGACACATAGGGAAAGAACAGCATTTACCGCTGGACCCTTGGGATTCTAGGAGTATCGGAGAATGCCATTTGGTTTAGCAAATTCCCCGGCCACATACCAAAGATTAATGGAGGAATGTCTTGGAGACTACAACATGACATTATGTGTGATATACTTAGACGATCTGATTGTTTTCTCAAATTCTTTCGAAGAGCACCTTGACCGGTAAAGATAAAGTACTGACTAGGCTAAATGAATATCGACTTAAATTATCTCCAGATAAATGTTTTTTTTATACAAGAGAAAGTGAAGTTCCTTGGACATGTCATCAGCAAAGACGGCATAGTAACTGACACTGCAAAGATAGAGAAGATAAAGAATTGGCCGACACCGACATATCCAGACAACTCATGGATTACCTGACTCTAGAACCATCAAAAGGACATGGCAACATTCTTGTAATTACGGATCATTTTACCAAATATGCTCTCGCAGTACCAACAAAGAACCAGACAGCCAAAACAACAGCAGATGTTTCTGAAGAAATAGAGAACAGAAAGGAAATAGAACGAGGAATGAGAGAAGGTGCCATAAAGAAGAAGTTACCAAGAAAGATACAAGAAACAGATTCTAGGGAATCGGAGAAGAAAGAAGATATGGAAAATGATACTGAAGAAGAGACTACAATAAAATCAACTAGAGAGAAGAAAGAGAGAGCTCCAAAACCAGTTCCCTGAGAACCTACAAGGTGATCAGAAAGAGAAAAGAAGTTACCACAAAAACTTGAGGACTACCAAATGAACATGGTAGTGACAAAACCTTCAGATTACAGACTAGAAGCATTGGACGTTTTAATGAATTCTGGAGTATTCAATGATATGAGTTCTGAAGTGGTCAAGAAAGTAATAAATGCAGTCATGCAATAAAAAGAGAAATATATCTAAACATTTTAATTTGAAATATGGTATGTTTTATTGTTTTAAATTGTACACTTATTGTTTTTAAGTTAATATTGTTGAAACTGGACGATGTGAGGTCACATTTTTTGAAAGGGGGAGACAATACTATAAAGAAAAATAATTTTTGCCATTTTTGCTTATATACCAGTTTATTTTTTTAGTATGGGAAGTTTGAGGTTTACATTGAAGTTAGCCCTTGGCAGTGTGGTAAGAGTATATTATATCAGTATTTGAGTATAGTAAGATAGAGTACTGAAGGCAGAAGGTTTTTTTTGACGACGAACGACGGGATGTCATTTCTCAGGCTGGGGAAGTGTGTGACAGTCCTGAAATAACCAGTCCCTTTAGGCCTTTGATTATTGTTCTAAATAAAGTTATCTCCCTTTGAGTGTGTTGGAAATTTATGTCCAGTTAGGCGAAGTGACGTGAGGTCAGGTTATTTCCCACCATAATAATCTGTTTTCATTGGTTTAGCCATCATAGTCTATTGTTTTCTTTCATGCTTATCTTTTTCCTTGAAAGTTATAACACTGAATACATGCATTATTTGGAGAGGGTTTAAATATAATTTAACAGATTTTAAAAAGGATTTATTTGGATGTAAGGTTTGTTGATTTAACTCATTATGTATTCAATTAAGTAAATTGGTCTCATAAGATGATTTTATCTTTAATACTTTTGGCCTATTCTGTTTTGGACAGTTTAGCTTATTTGGAGTAATGTACATGTGTTTCATTAATGGCAGTCTTTCTTACATCACTGTATCATTCTTAGTTTGCACTGTAAACCTTTTAATCATTTACAGACAATTAGCTGAATCACAGAGAGTTTGTAGTGTGTGGTGTTGGCAGACTGAACCCATTTATATAGGAATAGTGCATCCAGGTCCACAACTTGGTAAGCCTAATTGTGTGTTTGTCATGTACATGTATAAACTGTTATTGTATATGTTTGATGTGTATGTAAGTTTACATAGGCTTTGCCTAAATAGATGTGTTTTATATTAGTAATATGCCACTACACACAAATGTATGATTTAACCCGTTTTGTTATTAATTGAATAAGAGATATGCTTAATATGATATATTTATATAGTAACTTGATGTATCAATAATATGTATTACCTGATTATAAATATTGTTCATTTATGTATACTTTCAGGATGCAAAAATATCAATAGAGATTTTTGATTAAAGAGATTGAAACAAAATATCCTCCTTGGCTTATTATCTACAAAAATGGACAAGAGACAAACCCACCCTTAAACCCACCTGGAGTTTTATTTATCTAAATCTTATAATGGACTAGGAAAAGTATTTAGAACAAGCAGAGTGACAGATATATCCTACCTTCATTGCTTTATCTAAGTGGATAGTTTTCATAGTATCAGCAGAAGCATGTTTGCCCAATTATTAAGTTCTGGTATTAGTACCCACATAATATTCTCTAGAATTTGACTGTGCTGTTAACTATGTTTCTTTCATCTAACGTTGCTTCAACAGCACCAATATTATCCCAGGACATAAACAGATCATATCCATTTTCGATATACATCCCAAGACTGCCATTTGCAATTAAGTTGTCAATTCAACTGATAATATTTATAACAGTGTGGTTGACAGCATGAAAAAGACTGACACTCATTTTAGAACGAGCTGTCTTGTAAAGAGCATGTCCAAGGCCAACATCTTGAGATTGTGTATGCCGTTAGATACGCCAAATACTATATCTCCTGCGCTAGTATACAAACGTAACAGTTCTCCGCATAGGCTCTGACTTCAGCATTGCCATCTAGAATAATTGTCATACCAACATATTACAGGCAAGATATAGAAAGAACCTTCCAGGAATTACCTTGTCTACGTAATCAATGTCTATTCCATCCCGAAGGGAATCATGCCTATCTCACCTCTTACTTGTTGAGCAGCAGTCAACACTTTCCTGTATATGTATACTTTCATACGGTTCTAGAATACTTGAAACATTATCAGATAAATCAGTATATGACCCAAAATCCGACGCATATATGATGGTCTAATAAACTGTGCTTTGGGTCAGTAGCTTTTTTGACGTCTCCATAGAACGATCCTCATATTTGCTTGGAACAGTCTGATTTAATACCCGCTTCCTTGTAAAATAGCTACTCCAGTCGCCACCAATAATCACCGGAGCTAAATCCTCACAATTCTGTCATTACTGTATCATCGTCGATAGTATCCTCATACTTCACAATTTGGTTTTTAAACTTAGACAGATATTTTAGAATGTATTTTACTTCGGAAGCAATAAAATCATTTACAGCCGCAATACATATTCTTGAAACATATCACTCATAAACGGTGTAACTGTTTTACATCTTCCGACTGAAATAAAAACAACAACTCGAATCAGTTTGTAATATTTTGCTAAAGTTGCTGAACGGACAGGAGCATCTTTCAACACTTCTTCGACACTACTAGTAGAAGGTTCAGGAGATCCTGTTTTTTTTTTAGTTTATTAATTTTGTTTTTGGAAGTGAATACACTATTAGAACAAATTTTATGCCATAATAAGTTTCAATCAAGTGTCACGATCAAAACTGTCATTTCTGTCAAGAACTTCTATACTAGAGGTAACAAGTAATTTTCTTCGAATCTCAGATACTTTGTGAGTCATATTTATATATGGTAGGACAAGTTTTACTAGTTTTACGTATAATTAAGGTAATTTGATTACATCATAACATAAACTCTCTTCCTTTTACATTTACTTTTAATCTTAGGTATATATATATATTCGTAATCGTCATTTCTCCTTAAATCGCATTTCAATAGGAAAAGAATACATGATAAAAAAATATGCACCAGTGTATTATCGTATTGTGTAGAACAAACGGACGTCCAAGCGAACACTTAACTTTTAGAGTTAATTTTAGTATTTATCTTCAAAGATATGTATAAAATTCAAGGTTAATAACAAATTGCAGATTTGCAATAAACAACAACTACTAGAATTGTCTACATTTTAAAAGTACTTATTTAACTTTCGACTCGTATAAAAACAAGCAGAAAGACAGGCATGCTTCAATATCCTTTAAATAGATGCTCCATTGTCCTTTACACTGTTTCATTATTAACTATAACGATCACAACTATCATAATGTATATGAATTCTACAGTTTGATGAGCACAGCCAATTCTGACAAAATAATCAAACTGGCAAAGTTTGTATTTGAGATGTTTAATAAAAGAACTCTTTACCACCAATCTTAAAACAAAATGACTTAAAACATCATGACTTGAATTAAATCTAGAAATTGTGTATTACTTTTTTCTTTTTTTCAATATTTGAAATAAGATAAACACAAACATTGATCACGAGCAAAACAATAGAACAGTCAATACGTAAAAAAAAAATATATAAATAAATATATTGCATTCATTTTATCAAAACTGTATTGAAATTATAATGTTCGTATTATGAATTTTTAATTGTTAGATTC
Organism: Panopea generosa; assembly: GCA_029582155.1. Taxonomy (NCBI): domain Eukaryota; kingdom Metazoa; phylum Mollusca; class Bivalvia; order Adapedonta; family Hiatellidae; genus Panopea; species Panopea generosa. The sequence goes on from CM055910.1 coordinate 19,815,838, forward strand.
CACGTTTACTATGTGTTTAAAAATGTATTATGGGCCGGAGGCCTACATTACTCAAATAAAATATTGTATATTTGTCTATATTGTCTATTGGACTATTAACAACATGTCATTACAAAAGAAATATATATAAAACAACATAATTGTAACATTAGTGACAATAATTTATATACAATACCGTTTTGTTAATTTTTTGCATCTGATTGACCTTTGACCTTAACTGTGACCTTAAAACGCAATTTCATGAGTGGCATCCATCATCACACGATGCTATACATATTGGGGAATAATGTTATGGTACTAAAACAATTCTACTAAAAATTGCCATCAAAAGTTAAAATAAGGGTCATTTTGCTTTTTGGATGGCCTACTAATAGCTTTAGATAACATAACATGCACACAATGTCTCACAAGTAATATTTGAAGAGTGAATATAAAAAGAAAATAAAAGAGTAGAGAAAGAGCAAAGATAAGGCAAGTAGAAATTTAGAGTTGAGAAGATGAGAAGCTGTATGCAGTATAGTTTTCCTTATTATAGTTTTCATGTTTCCCCATTTATTTTCATGTGACATAAGTTTGTTTTTGTTTATTGCAATAAGTTTTTCTATTTGCTTGGTTTTTTGTAGATATGGTATGAATGCTTTAATACTGGGAACTGTCTTCGTGTATTTATTCTTAAATATGAAATATTTAGCAAAAAATATTATACAGTTAAGTAAATCAACTGATGAAGAGTTATATAACCCGAACGATATATTTTGAACACAGATGTTGAAAGGTTGACTGTTTGAAATACAAAAGTTATGGATCTGAGTCCAAAAGGTTCTTACATAGTGACATTCCCAAAATAAATGTTCTAAAGTTTCTGGATATCTCTCACAAAATTCACATAGACTTGAATTAACTATTTTACATTTATACAAAAACTTGTTAGTAGGTAAAATTCTCATAATGTATATCTATTTAAATGATCTTAGTTTTGTGTCTATGGTACTTTTAAAAGCTAGACAGTGAATGGTTTTCCAGTCAAGATGTTAAATATTTCTTCCCATTTTAGATGAGGTTTTATTTCATTAATGTTTTTAATTAACTGAATTTGCATATAATATAACATTCTATTAGGAGAATTACATTTCCTCACTTGATATAATAACGGTGTTTTTTTCAGTTTCTGTTATATTCTCTGTTTTAATAATGTGTTTCCATCGTTTTGGTATACTTTGGGTAATAGTAAAATAATTGAGAAATTCTGAATTATTAATATTGTATAATTGTTTTAATCGTTCAAAAGTATAAAACGTCTTGTTTCTAGAATCATATATATCATTTATTGTTTTGATTCCTAGCTGTAACCATGATTTGTAAAATAACAAACTGCCTTTATTTTTAATGAAAGAACTATTCCATATATATATTGTTTTGCTATATTAACATCTTCAATATTAGTTTTAAAATTAATTTTTGACCATGATTCTATAATGTTACATAAAAAGGGCATTTCGTTAAACATAAAATTACCATCTTTGCAATTAAAGTTATCCTCAAAGATGAAGTTTCCACCATATTTTTCAATTCTTTATTAGATTTCCAACACCTTTTAAAAGCACAAACACCTACGGAAGCCTCAGCCGTTTTCATCATCCTAAAATGAGAATGTTTATTTAATATTTCAAATAAAAAGGCATTCTTTTCTGGATTTTCATAAAATTCTTTGAATGGATATATCCCATCCAAACAAACCCATTCTTCAATTGGCTCAGGAATAATTTTTATATTAGGCGCATACTCATTAAAATATCTCAAAATATAGTTTTTCCAGCTCAATTATTACTTTCTAAGGAGATAATTACCACATATCTATTTGTCTTATATATTTTCTTGACCATAAATAACTACTTGTATATTCTCAATTTTTTTCAACTTATTGTAATAACGTTGTTCTCCTCAAAACACCCCGAACGAGAAGCTTTTATTATTTTAAATTTAGTGTAATTCTTTTCTTCAGAGGATTGTTCCATCATATCATTTACCACCATCTTAAGTTCAGCTTAACCTTCTTCTTTTTAATTCTATCGACAATAAGTAAAACAACACAATTATAACGTGTGAGAATTTCCTCTCCATTTACAACAAAACCATAAAACCCCACCGGACCCCGAGACCATCTAACCAAACCATCAATAACTTCACTTCTATAAGTATGGTGTAAGGTCTTGGGAATGTTCTTCGGAGGGTGAGCTGCCAAACTAGTTTCTACATAAAACCTACTTCTTCTGTTGATTTTTTATCATGTATTTCCATTTGTATATCCGTTTATTTTATATTCTTTCATATACATTTCTATGGGTTCTGCAATGTCATCACTTTTCTGCATTTCCAAGATTTTGGAATACATTCGCAACTACTTGGAGGTCATCCTTCTGTTTTACTGTTTGACAATAAAATAAAAGTTTTTTAAACTTTCTATGGTGCATTTTTAATTTTGTATTTTTCTCCTTTATTTTCAAAACATTGTTTAACACAAGAAGCACCGCCGGAGCAGCCCCCACTACTGCAACACAAACAGGAATTACCGGAACCACAGCTAAAGCAGCCGTTGAACCTAACACTCCCATAAATATTTCAATCACTTTACAAGCATTTCCGCAAAACTTATAAGAACTTTTTCTGTACGCCGAAACCGCTTTTGATAGATATAAAATTGACTCATCCATTGTTTCAAATCTTGTTTTCATTCTATATTGAACCAAAAAAGAAACTTTCGCTAAATTTGAACGTGAATATTTTGTTAACATTTAACTAATTTTTGCTGAAATCTTCTGTTTGTTATATAATTGTGTCTTATCAATCTACTAAAATAGCTAAATTGGACCGAAATTACCAATTTTATTATTTGATTTGAACTTAAAACAGGAAGGGATGGGTTTCAAATTCGGATTATCAGTAGCGTGTGTGGCCGCCGCACAATCTTGGCGGTAATCTAGGCGTTGTGGGTACCGGGTGAAGCAGCAGATGTAGTTATTGTGGTGAGAAATCGATCTCGAAGGTGCTAGATCAAGATAATAGCGGTCTTGGGCTCGAGTCGTGACTCGCGGTCTGCCACTCCGTACTTCTGCGGTACTTCTGGTCTGCACAGATCGCTTTCGGAGGCTATTCACCGCCTGCATAGATGACCCACCTAGTGCTGCAACCTCTGCAGTCGGAACCCAGCCTCCAGCATGCCGACGACTCTATCCAGTAAATTTTGCGGAATTCCTGGCATTGAAATTCCGATTAAAAATCTTGAATTTTGAAAGTTTTTTTATATTTTTCCGTATGTTTTCGAATTATGCAATATTTTGAAGTGGACAAATATCCAACACGCCAGTGCACGTGAAAATCGGACTTTGAGCTGAATAAACTGACCTAAATTTTATCTATGGATTAACTGATCGATTTTGCAAATTAGAACGATTTTATAAACTACCACATGTGTATATGTATACACATTTCAAAGGAAATCTTGAAAATTTTACATGTACTTTACAAAAGTTTTTTATTTTTTTCAATATATATTATTCGAAATGTCTTTTTATAAATTGCTTCATGTTCTTCAGAGTTTTTTTTCTCCTTGCTTTAACAGTCTAGCAATAATGTTTATTCCATCATTTCTTAAAGATAGACATTATTACCCGACTCAATAGAACCACAAATTAGTTTTAATTTATCAATGAGACCATCAACAAAATCGCACGAACCTAAGATATTTATTTTCCTGTGCACTTAACTTGTTAACTTTTGAAAAATAACTTTTGTCAACATGGAATAGTTTTTATTTTTATATCTTTTAGCAATTAGCTCGATAAAGTCGTCATCTATTTTTGTTTTTAAAACAGAGTGTCAGAACCCTGCTTTGCAATTAATTCATGATGAAAAACTAGTTGAGGTACATTTATCTTTAAATTACCATAATTTCCATCTTGATCTACTTTGCAATACTTTCTTAGTCTGCTTCCTGTAAACATTCTTGGGTTTTCTATCATACTATTTAGTGTTTTGTTGTAATCTACTACTTTCTTCTTAAACCACCTATCTCACAATTTAAGCTTCTAACAGTGTTAACAATCTCTCTATGTTCTTTTCCCCCACTTACATGGTGTTTTCACTAATTCATTTAATGGTATGATATTGTTATAATCATCAAATAAAATGTCGAGCCCTTTATCTAGATTCACTGTTTTGGGTTTGGCACCACGCAATTCATATTATTGATTTCCAGTAGGCATCTCAAACGATTGCTCATATTCAGAAGCATCTTCTATCGCCGGTTTATTTATTTAATCATGTAATTCTTTGGCTTGTTCTTTCGGTAATTCGGCAATTGTTTGTTACAGGATAGCTAATGTCTTGCTTTGATCTATCTTCTCATCCTTTAGTTCCTCGACACTTGAGCAGAAGTAATGGGTTTAAATACTTCATGATATGTTTCTTGAGTCATTTGTTTTCTCAATCTGTTTTCTATTACGGCATTTTTTTAACTCGTTTCTTCTTTTCAACCAGTTCTTTCCATTCCAATAACGACATTATATGATAACTTTAGATAATAATATGATTATTTCAAACATGCAATGATTTACACAACTAATAATATAATGGATATTCCGAATTAAGACACAAAAGAAGAAAAAGGTTACTTTAAGCAACTATACGCTTTCATGCCAAGTTCCTGTTTTAGGATGTTACTATGTGGTAACAATGGCAGCGGGAAAACTAATGTCCACGTGCATATGTTGACAAAACCTTTATTTTTTTACGATAAATTATATCTTTTTGCTAACAAACAAAATACAAATTTCTAATCAAACGGCTTGAGGATATAGCCGAAAGACATGACTTCCCTCTTGAAGGTATTTTAGAATATTCAAACGGTGATATCATTAGTCTCGATTATTTGAGTGATGTTTGTGTTCAAAAGGTTGTGGTATTTGGTCCGAAAGAAACCAAGACGACATTATCAATTATTTCATGCAAGGAAGACATTAAAACTGTTGCGTTATCTACTTAACTCAATCTTATTACAAACCCCACAAAGATATCAGACTTAATTGTTCACATTACAAACCCAATCTAAAAGAAAAATGGATATGACTTGTAACGAAAATGGCATAGAAAAAGAAGATCTGAGAAAAATTAACAAACAATATGATTTGCTTTCTTAAGACAAACCGAGAAAGCTTGTTAAAAGAAATGTCTAGATATATAAAAGATATAACGGGAATTCATAATAACATATCGGAAGTAGAAAAGGATGATAAGGGAGAACAAAAAGCTAATTTCGGAATTGTATTAACTGAATATGTTAAGAAGAAAGAGTAATCTAAATATCATAAAAAAGGAGAGTTTCTAGACATGCGGCAAACTAGTATTACTAACTTACCTGGTCCGAACAACCCGAATGATGCTGATTCTAACTATTTTGTAGTAAAACGCGAAACAAAACTTGTAAAATAATGGAAACTGGATGAGATATCGGGGCAATTAGAAAAAATTGATAAAGAGGCGTTGATAAAGTATTACTTATTCAACAACAGCTATTAGAAAAAAAGGAAAAGAATATTGCTATTCATGATAGTTTAAGAAAACAGATTGAGCTTATGGAGGATGCTTTGGAAAAATTAAGTGACGGAGTGGAAGAAAGTATTATTAAAAAAGTGAAAAAACAATTAAGAAAAGGTTTTGATGAATTAAGGACTAGGGTGTGTGACATCTTTAAACAAATGGTTGATGATAAAGAACTGGAGACAAGTATAAATAAATTAACGCAAGAATCAAGAACATCGCAAGAAACTAGGTTTTATCTTCTTAAGCATCAACTGGATGCTGATAAGGTACAATGAGACGAAGAACATACTCTTATTTTAGACAGATCAATTGCGGATAATGCGGCATCAACTTAAAAGGTGGAAAATATCGAAAACCAAATGGTAAATGATGAATTACATCGTATAATAAATGAAAAATATGACAAAATACCAAAAAAGAGGTTAAAATATGATATGCTGCTTTTTTCGTTAGACATAGGAATTGACAATGAGATTTGGATAACTAAAGATGATGATAATAATATCTTTAACACAATTAAACCCCCTTCAACAGCAAAAAAATCATTTAAATCCCTGTTAACAGCAGAAAAAGTCATATCCTATTTCACAAAACCATTTTAGTTAAAACCCAATCCATACACAAATTATGAAAATGTTGTAGAATACAATCATCATGAAGGTGGAGACCGTAGTTTCCTTTATGGTGCAGAACATTGGATTATTTAACAACCTGGTACGTATGTTCTTGAACTCGACTTAGAATACTCAGCAAACTTGTTCTTATTAAGAGAAGAATATTTCAAGCTGATGTTGGTGGTGGGGTAAAAACATTTGTTGAATGGGGAAGGGTGTTAATTGAGCTTGACGATAATAGAGATTGGGTAGCGATGTCTCATATTTTTTATACAAATGAAGATAAACTAAGGCAGTTGCTGAAATTATAAAGATGGGGAGGGGGGGGGGGGGGGATGGGGAGATGGATAAATGTAATATTCTGTCGAGATAGGTGGACATTTCAGATAACAGAACCTAATATCCGGCTTGCTTTTTATCCTACTGCTATTTTCGGTGTTAAGACATTTAGACTTGAAGCAGAATCCCATATTAAACTTATTATAAACATTCCTAATATATGGAACAAAAAATAATTCTTTAATCGAAGTCTGCTTACGAGAAGAATAATAAAAATACACCTAGTGATTTTACAACCGTACTTGATAAACCAATTGTTCTCGATAAAAATAAAAAACTATGTGGTTGATCTTGATTCGATAAATACTAAGGCATATCCTTGGTACACTATTAGTGAAGAACTTGGTAATAATAAAATACATTACTACAATGGAACGGAATGGAAAGATATTGAATTTGTTGATGGGATGTATTCTTAATCTGACATAAATGGATACATTGAAGGAACACTTGCTCTTAATGGGGATGATGGTGACGACGCTGATATTTCCTTTGAATTTGACTTATCGTCTTTTAAATGTAAACTTATGATACGAGAAAATTATGCTCTTAATTTAAGGGATTCATAATTCTCTTATGTTATTGGTTTTGAACAGAAAGTTGTGAGGGAAACTGAGTTTGGAGCACTTTTTATGTGAATTGTGACATATTCAGATGTTATCTACGATCTTAGTACGGCCGATCTGACTAGAAATTATCCGTTCAGAAGAGAATCACTAAGGGTTGGATTTTGTGAAGTAAATAAATCTATCGTTAATAATATTAGAATTACATTACTGACTACACCAACAGAATAATCAATCTTAATGATGTTAATGTCTCATTCTCCCTCGTTTTAAAATAATCAATAATATAATGACTAATGGACTAGTGTAGAAGAAATATAATAGAGAAAAAGGTATATATTATGTGGGTTTATTTGATTCAATCATAAGCGGAATTACCGGTAGTGCTGCTTAAAGCGTTGCTAAAAATGTTGCGAAAAATAGCAGAAAAGTCATTAGAATCTGGTTCGAGTAGGTTGGGTGATGAAATTGGAAAAATAGTTATTGATAAGATTATGACGAAAACCAGTAAGACCAAGACAAATAAAGGACGTTAACAAGAATGTTAGGATTGATAAAGTAGAGGATGTCAAAGTCAGTAAGGATGACAGGGTAAATGATATCCTGTTGAGGCTGGTAGGACTGAGGCCGGTAGGACTGAGGATAAATGTTATAGTTTAAGGGGTGAATTTTCATGAGATGGCGAAGAAAGTAAACAAAACACACAAAGAAGACGTCGAAAAAAAAAGAATAAAAAATTTGCTTGTATTTATTTTTACAAGCAGTTAATATAGGATGTTCAGGAGCGAAAATTATTGCGAAAGATGTGAATATATTTCAATCCATTTAGATACAATTATTACACTTCCTGGAAATGTTGCAAGACAATTAAATAGCCGATATCAATTAACTATCTATGACAGATCCTCACACTTCGATTGGTATAATGCTTATTTTGAAGTTGGTTTTAAAATAAATAAGCTCGCAGATGGGGCGAATTTTGCTGCTGCTGATGAGATTTGCTTTAACTAATGATTCTGCTTCTTTATGCAATAGTCTTCAAATTACCGGTACCGGGGTGACTGTGTCATTGATGTTAACTAATAACCAAATAAATACAATTAACAAAGAACGCGGTTGGGTATTTGATTAGATTTAAATATATCTAAGAAACAAATGTCCGCTCAGGCGAAACATGGTGGATTCCTCGGTGCATTGGCGGGATTGATCGGTCGTGTTTTACCAATTTCTCCTAAATTTATTCCGAAAATTGTCGCTCCGTTGGCTAACTGGGCATTAAGTAGTTTAGCGTCTTCTGGAATCAATAAAATATTTGGAAATGGGATGCTTTCAATCGATAATAACAATAAAAGAAGGATAATCAATTCTGGTTTTTTGAACAAAGCCCAGATTAATAAACTCAGAAAATCAAACAATATTCAAATGACTAATAAGCAATTGCAAAATGGTGGATTCCTCGGTTTGTTGGCTTCGTCGGAAATACCTCTTATCGGATCGCTTATTTTTAGTTTGACGGGGAAAGGCCTACAAATTGGACCGCCTGGAGGAAGGAGACTCCGAATTGGGTCCCCCAAAAATATTTGCGGGTAAACCCATAAACAACTTCGACATATAAGAATGTGTTAAGATATTAAAAATGTGTAACTTCAGCGGGGTGTTAAGTAGAGATACTACTCCACGTGCTCATTAAATGAGCATTCAGCAATAATTAATTTAAATGATATGCTGGTCCCGGAACTCATGTTATTATGATTATGATTATTTCGATCCTTTTGGTTTACCCCCGCCACTTGAACTAAAACATGTTACTAAATACAATACAATACAATATCAAGACAAGAACAGCGTGTTGTGTGGTTATTTCTGCTTGTACTTCATTAAGAAATTACAAGATGGGTACACCATGTATGATGTTTTGTATAAAATGTTGAAGCCATTCAAGCCAAAAGAAAATGAATTAATTATTAAAAAGTATTTTACTAATATATAAATGAGTAGTTATTGTGTAAAGGAAAAAAACTGTAACACACGATATAGAACCTGATTTTTTTACGGCTGAAAATGGATAGTTTATGCAAAAGAGTACTTGCGCGTCTTGCGGAATAATAAAAACAAAATTTGTAAAAAATAGCATAGGACAGGGCTTTGACATCCATAAAGCTATGTTACTATTACTCCCGAAAAAGGGGTTAACACTTTCCGGATATAAATATTGCGGACCTGGAAAACCTTTAGATAATGGACATCCGGTAAATGATTTAGACGGTGTTTGCCGAGAATATGATAACTGTTATGGGAAAGGAATTAAAAATCTCCTTGCGATAAAGAAATGTTAGAGAATTTAAAGAACACTAAATCAGAAACATTTTGTGAAAACATTGCTAAAAATTTAAAAACTATCGGTATAAAACATAAACTTGGTTAAAGCTCAAAATCTGGAAAGACCAACGTTTTGGGGTTATAAACTAGCGGATGAATTACATACACCTATTAAAAGAAATTTCCTAGAAGTTGGGTCATTGTAAGTGGTGCGGATGATACATGGTCGGCTGATTTGATTGATATGCAGACCTTCTCAAAATATAACAAAGGATTTAAATATCTATTAACTGTGATTGATGCTTGAGTAAATATACTTGGGATGTGCCTCAAAAGTTGTGGGTTGATGAGGGAAGTGAATTTTATAACAAGCATTTTAAGAAATCGTTAACTGATAACAATATTAAAATGTATCATACCTTTAATGAAGGAAATGCAGTAATTATTGAAAAATTTAATAGGAGTATGAAGAGAATAATATGGAAACATTTCACCGCAAATAATACAAATATTTACATTGATATACTACCTTAGATAATCTCAAAATGTAATAAGACCAAACATGGTAGTATTGGTATGACTCCTAAAGAGGGAAGAATGAAAAAGAATTACAAAAAGGTATTATGTCATTTGTTTTCATCTAAAGCAAAACAATCTCAGACATCTATATAGAATATCTTTCAAAATTGGTGATAGGGTTAGAATAAGTTAATACAAAATCAATTTGAAAAGGGTTACACTTCTTATTGGACGGAAACATATTTGTCGTTAGGGACATTCAAAAGGCAAAACCTGTGACGTATCTTCTGAAAGATTTAAACAACGAAAACATTGCGGGATCATTCTACGAACAAGAGCTAACTAAAAGCAAATCAAGAAATATTTAGAATAGAAAAGGTGTTGAGACGTGAATTCAAAACAAAATGAGCATATGTAAATGGAGCGATTTCAATTCGTGGGTTCCGTTTAAGGATTTGACTGTTTGATACAAATGAAGGTAGTAGTAGTTTACGACATGCGGGTTTCAGCAAAACTTTTCTATCACGTAAAAATAATTAGTGAGCTTGGGTGAGTTGGTCATTTCAGGTGAAAGAAAAGTGTCCTGAAACCCGAATATTGTACTACTTTAGTATATACACTATTGTTATGTTTGGTATACTGATGGTGTTCATACGAATTACCGACTGTATATTTGGTCGGAAAATTATAATAAAATTGTTTACGAGCAGAATGGTTTTCGGAAAAAACGTAGCACAATAGACCAATTTCATCTCTAACAAACATTATAGATACAAGGAAAAGGCTTAACCGCTCTACATTCTGCGCTTTCGTTGATTTTAAAAAAGCTTACGATTATATCAATTGAGACAAGCTTTGGGAGAGATTGCAGTGTATCGGTATTTCTAGTAAAATGCTTGTAGCTGTTAAATCTTTATATGCATCTGTTTCTTCCTGTGTGAGTGTAACTTATTTTTATACCAACTGGTTTCAAGTGAATTCTGGATTAAGACAATGCTGTTCGTTGTCGCCGTTATTATTTAATTTGTTTATTAATGACCTAGCATTACGTATAAATCCCTTGGTTAAGGTATCTTTATTGATTATGAAAATGTAAGTGTATTGATATGCTGATGATATCGTACTACTTGCTGAAAATGAAGAAAACCTGCAGCATATGCTTAATGAGTTAAATAGCTGGTGTAGTATTAATAGTATGACAATTAATTTTACTAAAAGTAGCATTGTACATTTCAGACCGTTGTAAATTGCTAAATCAGATATTGTATTTACTTGTGGTGGTAATGTTTAACTTGTTCTGATAAATATGTATCTATTGGATTTACATTAACAAAGCATCTAGATTTTAATGTAACTGCAAAAATAGTGGCTCAAGGCGCTGGTCATACTCTAGGTTTACATATTGTCAGGTATAAAAGCTTAGGTGGAATAATTTGAAATATTTTTTTAGAAAGCTTTTGACTATATAGCGATGCATTTACATTTATTTTTTATTTCACAATTTAACAAAAGGTATTTTAACACATTTTAGGCCTAGAGCCAAGATTAGCGCCGTTGTCCCAATGCTATATACCATACTTCCTATTCTAATATAAAGCATGTATAATCTGTGATAGATGTATATATTTTATGTCAATTAATTTTATAGCGATAGTATCTTATAATTCTAATTTTGAATGGCTATGTACGTTATATATTTTATTGTATGTTTTATTTATATGTTTGTACATTAGATGAGACTTTAATAAACAGATAAGTAAACACAAATAAAAGTATAATATCAACATTATACACAACTATAATATCAACCGTCATTTGCAGAAGAGCAAACACAAACAAACATATTATATCAACCGTCGTTTGCAGACGAGCAATCACAGACCAACATATTTTATCAACCGTCGGTTACAGACGAACAAATACAAACACAGGTATATATATCAACCGTCGTTTACAGACGAGCAAATACAAACACATGTATAATATATACCTGCTGTTGCAGACAAGCAAACACAAACACACGTATAATATCAACAGTCGTTTACAGAATAGCAAATACAAACACACGTATAATATCCACCATCGGTTACAGACGAGCAATTACAAACACACGTATAATATCCACCATCGGTTACAGACGAGCAAACACAAGCACACGAATAATTTCCACAGTCGTTACAGACGAGCAAACACAAACACACGTCTAATATCCACCGTAGGTAACAGACGAGTAAACACAAACACAAGTATAATATCCACCGCCGGTTTCAGACGAGCAAACACACATACGTATTATTACAACCGTCGTTTACAGACGAGCAAACATAAACACACGTTTAATATCAACAGTCGTTTACAGACGAGCAATTACAAACACACGTATAATATCCACCATCGGTTACAGACGAGCAATTACAAACACACGTATAATATCCACCATCGGTTACAGACGAGCAAACACAAGCACACGGATAATATCCACCGTCGTTACAGAAGAGCAAACACAAACACACGTCTAATATCCACCGTAGGTTACAAACGAGCAAACACAAACACACGTATAATATCCACCGCCGGTTTCAGACGAGCAAACACACATACGTATTATTACAACCGTCGTTTACAGACGAGCAAACACAAACACACGTATAATATCAACAGTCGTTTACAGACGAGCAATTACAAACACACGTATAATATACACCATCGGTTACAGACGAGCAATCACAAACACATATAATATCCACCGTCGGTTATAGACGAGCAAACACTGACACACGTATAATATCATCTGTCATTTACAGACGAGCAAACACAAACACACATATAACACCCAACGTCGTTTGCAGACGATCAAACACAAACACACGTATGATACCCACCGTCGATTAGAGACGAGCAAACACAAAAAAACGTATGACATTCACCGTCGATAACAAAAGGAAGAGTAAACACAAACACACGTATGATATCAACCGTCGTTTATATACGAGCAAACATAAACACACGTATCATATCAACCGTCGTTACAGACGAGCAAACACAAACACACGTATAATATCAACCGTCGTTTCAGACGAGCAAACACAAACTAACGTATTATATCATCCCTAAGTTATAGACGAGCAAACACAAACACACGTATAATATCCGTTTGTAGATGAGCAAACACAAATACACATATAATATCATCCATCAGTTACAGACGAGCAAACAAAAACACACGTATAATATCAACAGTCGTTTACAGAATAGCAAATACGAACACACGTATAATATCCACCATCGGTTACAGACGAGCAATTACAAACACACGCATATATCAACCATCGGTTACAGACGAACAAACACAAGCACACGAATAATTTCCACAGTCGTTACAGTCGAGCAAACACAAACACACGTATGATATCCACCGTAGGTTACAGACGAGCAAACACGAACACACGTATAGTATCCACCGCCGGTTTCAGACGAGCAAACACACATACGTATTATATCAATCGTGGGTTACAGACGTATAAACACAAACACATGTATGAAATCAACCGTCGTTTACAGACGAGCAAACACAAACACACGTATAATATCAACAGTCGTTTACAGACGAGCAATTACAAACACACGTATAATATACAACATCGGTTACAGACGAGCAAATACAAACACATATAATATCTACCGTCGGTTATAGACGAGCAAACACAGACACACATATAATTTCATCTGTCATTTACAGACGAGCAAACACAAACACACGTATAACACCCAACGTCGTTTCCAGACGAGCAAACACAAACACACGTATGATACCCATCGTCGGTTAGAGACGAGCAAACACAAACACACGTATGACATCCATCGTCGGTTACAGAAAAGTAAACACAAACACACGTATGATTTCAACCGTCGTTTACATACGTGCAAACAAAAACACACGTATAATATCAACCGTCGTTACAGACGAGTAAACACAAACACACGTATAATATCAACCGTCGTTACAGACGAGCAAACACAAACACATGTATTATATCAACCCTCAGTTATAGACGAGCAAACACAAACACATGTATAATATCACCGTCGTTTACAAAAGAGTGAACACAAATACACGTATTATATCAACCATCGTTTACAAACGAACAAACACAAACACATGTATAATTTCAACAGTCTTTTACAGAAGAGGAAATAAAAACACATGTATGATATCTACCATCGGTTAGAGACGAGCAAACACACATACACACGTATTTTATCAATCGTCGGTTACAGAAGTATAAATACAAACACACGTATAAAATCAACCGTCGTCTACAAACGAGCAAACACGAACACACGTATAAAATCAACCGTCGTTTACAGACGAGCAAACACAAATACACGTATTATATCAATCGTCGGTTACAGAAGTATAAACACAAACACACGTATTAAATCAACCGTCGTTTACAAACGAGCAAACAAAAACACACGTATAATATCAACCGTCGGTAACAGACTTATTAACACCAAGACATGTATTATATCAACAGTCGATTACAGACGAGCAAACACAAACACACATGTAATATCAACCGTCGGTTACAGACGAGCACACACAAACAAACATGTAATATCAACCGTCGGTTACAGACTTATTAACACCAAGACATGTATTATATCAACAGTCGATTACAGACGAGCAAACAAAAACACACATGTAATATCAACCGTCAGTTAAAGACTTATTAACACCAAGACATGTATTATATCAACAGTCGATTACAGACGAGCAAACAAAAACACACGTATTATATCAACCGTCGGTAACAGACTTATTAACACCAAGACATGTATTATATCAACAGTCGATTACAGACGAGCAAACACAAACACACATGTAATATCAACCGTCGGTTACAGACGAGCACACACAAACAAACATGTAATATCAACCGTCGGTTACAGACTTATTAACACCAAGACATGTATTATATCAACAGTCGATTACAGACGAGCAAACACAAACACACATGTAATATCAACCGTCGGTTACAGACGAGCACACACAAACAAACATGTAATATCAACCGTCGGTTACAGACTTATTAACACCAAGACATGTATTATATCAACAGTCGATTACAGACGAGCAAACAAAAACACACGTATTATATCAACCGTCGGTAACAGACTTATTAACACCAAGACATGTATTATATCAACAGTCGATTACAGACGAGCAAACACAAACACACATGTAATATCAACCGTCGGTTACAGACGAGCACACACAAACAAACATGTAATATCAACCGTCGGTTACAGACTTATTAACACCAAGACATGTATTATATCAACAGTCGATTACAGACGAGCAAACAAAAACACACATGTAATATCAACCGTCGGTTACAGACTCATTAACACCAAGACATGTATTATATCAACAGTCGATTACAGACGAGCAAACAAAAACACACATGTAATATCAACCGTCGGTTACAGACGAGCACACACAAACAAACGTATTATATCAACCGTCGTTTACAATATCAGCAGTCGTTTACAGAATAGCAAATACAAACACACGTATAATATCTACTCTCGTTTACAGACAAACAAACACATACACACGTATAAAATCCACCTTTTGTTAAAGACGAGCAAACACAAATGCACGTATAATATCAACTGTGGTATTCAGACGAGCAAACACAAATACATGTATAATATCCACCATCGGTTATAGACGAGCAAACACAAATACATGTATAGTATCAATCTTCGGTAACAGACGAGCAAACACAAACACATGTATAATATCCACCTTCGGTTATAGACGAGCAAACACAAATACATGTATAATATCCACATTCGGTTACAGACGAGCAAACACAAATACATGTATAATATCCACCTTCGGTTACAGACGAGCAAACACAAATACTCGTATTATATCCACCTTCGTTTAAAGACGAGCAAACACAAACGCATGTATAATATCCACCATCGGTTTCAGAAGAGCAAACACAAACACACGTATAATATCCACCTTCGGTTAAAGACAAGCAAACACAAACACACGTTTTATATCCACCTTCGGTTAAAGACGAGCAAGTCCAAAGCACGTATAATATCAACAGTCGTTTACAGACGAGCAAAAACAAACAAACGTATAATATCCACCATCGGTTACAGACGAGCAGATACAAATACACGTATTATATTCACCTTCAGTTAAAGACGAGCAAACACAAACGCTCGTGTATCAACAATCGTTTACAGACGAACAAACACAAACACACGTATGATATCCACCATCGGTTACAGACGAGCAAGCACAAATACACGTATTATATCGACCTTCGGTTAAAGACGAGCAAGCACAAACACAAGTATTATATCAACGCCGTTAACAGAAAAGCAAACACAAACGCAAGTATAATACCTACCGTCGTTTACAGATGAGCAAGCACAAACACAAGTATTATATCAACCGTCGTTTACAGACGAGCAAACACAAATACATATATAATATCCAGCTTTGGTTAAAGACGAGCAAACACAAACGCAAGTATAAAACCCACCGTCGTTTACAGACGAGCAATCACAAACACAAGTATTATATCAACCGTCGTTTACAGACGAGCAAACACAAACACACGTACAATATCAAACTTCGTACAGACGAGCAAACACAAACAGACGTAGTATATCCACCGTCGTTTACAGACAAGCAAACACAAACATACAGACGAGAAAACACAAAAACAAGTATAATATCAGCCGTCGGTTACAGACGAGCAAACACAAACACACGTATGATATCAACCTTCTATTTCAGAGAAGTACTCCATTACTTTAATGTGAATAACAGATTCATTGTATTGCAGAACTGACAAATGGTCCCCAAAGGCAGATATATGGAGTACTAAATAGTAATAAATGCCAGATTTGGATTTCGGAATCTAGTTGAAACCGTTTCGTTATCAACACGAGCCCATCGGCAATGTCTGCTACAACAACGTGATTGATTATTTGCCATAGTCAATAACAGGAGCGGTAATAATAAACTTAACACATTTAAGTTTTCTTTCTTATTTTTTGCTTCAGACTATGCAACTAAACATATTTGATATGGTCATTTTCAAAAGTGCAATCTTTTTTTAAACATGTAACCGGGTGTTTTCAGCGCACTTTTTATATGGTTGAAGAAGAAATTAAGTCCAATATGTATTTTATACAGCTTAATCATATCCGTGCACGAATGACTGTTTTAGTAAGTAAAACATATAAAAGCATAGGATTGCATACACAAGTTCAGTAGTCACGTTTGATCAAATACAGAAATTTTATATAACATTCATTTTTAGGCTTTTGTAATGTAAATTTGGAAAGTTCAAGTTTAAAACATAATTTTGACTATTTCCATCTCTTGCATCTTGTGTCAAAAGGGCCTAAAAACTACATGGTCTTAGTCCGCCCACCAGTTGGTCACGTGGTATTAGAAAACCTCGTGATATCGTAACCTGTTGGAGTGCAGAACGATGAAGTCATGTGACCAAAATTTAGTCACATGATCAAATTAATACTCATTGCGTAATTGATAAGAAAGCCTAATCGAACGAAGAATATTACATTAAGTCAAAGGTGACTATATGCCATAAGCATGACAAGCCAATCCATTCCATTCACAATATAAAAAATCATTTTCTAATTCGCTTTGCTCAAACGAAACTAAATCATTTATGTTCTTTTCAAAGTAAACGCAGGGACTTCAAGAGAACAAGACAGGAATTTTCACTTGCATTGCCGTTATAACACATTTTAACAGTAAAAACCGACCTATCAAACATCTTGTCATAATAAGAGGATCTGTAACAGCTGATACCATGGAAGTTTTATTCGCATGAAGCACCGTTGTCCTTCAATGGCTATCTGTCAATATACAAAATCAAATAAATTACAACCTTATTAAAAATGACGAACATCTGACAGATAATATAATTACACCATAACCACAATTTCTACTTCATACTGTATAATATACAGCTTAACATACCATGTATAAACCATGTTGTCTTTTTGTACTTTACTTGGACCGCTTTCGGCTGGGGTGGGGGATCTTTAAAAACATGTGTAAACAACGCAACAATTCTGCAAACGCAATGACCTCGAATGGAGACGGCCTACACTTGTATCACTTATATGCCGGCTGTATCGCACGAGTTTACTCGTACTCTATAACATTGAATGAACATTACACGTATTCGTTTACTTTAAACCCATAATAAAACATTTATATTCTAATTCGCTTTGCTCAAACGAAAATAAATCATGTATGTTCTTTTCAAAGTAAACTCAGGGACTTAAAGAGAACAAGACATGTATAGTAATTGTCACTTGCATTGCCGTTATAACATCGAACAAAAACAAAGAACGGGCAACTTATGTCAGTCTATTACCAATATTTTAATTAATAATCTAAACTATTCATTAATTAAACCACATGTACAGTGTTAAGTTCAAAGCTGATCCAAGCAAATCTGCGATATTATGTTCACAATTTCAAAACGACGTATATCCCGAACAAACATGCAACATTTTCGGCGTATATAAGTTTATTTCATAATTTAAGAATCGTAGTAGGCCTACGGTACGTGTCGTACCAAACCTTCTCAGACACCAATCTGTGCCAAAATGATTGTATTCTGATTGATATAAGATAGCAAACGACATACGTGTCAGTATTTTACATTTCAACTTTTACCCTAATTTTTTAGCAATTTATAATATATATTATTAGTATTATAATACTGTGTCAAATACATAGTCCGTACCAAGCGGTATTTGACTGCCCAATATATAATATTGTCAAACACATAGTCCGTACCAAGTGGCTTTGGACTCCAGTCTGTACCAAGCGGCTTTAGACTTCCTAATATACAATATCAAACAATTTACATTCTTTATTAATACTGTCTTATTACTATTAACATACTGTAACAATTAGCCAGTCTGCACTTAGTGGTCTAAAGACTCTTTACCAATACACTTAAAACTGCTTAAGTTGCTGTACAGAACAGAACAGAATTTTATTCAATATAACTTGAACATATACAGTTCATCGTTATTTACACAAACAATATAATACATGCATGCAGCAATACGAGAGTGAAAAAAATTATGTTACATACATGAATATATTCTAAAGTAAATAAATGTACATTTACAAATCAGTTGTGTGAATTTAATGCATTAATTAAGTAAAAAAAAAAAAATTATACTCATCTTTAATTCCATGAAGGTGACACAAAATACCTTATCTTTCGGTCCTATCTAGTTTTTTTAATATATAAATAGGCTTATCAAACTGTCACGTGACCAAATGTGTAACGAGCAATTTAGGCGGATCAATATATGCATTTCCGACAAACGATGCAACATTTGCACTAAATTTAATACAACTGTATTATTAGTTTTACGTTATTATGCATAGCATTATACACTCTCTGTACCAAAATGATATAAATTCTCATTTAAAATAGACATGTACTAAATACATACACGTTGTTTAGCAGTACATAAGCAAAAATCAGTCCATAAGTAGTATAGAATATACCATTCTCAGCGCAATTTCCCACCACTCAAAAATGACCAGCTCACCCAAGCTCGCTTGTCATTTTAGGTGATAGAAAAATTTCGCTGAGTGGAATATTCTATACTACTACTACCCCACAACCCATTAGACAGTCGCTAAACAGCTAAATTCTTAAACGGAACCCAATAATTGAAATCACTCGAATAACCACTCCATTTTACATAAGCCCTCTTCTTTTTGTAATCACGTCTCGATAATTTTCTATCCAAATATTTTTTGACTCGCTTAAGCTAGTTCTTGTTCATCGAATGATCCCACAATAGTTTCGTTGTTTTAATCTTTGCGAAGATACGTAACAGGGTTTGTCTTTTGAATATCCCTTACGACAAATATTTCTTCTGTCCAATTAGGAGTGAAAGCTTCTTCACATTGTCTTTTATATTTACTTATTCTAACTCTATCTATAATGTTTAGTCTTATTATATTTTAAGATTATTTTAGACAGAACATCAATATAATTATTTGTATTATTTGCAGTGAAGTGCTTCCACATTATTCTCTTTATAGTTCTTTCAATAACAACTGCTTTTCCTTCATTAAAAGAATGGTACTTTTCAATATTGTTATTACTTTACAATTTTTTAAAGTGTTTGTTTTAGAATTCACTCCCCTCATCAACCCAGAACTTTTGAGGTCTTGCATTCATCTCACTTAAAATATCTTCAAATGCCTTGGTTGCATCTAAACCATTTTTATGCGGTACAGTCCAAGCATATTACTCAAAACATTTATTACATTTAATATATATTTAACTCTTTTATCTTATTTTGAGAAAGCCCGCATATCAACCAAATCAGCAGATCACCTATCATCCACACCACTTACAGTAACTCGACGTCTCGGAAATTTTCTCATAATGGGTTTATGTAATTCACCCGCTAATTTACTACAAACCAAGTTTATATTTATACTAATAAATATTTTGACAATTACATTTTTAGCAATTTTCTCCCCAAACGTTTTTGATTTAGTGTTTAAATTCTTTAACATTTCTTCATCACAAACATACTTTTTTGTTCCATCTCCATAACAATAACCATGTTCTCGACAAACACTGTCTAAATCATTTACCGGAGGTCCATTATCCAAAGGATTTCAAGGACCACACTATTTATATCTAGGAAGTGTTAACCCCTTTTTAGGGAGTAATGGTAACATAGCTTTGTGGATATTAAATCCACGCCCAACAATATATTTTACAAATTTTGTTTTTGTTATCCCACAAGATGCGCAAGTACTCGTTTGCACCAAACTTCAATCTCTACTGAATACCCCGCCGAAGTTATGAATGTTTAATATCTTAACCCACTCTAAAAATTGGTTTATCCGCAAATGTTTTTGACCGCCCTCCATGTGGTCCAATCTGCAAAGCCCCGTCCCTTCGGTGGTCCAATTTGCAAGCCATTTCCTACAAGGAGTCCCTTTCCAGCAGTCAAACTAGAAATAAGCGATCTGATAAGAAGTATTCCCAACGAAGCTAGTAAACAGAGAAATTATCCATTTAGCTTTTGTTTATGAGTCAATTTCATACTATTTGATTTTTTTAATTGATTAATCTGGGACTTGTTTAAATAACCGGAATTGATTAATTTTCTCTTAACATTATCATCAGTTGAAAGCATTCCATTTCCAAATAGTTTACTAATTCCAGTAGACGCTAAACCACTTATTGACCCTGTAGCCAACGGAGCAGCATACGCAAAAACGAACAATCAACCCCGCCAATGCACCAAAGAATCGACTATTATTTTTTTGAGCAATCATTTGTGTCTTCGAAATATTTAAATCGAACTCAACATCCAATCGTTTTACTTTGTTAATTGCTTTTACTGGGTTATTAGTTAGCGTCAACGGCACGGCCTCAGCAGTAGCATTTAATAGGTTATTTTTCAACCGCAATGTTAGTTTACTTCTTTTATTAAAAGCATTTGCCAAACTTCTCTTTTGTCTGTCTGTTAAATTTACTGGATGTAAAGTGTATGTCATATATATGATATTTACATAATTATTAATCATTTCCTTCTTTATTTATTACAATGCTTTATTTATACATGATAATTGCGTCGGTTTTGTAACTATCAGTAGGGTTTATATTTAATTTGCAATTTAATGTAATTTGTTTAGGATCACGGTAACATTATCGCTGGAACTGCCGCTTAAATTAAAATACAAAAACCCGAATAAAAGGTGAAAATTATTCCTGTCCAATAACGATCCAACGTTTTTATCATTTTGTTTATACGAGTAATTAATAACATCACTAAATATCCTAACAATATTATCCTTACTATATCAAGTTTCTGGATACTATTCCCCATAACCAACCTCCAATCGGGCGGAATGTAAATAATAATTATAATTGCCAGAATTGACTTTAAATGTATCAAAGATGTGGGTTTTGTGTTTGGCTATTCTCTTTATCAATTCTTTGTTAATAAATAAAAACATGTTTCAGATCCCTAACACCAGCAGTAATTCTAAAGGATATATTCGACTGCTGTGAACTAGCCGATTTTTGTATCATTTCACTAAGATAAGACCATTTTGTAGGAATCTTGTGATTTTCTATGACATACATAAGGCTATCAGAATTATATGCCATATTTGGTGCACTAATTTTGTAATAACAACTCTTCCAACACCAGCACCAGCTTTGAAGATCAAATTATCATCTTCAGTAATTTAAAAAACTATTTGTATTTAATAACAGTTTTGTTTCAAAACTTTCAACAAATGAATACTTATTTAAAGGAATGATTGTATTTACTTTTTTATTTTCCTCAATCCAGTATTTCCGGTCGCTGAAACCACTATTATAAGTAGCACCAGCATCATTTTCTGCTACGATAGTCATATCCAAAGAAAATTACTCGTTTGTCCCGATGGTATTAGTACAGTCAGGAGATAATCCAAGTAGGTCCTTAATAGCAACAAGTCTATATAATTTATTTCAACCATAAACAACTTTTTCATTTTATTTAATTTGGAGACTATTTATTAAAGAATCAGAATCATTAATCAAAGCAATTTTATCGTTAGCGTCAACCCAACCCTCCATCTGCCAATTTGTTTATTCGAAAAACAACTTCAAAATAGGAATTATATACCAATCAAAATGTGAAGATCTGTCATTGATAGTAAATTGATATCCGCTTTTTAATTGTCTTACTCCATTTCCACTAAGCGTAATGGGTGTATCTAAGTGGATTGGGATATATTCATATCGTTCGCAATAGTTTTCACTTCTAAACATTCTTAAATTAACTGCTTGTGAAAATAAATTAAAACAAATTTTCGATTCTTTTTCTCCGCTGTCTTTTTCCACTTCCCATAGCAAGACGCCTTTTTTGTTGTTTTCTTCTTTTATCATTCCTTAATTACTCCCTTATCAGATTATCACCTTTGTCCTCAACCCTATCAGTCTCAGTCCTACCAGTCTCACCCTTATCGACCTCAACCCTATCGATCTCATCAGCCTTATCAGCCTTAATCCTGTTAGTCTCAGTCTTATCATCTTCGATAACAGTCATATTAAGACCATCGTCAACTCTGTGTCTCTCAACCTAACCAGTCTAAATCTTATTTGTAACTTTTGTTATAATCTTATCAACAACTCGTTTTCCAATTTTGTCACCCAATTTACTCGAACCAGTTTCTAATACGTTTTCTGCTATTTAAGCAACATTTTTAGCAACACTTTAAGCAGCACTACCAGTAATACCACTTATGATTGAATCAAACAAACCAGCTCCAGTTTGGGAATCATGATAAACATATACACATTTCTCTCTATTATATTTCTTCTTTACTAATACATTAGTAATCATATTATTAATTCTTTAAAAACGAGGGAGAATGAGACATGAACATCATTAAGATCGATTATTCTATTAGTGTAGTCAGTAATGTAAATTCTAATACTATGAATGATAGATTTATTAATTTCACAACATCCAACCCTTAGTGGTTCTCTTCTAAATGGATAACTTCTGGTCAGATCGGCTGTACTAAGATCATAGATAACATCTGAATATGTTCCATCTACAATACTATTATTAATTAGGTCACAATGCACATAAATTGTGTCTACGGAAAAAGTAATATCTGGAAAAGTGTTCCAAATCAGTCTCACTCACACCTTTCGGCTTAAAACAAATAAGATAGCAGAATTTTGAATTCCTTAAATGAAGACCGTAGTTCTCTCGTATTATTAGTTTACGTTTAAAATATGATAAATTAAATTCCACAGAAATTGCCTCGTTGTTATTTCCATTAAGAGCAAATGTTTCTCTAATGAGGTTCTTTATATCAGAGTCTGAAATGTCAACTCATTTCGACAGAAGCCCATCCCAAAACAAAACGTCCCCCTACCTCTATATTTTTCAGTAATTACATTTAGTTTATCTTTATTTGCATAAAGTATCTTGAGCAGTCGCTGCCCAACGTCTTCTAGCGTAAGTCTCAATTTCATAACTTTGTTTCAATAAATGTTCTTACCCCACCACCAACATCAACTTGGAATATTTCTCCTGATAACCAAGGGAAATTTGTTGAGTATTCTAAGTCGAGTTCAAGAACATAAGTACCAGGTTATTTAATAATCCAATGTTCCATAATATAAAGATCCCCACCTACATCATGATTGTATTCTACAACATTTTCATAATTTATGTACGGATTGGGTTTTCAACTCAAATGGTTTTGTGAGATAGGATATTACTTTTTCTGCTGTTGGTGGGGGTTAAATGCTTTTTCAATGTTGATCGGGGTTTAGATGTGCAATACATCTTATTATTACTATGATCTTTAATTATCAAAATTTCATTATCAATTCCTATGTCTAATGAAAAAAGCAGCATATAATATGTTAGTCTCTTTTTCGGTATTTGGTCATATTTTTCATTTATTATTCGATGTAATTCACCATCATCATCAGCCATTCAGTTCTCGATATCTTCCACTTTTTTAGTTAATACCGTATTACCTGCAATTGATATGTCGTCTAAAACAAGAGTATGTATTCATCTTGTTGTACCTAATCCGCATCCAGTTAAACCTTAAGAAGGTTAAACCTCGTTTCTTGTGATGTTCTTAATTCTTGCGTTTATTTATTTATACTTGTCTCCAGTCCTTTATCATCAATCATTTGTTTCTCGATATCCTCCTCTTTTTTTTTTTGTTAATACCGCATTATTCGCAATTGATCTGTCTAAAATAAGAGTATGTACTTCGTCTCGTTGTACCTTATCCACATCCAGTTGATCTTTAAGAAGGTTGAACCTCGTTTCTTGCGATGTTCTTAATTCTTGCGTAAATGTATTTATACTTGTCGCCAGTCCTTTATCATCAACCATTTGTTTATTGATATCACACACCCTAGTCCTTAATTCATCAAAACCTTTTCTTAATTGTTTTCTCACATTTTTAATAATATTTTCTTCTGTTTCTTCACTTGATTTTTCAAAAGCATCCTCCATAACTCAACCTGTTTTCTTAAAACATCATGAATAACAATGTTCTTTTCGTTGTTTTCTAATAGTTGTTGTTGAATAAGTAATACTTTATCGGCTGCTCCTTTTTCAATATTTTCTAATTGCCCCGATATCTTGTCCAGTTTCCATTTTTTACAAGATCTGACTCACGTTTTACTACAAAAGACTTAGAAACAGAATTCTTAGAATCAGCGGGGGCTGGTAGGTTGGTAATTCTCATTTTTTGCATGTCTATTGCAGATCCTTTTTTAACATATTGAGTTTATACAATTCCGAAATTGTTTTTTTCTTTTTAACCATCATCCTTTTCTATTTCCGATATGTTATTATGTATTCCCATTATATCTTTCCGTCGAAATTTCTTTTAACAAGTTTTCTCGGTTTTTATAAATGAACAAAATCATATTGCTTACTGACTCCTCTTATAAACCTTTCTTTTCCTATACCATTTTCGTTACAAATCATATATATTTCTTTTTTAGATGGGGTTTGAAATAAAATGTAACGTGAACAATTAAGTCTGATATTTGTAGGGATTTTGTAATAGGATTGAGTTAAGCAGATGATGCAACAGTTTTTATGTCTTCCTTGAATGAAATAATTAACACTATTATCTTGTGTTGTTGTTTTCGCTAATATAATCATCAAATACCACAACCTTTTGAACACGAGCATCACTCAAATTAACTAATGATATCACCATTGAATATTTTAAATATATTCAAGAGGGAAGTCATGTTTTTCCGCTATATCCTCAAGTAGTTTGATTAAAGATTTATATTCTGTTTGTTCTAGATTTTTAGCAAAAAGATATAATTTATCGTAGAAAATCAACGGCTTTGCCAACATATGCACTAATACATTAGTTTTCCCACTACCGCTGTTGCCACATATTAACATCCTAAAACAAGAACTTGGCATGTAATCGTGTAGTTGCTTAAAAGTACATCTTCTCCTTTTGAGTCATAATTCGTAATTTCCATTATATTATTAGCCGATAAAAGGTTTGAAATAATCATAATATTATCTAAAAGTATCTAAAGTTATCATATAATGTCATTATTGAAATGGAAATAACAGGTAAAAAAGAAGATTGAAGTTAAAGAACTTTTTGTTTAAATCAATAATGGACTATAAGATGAAAAAACAAATGAGTCAAGAAACATATCAGGAAGTATTAAAATCCATTACTTCTGCTCAAGAAGAGATTGTTGGGGAACTTAAGGACAGAAAATAGATCAAAGCAAGGCATGAACTTACCTGGAACAGAAAATTACTGAATTACCAAAATAACAAGCTAAATAAATTTTGGTTTGTTGAACCTCTCTCCAGCAGTAAAAGCGTAAAGATGAAGATAAAGAGTGTAGTATCCCTGAAGAAAACCCTGAAGATGTCATAAAATACGACCCGGAAGATGCCCCTGTCTTTGTTTCTAGAGAAGACCCCGAAGAAGAGCGTGGTGCCGAACTCAAAACCGTGAATCAAGATAAAAGGGTTGGGAACCTATGTAAAGAATATGAATGTCGCCGGGTCAGATTACTACGATGTGTTTTTCTATTTTGACTATTTTAGGATGGTCTTTATTGTCATCCGTACATTCGACAGCAGTTAATTAATGTGTGGGCGGAGCTATAGTTGTTTTGCTCCTCACACATGCGCTGTAAGATTCAGTTGTTATTATTATTATACTACAACATTATTATTATATTATTATCATCATATTATCCAATATCATTCATATAACCTACATTTCTGTCATAATTAATAAACATACTAACAAGTTTTTTATTAATATTTGGGCGGAGCTATAAGTTGTTATGTACTTCACGTATGCATTAGATTACCACATCGCATTTGATATTACATTTTGAAGAGTAGAGACGTGTTTTCTCTTATTTATACGAGCTATACTCCTATTTTCCAGGTATTTATTTATTACTTAAAGTATATTATCATTGCTTTTTCATATTCATGTTTGCATTTGATATTACACTTTGAAGAGTAGAGACGTGTTTTCTCTTTCTTATACGATAATTACTCCTATTTTCCAGTTCCTTGGATGAGAATACACACATTTTCCTTTTCCAACATATAAAGAGATAAGGAAGGCGTGACAAATGGTGGGCATTGTGAACATTCAAGCTAACACAGACATCTAGCGAAATACGTGGTACGACGCATATTGAGGGCGAAAGACTTCAAATAACGCGCCTGTAAAAAGGGCCAATCAAAAATAAGGAGGTAATTTTCTTCGTAGCAGGAAGTATTTTGCAAATTCGAAGGAAAATAACATTTATTTTCCATTTTTCATCAACGATATAAACTCACGAATGCTGAGATTATATATAATCGATTGTGTCAACCTCGTCATGCTGTAACGGCACTACAAAAATATTTCTTCAGGATTGTAGACGGGTCAAATGGATTTGGAATTCTCAGTTTTAAAATTTATCTCTTTATTTTTAAAGTTTTGTTGCAAACATATCCAGCATTTTAATTCAAGAAGTTCAAATGCTAAGAAGTTATAAAAATCATCGTGTCGAACCTTGACAATCTGTAGCAGGGCGCTTCAAGCATATTTCTTCAAGAATGTTGACAGTTTAATTAGTCATCTAAACTTTTCTGTTATATTTCAAGTTTTGAACTGAATGAATATCCAGGACAAATAAAAGAATTTCAACGTTTCATGGACGTTTCATAGAGCAGAATTTTATTTAAAGTTATGTGTGATTGTATTTATTAATTGTACATGGTGTATTTTGTTTTCAATTGTTAATAATAATGTTCTGAAAAGTTTTGCAGGCTGACAGATGGAATATGCGTTAAAGACAATGTTTCATCAACGTTCATCACAGTTAACAGCATGGATACAGTAACTAGTGGCAGAAGGACTCTATCATGTACTTATCTGGTGGTTTGGTGAGCATGCTTGACTAACATGTTATTTTCAATTCATCATCATAATTTTACATCGCATTTATTATCATAGTGATAATATAATCACAAACAAACTTATGTAGAATTTTTCGTGAAAAAAAAAGAAAAAAAGAGGAAGAAATAAATGTCTTCTTTAGTGGTCTGCCCTTGATAAAAGCGACAGTTAATTAGTGTCCGTATAGAACTAGGAGTAAATTAAAGTACTAAGCTGTAAAGAAAAGTAGTTAGGTTAACTTCGGAATAATTTGTAGAAAACTAAATATGTCGTAAACTGGTTAGTCTGATTTAGTGCGGTTAGTCAAAACCAGGGCAAGAATTGTGCAGACAAGTGACAATAATTTGGAAGCATAAAGTAAGTGTATCAGTTGTGTTTTTTATTGAAACAACAGCAGATGCATCTTGTTGAATTTGAATTGTTTGTAGTTTTAGAAAACAAATTTTTGCCTAACAGTTCTATTAAACTGAAAAGTAACAAATTTGTCGGTTGTGTTATTTCTTTAAGACTTTCTAATGAAGTTCATGGACGAGTGATTTAGCCCGAAAAGGACAGGTAATACGATTTATGCGTGAAATTTTGAAATTCATTTTCAATTAATGGTTTTGTAGTGGATTGTATTTCTTACAGCTTCTGACATCTTATTGAGTTCAAAAGAAGACATGAACTAGTTTCAGATTGTAAATGGTACCAGGAGGGTGGTGACATCTTGAATTATTTATTTAAAAGGGCATTAAAAGTAGTTACTGGTTTGGCTAAGGAAGTGACAATTTTATTTTTATTTGAAACTGTATGGTGGTGTTAAAGTAACACTTAGCTATTTCTGAATTTTTAGTATCATTTTACAATTTTGAATTTGTTTTTTTAATTGTATGGTGGTCTTAAAGCAACACTTAGCCAATTCTGAATTTTTAGTATTATGTTACAATTTTGATTTTTTTTTTAAATTGTATGGTGTACTTAAAGTGACACTTAGCCAATTTTGAATTTTAAGTATAATTTTAAGACGGTGACCGTTACTACAACACCTGTCAAAGATTACAACAATGGCCATCCTAATTCTCCTTTTGAGACCAAGGCTTGTGTTCCAGATAGATCGCCACCTCCAAGAAATTCCTCTTTATTTCGTTCATCCGGTGGTGGTAGTTACTAGTATTCAACAACTCATACTCACTTACCTAGGCTTCCACAGTTGTTTTGTGAGGGTAGATCAAATGATTGTGAATTTAAAGTTTGGAAGTATGATTTAAATTTTTTGAACAGGGGATATTTGTATGAAGACAACATTATCCTTGAGGCGATTAGAAATAGTCTAAAAGGAAGGGCAAGGTCTGTTTTGCTTCACTTACGAGAGTTGGCCTCTGTTCAAGATATCATTACAGAACTTGAAGGCATATATGGTAATGTTGCTACACGTGAGAAGATATACGAACACTTTTATTGTGCTAGACATGGAAATAAAAGAGTCAGTTGCTGAGTACAGTATAAGATTGGAACAGCTTTTATGTCAAACCAATATGAAATTGGATCCTTTAGCAAAAGATGACATATTGCGAAACAGATTGTGGTCGGGCCTCCCAGACTCAGAACTAAGAAATGTGTCCCGTTATAAGTCAATTATCAATTCAGAACTTGAATAGTCTTAGAAAAGAGTTTGACAGATTGAAGAAGAATTGTTGATAACCAATGACGCCCTTAATTCCAAAACTGAATCCGAAATCAAGCCACATCAGAAGGCATTTCAAGGAATGACAGCAGTAGAGAGTAAACTGCTGCCGCAACTTGAAGACCTGACATTAGAGATGACATCAATGAACACTCAAGTGGGACATATGGAGAAGGAATTGATTGACCTGAAGAAGGATAGAGTGAATGGGAGCCAGGATAAGAGTAAGTGACGGAGTTGGTCAAACAAGGGTTGTGACAAGTGATCACTACTTTGTGTCAATTATACTTCCTTTCATTGAATCTTTTACCTGGAATGTCTAGTCTCTCTGATTTTACTTTAAACATTACTGGTGCAAATGGTTCTAATGTACCTTACACAGGGTATGTGGTTATGGATATCTCAATTCTTGACCCAGTTTCTGTTCCAATTCTGATTGTTCCAGATACACACTACTGTGGTGTACCCCTGATAATTGGTAACTGATCAAACATCTGGTGTATGGAAAGATACATTTTATACATTGTCTTATGTGCAGATGGTTCCTGTCCAAGCTATTACTCGAAAGTCTTTCAAAATTTTGCCATTTGAAACCCGTACGATTACTGGAAGAGTTAGACATGTTGGTGATTTTGCAGTTGGAGTTACTGGAACAGATGCAAACTCTCTTCATCTTAATGTCTGTCCTCGGGTGGTTAAAGTACAGCCAGGTCACATTTTCAAAAAAACATGTCTGCTCGTCCAGTCACTATCCACCCTAAGTCGACTATCTGTACTTTACAGTGCGTAGAAGTTGTTAGGAAAATTGATCCTTCCGAGGGTACATTGTCCAAATTGCATAACAGCAACAAATCTCTTGACGGACTTGGGATACAAGACCCTTCTGATAATATATTGCCACAGCAACATGAAAGAGCTGTAGACTTTATCAGTAAGTGTAAACACATCTTTTCGTCAAGTGTTACTGATCTTGGACGCACCAACGTGGTTGAGCATGAGATCAGATTTACAAATTCATAACCTTTTAAGGATCCATATAGAAGGATACCACCGGGAATGTTTGAGGAGGTTAGAGAACATATAGGAGAGATGTTAGCTGTTGGAGGCATAAGAGAATTTCATAGTCCTTTCTCTTCGAATACATGCATCGTTTTCGTTAGGAAGAAAGACAATTATCTTCGATTTTGTATTGACTTCCGCCGCCTCAATAACCGTACTGTTAAGGATGCTTTTGCTTTGCCTTGTGAAGACAAAACTATCTATTCACTTACAGGATCTAAATACTTCTCTAAACTTGATCTTCGTTCTGGATATTGGCAGGTTGCCATGAAGAAATCTGATAAACGAAAGACCGCGTTATCTGTTGGTCCTTTAGGGTTCTATGAATGTAACCGAATGGCTTTTGGTTTGACTAATGACCTTGCCACTTTTTGCGACTAATGGAACGTTGTATGGGTGAGTTATTTAGATCACATTATTATTTATTCTGACACTATCGATCCACATTTTGAAAGGTAACAGTCGGTTTTTGAACGTTTGGAACAATATTGTTTGAAGTTGAAAGGTTTCAAGTGTGATTTTTTTTCAAACAATCCATCAATTATATGGGATATGTAGTGAGTGAAAGGGGACTTGAAATAGATCAAGGAAAGATAAGGGTCCTGAAGGAATGGAAAATATAGTCGACCATAAATGAACTTTACAATTTTCTGAGATTTTCCGGTTATTATAGACGCTATGTAAAGTGATTTGTTCAAATTTCCAAGCCCCTATATGACCTCCTCATTGGGCATTCCACAAAAAAGGCGAGACAAAGGATTCTACACCTTTGGTCTGAAACCAGAGTCACCAGAATGCTTTTGACGAACTCGTTGAAAAAATAACTTCTCCTGTCTTGGCTTATGCTGACTATAGTAAACCTTTTATTGTCATCATTGATGCTATTGGTCTTGTTGCTGAATTGTATCAAGAGCAGGATGGTATAGAGAACCGTTTCATATGCCAGCCGCGGTCCGCGCCAAGCTGAACGGAATTACCCAGCCCATTAGTTTTTTGCTCTTAGATGGGCTGTTGTAGCTAAATTCCATGATTATCTCTATGGTAATCAGTTCAAAATAAGAACAGATAATAAACCGTCTGACGTACGCCTTCACCTCTGCAAAACTTGATACCATGTCTCATAGATGGTTAGCAGCTCTATCAGCATACAATTTTACTATCCATTATAGATCTGGTAAGTTGAATGATAATGCTGATATCCTTTCTATATTACAAGGGAGGCCAGAGAATATGTACTATTTCCAGATGTATTGAAAGCCTTGTTTCAAACGTTGACAATCGAGGTTGAGGAAGCTCCTTCAGTCGAATGTATTTCTTTGTCTCGGCATGTTTCTGTACCAAACATACAGGAGAACGACGGTAATGACTCTAGGTTAAGTGACATCAACTGGATTTCAGAACAGTCACAAGATCCCATAATAGGCAGAGTCTAAAAAGGATATAAATTGATTAGTCGTCAGAAATCTTTAGAACATGAGCTTTTCATTCATTATCTCCGGGAATTGGGTAATCTTTTCTTGAAGGATGATGTTCTGTACAGGAATGGTACTGTAAGTGGACATCCGGTTGTCCAACTAGTTGTACCAAGTGTGTACCATGACATATTTATACAGCGTTAAATGATGAGGCTGGTCATCAGGGTAGAGAAAGAACAACTTCACTTTTGAAATCCCGGTTTTATTGGCCTAACATGGATCATTTCGTTGAAAGATGTATTCGTAATTGTCCCAGATGCATCCGAAGGAAAACTCTAGTAAGAACGGCAACCAACATGGTATCCGTAACCTCAACCTATCCTATGGAGTTGGTTTGCATGGATTTCCTGTCCATTGAAATGTCTTCTGGCGTGTATGAATATATATTGGTCATTACTGATCATTTAACACATTATGCTCAGGCTATCCCGACACGTAATGAGACAGCAAATACCACGGCTAAGGCTCTTTTCTAGCAATTCATTTGCAATTATGGGTTTCCAAGCTGCCGACATAGTGACAAGGGTAGAAACATTGAAAGTGCAGTCATCAAAGAGCTGTGTCAGATAGCTGATATCAGCAAGAGTCGGACCACAACGTATCGCCCCCAGGGAAACGGAATGCCCGAGCGTTTTAACCAGACCCTGTTGAATATACTGGGTACCCTAGAAGATGAACAAAAGGTCAATTGGAAGGCACAAGTACCTGCATTGTCTAGGCCTATAATTCAACAAGACATGAGAGTACAGGCCTCACCCCTCATTTCCTTATATTTTGGAGGCATCCAAGATTGTCAGATGCTTTTCTTGGAATCGAACCCGACTTGTCGCCTAGGCACAAAGATCGATCAAACTTTGTTGCTGACCGGAAAAAGCGATAAGACTATGAATACAAAGTAGCTAGTAGAGAGTCTCAAATTCAATCGAAAAGACATAAGCGGCGGTATTATCTTCGTGTTCGAGAAGCAAAAGTAGAACCTGGTGATAGAGTCCTTATCCGAAAGGTTTGTCCTAAGGGGTGGAAAAAGTTGGCATACAAATGGGAAAAATGTAAAATTCGTGTAAAATGGGAGTATGGTAGAAGTGGTGTCAGGACGGTGCATCGAAACCTTTTGTTTTCTGTTATGGGTTATTCCCTTCAGCGTAATCGGTTAGATAGAACGTTAGATAACGAAACGGTTGGTGCATGCCAAAGAGAGGAGAAACGTTAAACTGAACAGACGGAAGCCGGTTGCCGAAAGCAACAGCACCAGAAACTAAGCAGCCGTTGAAGCCTGACCTTAATGTCATTCCTGCTTTACGGAATAAGAAATCAGTACCTCTTACACAAACTTTTGACCCAAGTAGGCCTTCTCGTACAAGACAAAAACCTAAGTGGATGACGTCTAGAGATTGGGCCCATAAGTAATTGAGACAAGCCATATTTGGATTAAGAATTGGCACAGTATGTTTGGTAGCACGTTTTTTTTTGTTGTCTTTTTTTAGATGTGATTTTACAAATAATCCTTAGTCCTTGCGTAATTTGCATAACATAACTTGCTCATTATATAAATGATTTTAGATAAGGATAATCTTGGAGTACGCTCGTTCGTGTTTGAACATCTCGAACATCTCCATGAATCTGAAAGATTTTATGTTTTTGGTTCCCAAAATGGGAATATGTTGTGATTTATGTAATGATCATATTGTGTTCAAACACTTGTAATGTTCACAATGTGTTCTATTGAGATCTCATGGAAATAGTTCACTAAATGGTGAATATTATAATTAAGTATGAGTATCGCTGCAGCATGCTCGCACACTTAGTGAAATTGCCACTTGTCTGTACTACTTCTTAAAGAAGTTTGTGACTTAGGCTTTAGCTTATGTAGAAATGAAGTAATTTCATCTGCACGAAATGAATAGTGGGTAGTGTATTTGTTTTGACCTAGGAAGTAGTAAGGAGAGAGGAACTGGAAAATAGGAGTATATGTGTTTTGTATAAGTATGGAGTTGAGTTACTGATTTAGACCGTTCTTACTCAAATACGGGTAGTTTATCTTTTTTTATTACGAAGTAGAGGTAGTTCAAATGTCTATTCAAGAATAATGACCTAGCTGACTGTGAAAAAGCCATATATCAATAAACTAAATTGCCTATTGATTATAAAATTAATAAAATGAGTTTATGAACAACTAATGGTTGACTGAATATTTAGCGTCATTTTTTTTGCCATCGAGGGCTTACTGTACAGATGTTCAGTTAACCTTACCACTGTTTCCCGAAAAGTTAAACAGTACTGGAGCACACCACATATCCGCAAGTAACTGATAACTTTCCCACTTGAATCAGCGGTGAGAGACAAACGATAATGAAACACAATGTTGCTGGAAGACGGATAATTTTTAAAGGGGTTAAACGACGTTTTCAACACATTCAAGGTTATATGTGGCCTATCAAGTTTCTCTTAAGAATAAAACCGAGTAGAACTTTTTTCCGCAAGTAACTGGCAAACTTTCTCAAATTAATCGTTTTGACCCAGTAGGGTTCGAACCTACGACCCCAGCAGCGAGAGATAAGTGATCTTCAGACAAGGGCAACAAGTGGAAACTTTGTCCACCTACAGATACGCCAGAACAGTTTATAACAATAAAAGTTTCAATATTTCTTTCTCTTTTTTTTAATTTTTTTTATTTTGTATTCCAATACATTACAATATATTACAATATTACAATTTCAATTTACAGAACATATAGCATTTACACAAGTGTTATTTTTTTAATGACAATTGTAAATAAGTAGTTGTTTTGTTACAGACATCTCCCCATAAGGGATGCCATCCCTTATAGAGAAATATCTGTAACAAAAAAAAACTACCCATGGTATGTTTTAAATATATATCATTTAGAAAGTTTAATCCATTCATCACATAGCTATGATGTTTTGTGTTACGATTATAAGCGTAAGTTTATCATTTTTAGTCGATATTTTATGTTTAAATTTAATGTCTCATATAAACAATAGTATTTGAACTTGGTAACAAACACCGTATTGGGTTTGGTTTTTTTTAAGAAAAAAAAAACAAATACATTTTTAACAAAGAGTTTCATAATCAATTGTGTACCAAGTTTTTTTCACATAAAACAGCAAAGCAAAAGCAACACACACACACCATATCAGTATTTACACATACATACACACATTTTTTTTACAGTTACCATTTGTCATTCATAAAAAGGCATTATATTCATTATTAGCTAAGACTGTAAAAAAACATTTAATAATAACAACAAATTTATTTACAAATACGCTATACATAGTTCATGTACTGGGTTTACTGGTTTTTATTTCAGATTAATATAATCATTTTTATAATCTAAAAACAAAGTATATGGGATTTTTAAGATACGGGTAGTTGTTACCTTAAAGTACATTACCTATAGTATACTATTAATGATAAGTTGATAACATAGAAAGGTGAAAGTTTGAAATGCCGGGCGACATTTTCCTAAGAGGGAGAGAATGTCGCGGGATCAGATTACTACGGTGTCTATTTTGACTTTTTTAGGATTGATTTTTTGTCATCCGTACATTCGACAGCAGTTTATTAATGTTTGGGCGGAGCCATAGTTGTTTTGCTCCTTACACATGCGCTGTAAGATTCAGTTTTTATTATTATACTACAACAGTATTATTATATAATTATTATCATATTCATTATCATTCATTTAACCTACATTTTTATTATAACTAATAAAATTACAAGTTTTTTATTAATATTTTAGCGAAGTTGTTATGTACTTCAAGCATGCGCTAGAATACCACGTCTTATTGAAAAGTAGAGACGTGTTTTCTCTTTCTTATACGAGCTATACTCTTATTTTCCAGGTATTTATGTAGTACTTGTTAGTTAATTATCATTGCATAGTTATTCATGTGTTATTTCATATTCATGTTGGCATTCGATATTACATTTTGAAGAGCAGAGACGTGTTTTTTCTTTCTTATACGAGCTATACTCTTATTTTGCAGCTCCTTGAATGAGAATCCACGCATTTTCCTTTTTCCACATATGAAGAGATATGGAAGGCGTGACATAATGATATCGTACCATTAAATGAATTAGTGAAAAGACCGACTGAAGGGGAAAGAAAATGGAGAGATTATAAAACTTTTAAAAGCTTAAATGGTGAGATAGGTGGTTTGAATAGAAAGAAAAACAAGATTGAGAAAGATTTAAGAAAGATCGAAAAATTCAAACAAATAAGAACAAAATGAGTAGATTACAGGAAAAGGACTTCCTAGAAATTATTACATATTAGATAAAGGTGGAAACCTGAAAATAAACATACCTCAGCCAGTTATTTTCATCATAAATTAATTGCAAAGCGGGGATCAGGAACTGCATTAGAAGTAAAAATAGATGACGACTTTATCGAACTAATGATTAAAATATATAAAAATAAAAACTATTCCATGTTGGCAAAAGATGTTTTTCAAAATATACCAGAATTTAGCGGATTACCAATAAGCACATTAAGGTTGTGCTGATGATCTCGTTGATTAGAAATAAGAACTAATCTGCGGTTCTATTGAGTCAGGAAATAATAACGTCTCTTTAAAATGATGGAATAAACATTACTGACACACTGTTGGAACAAGAAGAAAAAACCCTGGAAGAGCGCAAGACGCTTTATAAAAAACACTTTGAATAATATGGAATAAATAAAAAATTCGAAACAACGGGTGAGTTAATTTCATATTTATCAAAATTGGTTCGGCATATAGAAAAAGTTAAATGTTTTGTGGAAACATCAGTAAAGTAATTGTCCACGGGGATATTAGGTTCGGCGGCTGCTCTAGCTGCGATTCCTGTAATTACCCTTTTGTTGCGTTATCGGGGGTTATCCCAGCTGTTATTCTTATCTTAACTAATGTTTTGAAAATGAAGGAGAATAAGACAAAATTCAAAATACACCATAGAAAGTTTAAGCAATTCTTATCTTATTGCCAGACAGCCGAAGAAGAGCAGCAAGTTGTCTCAAATGTAATCAATAAAATCCTGGAAATGCAGATAAGCGATGACTTTGTCGAGCCACTGGAAATATACATAAAAAAATATATAATAAATGGATATAAATAATAAAATGGTTGTAATATCATTAGAAGGTAATATTGGGGCTGGAAAAACTACATCTTTAAAATATTTAAATGAACAAAATCTGGATATAAAAATTATTCCTCAATCGATTAAAGAATGGGCCTGTTTAGATGGAATAAACCCATTCAAACAATTATATAATGATCCGAAAAAAATAGTTTTGCGTTTCAAATATTAAGTTTACATTCTCATTTTAGGATGATGGAAATAGCTAGGATGTATAAAAAGAATTCCGTACTCGAAAAATGTTGGGAATCTAATAAAGGATATAGAAAAGGAAATAGCAAAGGATAAAAAGGATATAGAAAAAGACAGAAAGAAAATAGAAACAGTCATGGGACTCGTCAGTATCGACAGCATCGTCGCTAAAGACGCTCATAAGGAAAGAAGAAAAGCAAAAGCGGTTATTGCTGTCGAAAAGGGAGCGGAGGTAGTTAAGGTGGATTTCAAGAGAATGTATGCTGCTCAAAAGATATTAGGAGTAAATGAGTAAATGAAGTTATTAAAATGTGTTGCGATGGTACAAACATGGTAAAAAGTGGATATTCTAAAAAAGTATGGAAAATGATTCAGATATAGTTATAAGAAATGCGTTATTTTTAACTAAATTGAAAACTATTTTCTAGATATAAGATATATAAGATCTTCACACCTGTTAAAATATCTAAAAGTAACACATATCAACACTATCAAATATAGATAATAAACAAACACGATACATAATTACAATTACGAAGGAGTGTGATGCCACTAATAAGTCTCATAACTTCGCGGAATGTTAAGATAAATATAACAATTGAGATTTTGTTTGCTAAACCAGATGTTTTGGGTGAGGACACTACTCAAAGTGTGTTGTTTCAATCAAAAGAGCACGGTTATTCCAAGATGATATAAAAAACTGATTATTAAATAGAATCAGAAGATGGATTTCTCAAGGAACGGGTTGGATAATAAAATAAGTAAAGAAAGATTATGTAACAATTATAAAATTCAGACCGATAAGGTTTTTTTCTTTTTTAAAATTGCCTGAAGTTATATAAAAAAAAAAGGATTAATCAATATTTAAAATGAAAAGTATAATCAATGTTTTCGTTGGTGTCATTTAGCGTATTTGTTTCCAGTTGAAAAGGACCCACAAAGAATAACAAAATATAAATAACACATAAAGTGAATTATGATGGAAAAAAGTTTCCTGTTAAGATTAAGGATACTCTTAAAATAGAAGCAGCTAATGATATACGGTTTAACGTATTTGGAATTGGTAATGGTAAAGAACCAATTTACCCACTGGACATCTCTATAAACATAAATGAAAACACTTGTGAACTTTTATTAATAGAGGGGTGTGGGGGCGGGGTTCGTTTCAATATAATTTGATAAAGGATTTCAACAAATTGATGAACACAATCAAAAGGCAAACATAAATTATTCTCTTGCAAATAATGCATCCAACGCTTTACATCAGAAAGAATACTAAATAAACATATATAACTTTGTTAAGCTATTAATGGGGTACAAAAAGTAAAAATGCCGGATAAAAGTAACAGTAATTTAAGTTTGTAAATTATCAGAAACAACTGCCTGTTCGTTTTGTTACTTACGCTGATTTCGAAGCAATTATAAAACCAACAAGGAAACATGTAGTAAATCAACTGAAGCTTATCAAGAACATATTGCTTGTGGTTTTTGATATAAGTTAGTATGCACATATGATAATACATTTAGCAAACCAGTAGAGATTTATCGAGGAAAGAATTCAATATATCGTTTTATTGAAATGATGTTGGAAGAACAAGAGTATTGTAACAAAATGATGAAAAGTTATTTTAATAAAGAAATGATAACAACAAAAGAGGAACAAAAAGAAAGAGTTCTTGTCATATTTGTGAAAAGGAATATGCAGAAGATGATTTAAAATGGAACTATCATGTTAAAGATCATTGTCATATTACAGGAAAATATTGAGGTAGTGCCCACAATAAATGTAATATATCATATAGATTAACAAAAAAGATTCCAGTTGTATTTCATAATTTAAAAGGTTATGATATTCATTTTATAATGCAAGAGTTTGGAAAGTTTAAAAAAGAAATTAGTGTAATACCTAATAATGTGGAAAAATATATGGATTTATGAAAGACAATTTAGTGTTTATAGACAGTTTACACTTTTTTAATCAGTCTTTAGATAATTTGGTTAATAAATTACCAGAAGAATCGTTTTGTTTTACTGGGGGTAGCGTTTGAGATAATTCAAATTTAGTACGAAGGAAGGGGGGTTATCCGTATGAATATATGACTAGTTTTGAAAAGTTTAAAAAAAGAGAGTTTACCAATTATTCATTAATTCATTCATTCATTCATTCATTCATTCATTCATTCATTCATTCATTCATTCATTCATTCATTCATTTATATATTTATTCTCTTTAATTCCTCTGGTTACAGAGATTTTATCGTACATGAACACAATGCAAACATATGTACAAGGTGACAAACATAAAATATGAAAACAAAAATACAAGAACATTAGCAAATTGTAGTAGGCAATAATGAATAATTGCACGTACGCTCGCTTGCCAGTGGCCATACCCACCTGCACACGCACGCACACAGACACACACGCAGACACAGACCCACACACACTGACAGACAGACACACACACACACACACAACATGCACTGGCATCAGATAATCGTATATAGTAATCAAATAATTGTTTCAATCCAAAGCATACATTTTGCAATATATTGAAATGTGTCCAAGCATAACCTTTCATGCACGGCAGTTTTATCGAAGTCTTTGATGTCTGTCCCAGCAAGCATCTCATCATATTTTCTTTGTCAATGTTTATTAATTTGTGACCAATTCTGTTTCCTTAAAAACACATAATTCATGAAGTCCTTACGGATCAGTTGCGTCAATGGGCACGTCGTTATTATATGTAAGTTTGCGTCGTGGTAAATATGTTCACAGAAATGGCACACATGCGCGATTTTCGGCTGAGTATCTGTCCAAATTTTGCTTACAATAACCGATATTTTCAAGGAGTTCCTGTTCGAGGCACACGTCCATACAATAGCTGGTTCGATAACAGTTTGTTATGCCATGAATCGTTCAAATACACCTTCAGCGCCCATTCGTTCATACCATTGTTTATTTTCATACAACTGGATAGCATTTTTTACCGTTATTTTCCAGCATGTTTTGTTTGGAAATATACCAGTTTCAATATAATTAATTATGAAATTTGTCAGGTTATACTTATTGAGAAGCTTTAGAATATCAGGTATAAAACCTCTTGTTTATTATCAGATCTGGTAACAAACATGGACAGACGGCTGTTAAAGATGCGTTTTGATAGTATATCGTGTGGTAAGGTACATAGTTTTTGAAGAAATCCTTATTTTCTTTTATCAATTTCTGATCTTATAGAATACCAACCCAGCATTCTCAGACACATCACTGTTCTAGTTCGTTTCTCAAAAACCTTGAATGACCTTGGAACAAAATCGAAAAAATATTTCTAGTTGTTAAATAATTTTTGACAGATAGGTTTGTACAAAGTTCTAAACCGTGGATAAGAGTTGGGATACATATCTTATGAATGAATAATGCTGATACTACGGGATTAATATCGTTTATGTTAAAATTGATATGCATTATAGAGTAAAAAGACGATGTGGCTTTAGTCACTGCATTATCAATCATGTCGTTCTGGTTTAGCTTGTCATTTAAGTGTATAACAACAAGTTTTACATTTGTAACAATATTAACGAGTTCCCGTCCTACGTGGAATTCAGGGTACTGTTTGGCACGCGATCTGTCACCAAAGACTACAATGTTGCTTTTAATGGGGTTAATTATGTATCTCCATCGAGAAGAGTAAATATACCCAATGTCTAACATCTGCTGCAATTTAAGAGGAGATATGCAGGAGATTATAAGATCGTCTGCAAGAGTATAATTATCAGTTTTATTACTAAAATTGCACTTTCAAAAATTGCTGCTTTCTAACTCATTTAAGAGGCCATCTATAAAGATATTGTAGATAAAAGTTGAGAGCGTTCCTCCTTGACGGACCCCTTGTTTTATTATGAACCAATCCGACTTTATGCCATTTACGTAGATACAACTGTTCATGTTACTATGGGCATTTACAATTAGCCTCCATATCTTTCCTTGTATACCAAAATTATGCAATTTATAAAATATCCCAGGTAACCACATGGTGTCAAAGGCTTGTTTTGTACATATACTTTGCTCCCTAGTTCTATATTGTAGTATATAGATTCATGAAGGTTAAATGAGGCTGTAACTGACCCGCGATATTTTTGATAAGCATTTTTTTGTACATTTGGAAATGAGATGTTTTTATTTGTTATCCAGCTAACTAACTTCGTATGCATAATCTTTTCAAACAGCTTATAAATAATAGGTAGGAGCGTTGTAATTTTTTGTATCGGATCTGCTCTTCCCGTTATTTTTAAATATTGGGATTATTACACCCTTTTTACTGTTTTTTTTTAAATTTTTCTTCAACAATGATTTGATTGAAAAGTGTCGCTAAAGCTTTGAATAGAGATTGTCCACCAAGTTTCAAATGCTCATTAAATGTTATTAAATGAAGCAGATTGATTATTTTTTAAACTTGATACTACTTTTTGTATATGCTCACCCGTTATATCTGCTTCTAATATAGGATTGTCAATATATGCTACATTGTCCTGCGTTATTTTAGCAATTGTGTTTTCTATATTTGTTTTAAATTCCTCAACAAAATTATCTGATTCTAGAGGTGAGTATATATTTTGATAAAAATCAGAAATCAGTCGCATATCCCGTGATGGTCTCGTACTATACCTATGTCCGTTTCTATTTGTGAGCAAGTTGGAGATCTTTTATTTTTACTCTTCTTTACAAGACTCTAAAACAATTTGTTATCACAGTTTGCTGCTGTTTTTAGTTCATTATATAATTTATTTTCTATGCTTTGTATGGCTTTCTTTTGTATATTGATGAATTTTCATTTCAACATTTTGTAATTTGAGTAGGTTTTGAAATTTCTACCACGCGGTTTACCCTCAGCTATCCATAACTTTCTAGCAGCGCATTGATCTTTGTGAGCTTTTTGTACGTCTTTTCCTCAGTATAGTTTAGCATGTTTGTAATATTTTGCTTTCGGCATAGTTTCGTCAGCGCTATTATTGATTATGACAGCAGATCATTGTAATATATATCTAAACTGTCATTTCTAATATTTTGTAATGCTGAAGATAGCTTAGATTCGTACAGGATAGTTATATCTTCATTAATTTTATGCCACGCAATATTTTCTGAATTTGGATTTTCTGGTATTGTATTAAATTGAACGTTGGCACTTACATATATGGGGTAGTGGTCCGATACATTGAATAAATCATCATCAAGTATCTTAATTTGTGTAATAATATATATGTTATAGTTGTGTACAATAATATGGTCAAGCATTTTTTCTGCAGTTTTGTTTGTGTAGTTTGGACCATTATTTGATGTGCTTAATCCTATGGAAGTAAGTGAATTGTTATCTAAAAATCTTGACAATAGCTTATATCTAAATGATGCATTTTTATCATCTTTATGTTTGACCTCAGCATCATGTCGCCTGCCAGGAAAACAGTTCCTTGCTCAGAACATTATCAAGAATTGCCTGAATAGAACTCAATACCTTCATATAGTTGAATGTAGAATAGTTTGAGGAAGGCATATAAGTACATATAAAGAATAGCCTAGAACTGTTACTTAATTTGAGCTCAATTTCTGCTATTCTATCATCTTGGATTTCGTGCATTGTTCGAATATTGTTCAAATTGAGAATTGTACCTCCTTTTTATAGATAATAGATACACCCGCCTTACTGCATTTTAATGAACCGTATATATCAAAGAGGCATCGCACAAGGTATGATTATAGTAATTAAAATTAATACTGTCCATAAAATTACTCATATGTGGTAAAGCTTATGTTCTGTTATAAGCGCTATATCAATATTCAACGTGTTTAATGATTTACTTAGGCTGGGTGCTGAGGACATAACTCCCCTTACATTCCAGGTTATTATGTTTAGATTATTTAAAGCATGTAGAACAACAAGTTAAGGTTTAGATTTTGTAGTCATTAATCGATTTCTGTGTGATTTCCGTAGTTCAGATTTGTATCATCTACATCATTATAATCATACCTATGA
Source organism: Panopea generosa (assembly GCA_029582155.1). Lineage (NCBI taxonomy): Eukaryota > Metazoa > Mollusca > Bivalvia > Adapedonta > Hiatellidae > Panopea > Panopea generosa. The sequence goes on from CM055910.1 coordinate 19,859,431, forward strand.
CGTCTCCTCTGTTGTAATGAACTTTTTAAATTTGACCATGCATTTATGGAGTACCAACGCCTACAGCGGGTAAATTGCGGCCAAAAGCAATCATCATCTTCGATTATTTGCCCTTGGTAATAAGGCACAGACAATTTAGCGACGACGTCACCAATTTTATTTTTAAACATTGATGTTTCTGTTGGTGTTACTACACTTGCACACAAGTATGTTTATAATTCTCTTTGTGTGGACATTGGATCAATCCCACTTATGTAATAACTTTATAATCTACCAGAGTATTTTCCATTAAAAGAGTCATCTGTACAGTATGACTGAGTAGTTTTTCTTCTTCCATTGGTAACGTACGATTCTATCTTATGCATTTCACAGTGTTCACTTTTTGGTTGCAGGGTTTCATTAGATACCGATTCAGAATTTTGAGCGAGTTTTAAACTGGAATCAGATTTGGAATTGGATTTGGAAATATCCCTGCGTTCTGTGTTATGTGTTTCTGTTGCAGGTCTTCTCCATAATTTTGTCTTTTGGTCAAGCGTAATTGGTGGCTGCTCTTGTCGATGCTCTGGTATGATGATTTCCTTTGGTGTGCTTTTTACAACCTCTGCGTATGACAGCGATTGCGTTGTTGGTCGGAATAGGATTTTGCTGTTGTGGGCCGCATTTTGTAGGGATAGTTATTTCAGGCTATTTTTTTCAGATGTTCTTTTGTTTGCAGATGTTTTTGAGAATTTTAGGTTAACATGTTTGAAATATTATTAATTAGATCCCAGGCATTACTTCAGCCCTCCTGGATTAGCTGGATTAATGAGGTGTCCCATCATGCTGTATGTCTGCAATAATGAGGTGTGCCTTCAAACTGTATGCCTGCAATAATGAGTTTTCTCTTCGTGCTGTATGTCTGTAATCATGAGGTGTGCCTTCAAACTGTATGCCTGCAATAATGAGGTGTCCCTTCGTGCTGTATGTCTGTAATAATGATGTGTGCCTTCATGCTGTATGTCTGTAATAATGAGAAGTGCCTTCATGCTGTATGTCTGTAATATTGAGGAGTGTCATCATGCTGTATGTCTGCAATAACTAGGAGTGCCATCATGCTGAATGTCTGTAATAATTAGGAGTGGCATCATGCTGTATGTCTGTAATAATGAGGAGTGTCAGCATGCTGCATGTCTGCAATAACGAGGAGTGTCATCATGTTGTATGTCTGTAATAATGAGAAGTGTCATCATGCTGCATGTCTGCAATAACGAGGAGTGTCATCATGTTGTATATCTGTAATAATGAGAAGTGTCATCATGCTGCATGTCTGCAATAACGAGGAGTGTCATCATGCTGTATGTCTGTAATAACGAGGAATGTCATCATGCTGCATGTCTGCAATAACGAGGAGTGTCATCATGCTGTATGTCTGTAATAATGAGAAGTGTCATCATGCTGCATGTCTGCAATATTGAGGAGTGCCTTCATGCTGTATGTGGAATGCCGTCATGATATATACCTGCAGTAATGAGGAGTGCCGTCATGATGTATGTCCGCAATAATGAGAAGTGCCGTCATGATATATGTCTGCAAAAATGAGGAGCGCTGTCATGGTATATATGTCCGCAATAATGAGTAATGCCGTCATGATATATGATTGCAATAAGGAGAAATGCCGTCATGATATATGTCTGCAATAATAAGGAATGCCGTTATGATATGTGTCTGTGATAATGAGAAGTGTCGTCATGATAAATGTCTGTGATAATGAGAAGTGTCGTCATGATATATGTCTGTGATAATGAGTAGTGCCGTCATGATATATGTCTGCAATAATAAGGAGTGCCGTTATGATATATGTCTGTAATAATGAAAAGTGTCGTCATGGTATATGTCTGTGATAATGAGGAATGTCGTCATGGTATATGTCTGCAATAATAAGGAGTGCCGTCATTCTATATGTATGTAATAATGAGAAGTGTCGTCATGATATATGTCTGCATTAATAAGGAGTGCCGTCATGATTTATATCTGTAATAATGAGGAATGTCATCATGATATATGTCTGTAATAATAAGGAGTGCCGTCATTCTATATATCTGTTATAATGAGGAATGCCGTAATTACATATGTCTGTATAATGGTGAGTAGTGTCATACTCTATGTTTGTAATTTTGAAGAGATTTGTCATGATATATGTCTGCAATAATAAGGATTACCTTCATGATATATGTCTGCAATGATAAGGAGTGCCATCATGATATTTGTCTTCAATAATCTGGAATGCCGTCATGATATATGTCTACAATAATGAGGAGTGCCACCATGATATATGTCTGCAATAATGAGGAGTGCCGCCGAGATATATGTCTGCAATAATAAGGAGTCTGTAATAATGGTAATTGATGTTATACTATATGTCTGTGATAATGAGGAGTGCAGTCATGATATATGTCTGCAATAATAATGAGTGCCGTCGTTCTATATATATGTTATAATGAGAAGTTCGTCATAATATATGTCCGTGATAATGAGGAGTGTCGTCATGGTAAATGTTTGCAATAATAAGGAGTGCCGTCATAAAATATATCTGTTATAATGAGTGCCGTCATTATATATGTCTTCAATAATAAGAAGTGCTGTCATTCTATATGTATGTAATAATGAGAATTGACGTCATTATATATGTCTACAATAATAAGGAGTGCCGTCATGATATATGTCTGCATTAATAAGGAGTGCCGTCATGATTTATGTCTGTAATAATGCAGAATGTCGTCATGATATATGTCTGTAATAATAAGGAGTGACGTTATTTATATGTCTGTAATAATGAGGAGTGCCGTAATGACATATGTCTGTTATAATGGTGAGTGGTGCCATACTCTTTTTTTGTAATTTTGAAGAGATTTGTCATGATATATGTCTGTAATAATAAGGATTACCTTCATGTTATATGTCTGCAATGATAAGGAGTGCCGTCATGATATTTGTCTTCAATAATCTGGAATGCCGTCATGATATATGTCTACAATAATGAGGAGTGCCACCGTGATATATGTCAGCAATAATGAGGAGTCTGTAATAATGGTAATTGATGTTATACTATATGTCTGTGATAATGAGGAGTGCCGTCATGATATATCTGTAATAATGAGTGCCGTCATCATATATGTCTGCAATAATAAGAAGTGCCTCATTCTATATGTATGTAATAATGAGAAGTACCGTCATTCTATATGTATGTAATAATGAGGAGTGCCGTCATGATATATATCTGTAGTAACGAGTGCCGTCATCATATATGTCTGCAATAATAAGAAGTGCCGTCATTCTATATGTATGTAATAATGAGGAGTGCCGTCATGATATATACCTATAATAATGAGTGCCGTCATTCTATATGTATGTAATAATTAGGAATGCCGTCATGATATATCTCCTCAAAAGCGAGGAGTGACGTCATTATATATGTCTGTTATAATGAGGAGTGTCGTCATGATATATATGTCTGTTATAATAGTGAGTGGTGTCATACTATATGTTTGTAATAATGAGGATTGCCGTCACGATATGTCTGTAATAACAAGGAGTGCCGTCATTCTATATGTCTGTAATAATGAGGAGTGTTGCCGTACTATATTGTCTGCAATAATGATGATTGCCGTCATGATATATGTCTCCGATAATGAGGAGTGCCGTCATGATATATGTCTAATAATAAGGATTTCCGTCATTCTATATGTCTGTAATAAAAATATTTGCCGTCATTTTGTATGTCTGTAATAATGAGGAGTGCCGTCATTCTATATGTATGTAATAATAAGGAGTGCCGTCATTCTTTATGTATGTAATAATAAGGACTGCCGTCATTCTTTATGTCTGTACTAATGAGGAGTGCCGTCATGATAAAAGTCTGTAATAATGAGAAGTGCCGTCATGATTAAAGTCTGTAATAATGGTGAGTGGTGTAATACTATGTTTTTGTAAATTTGAAAAGTTTTGTCAGGATATATGTCTGCAATCATAAGGATTGCCGTCAGTCTATATGTCTGTTATAATGAGGAGTGCCGTCATGATATATGTCTGCAATAATGGTGAGTGATGCCATACTATATGTCTTTAATTTGAAGAGTGTTGTCAAGATATCTGTCTGCTATAATGAGGAGTGCCGTCATTATATATGTCTGTTATAATAAGGAGTGCCGTCATTCTATATGTTTGTAATAATGAGGAGTGTTGCCATATTATATGTCTGCAATAATGAGGATTGCCGTCATGATATATGTCTCCGATAATGAGAAGTGCTGTTATGATATGTGTCCGAATAATAAAGAGTGTCGTCATTCTATATGTCTGTAATAATAAGAAGTGCCGTATTTGCTATATATCTGTAAACATGTGAAGTGCCGTCATGATATATATCTGTATTAATAAGGAGTGCCGTCATGATTTTTGTCTGCAATAATGAAGAGTGCCGTCATGATATATGTCTACAATAATGAGGAGTGCCGTCATGATATATGGTTGCAATAATGAGCAGTGCCGCCATGAAATATGTCTGCAATAATGAAGAGTTCCGCCATGATATATGACTGCAATAATGAGGAGTCTGTAATAATGGTGATTGATGCTTTACTTTATGCCTGTAATTTGAAGAGTTTTGTTATGATATCTGTTTGCAATAATGAGGAGTGCCGTCATGATATATGTCTGTAATAAAGAGGATTGCCGTCATGATATATGTCTGTAATAATGAGGATTACCGTCATGATATATGTCTGTAATAATGAGGATTGCCGTCATGATATATGTCTGTAATAATAAGGGTTGCCGTCATGATACATGTCTGTAATAATGAGGATTGCCGTCATGATATATGTCTCGGATAATAAGGAGTGCCGAAATGATATATGTCTGCAATAATAAGGTGTGCCGTCATTCTATATGTATGTAATAATAAGGAATGCCGTCATGATATATGTCTGTAATAATAAGGAGTGCCGTCATTCTATATGTCTGTAATAATGAGGAGTGCCGTCATGAGATATGTCTGTAATAATGGTGAGTGGTGTCATTTTATATGTTTGTAATGTTGAAGAGTTTTGTCATGATATATGTCAGTAATGATAAGGATTGCCGTCCTGATATATGTCTACAATAATGAGGAGTGTCGTCATGATATTTGTCTGCAATAATGAGGAATCCCGTCATGATATATGTCAGTAATATATGAGGAGTACCATCATGATATATGTGTGTAATAATTAGTATTGCCGCCATGATATATGTCTGTAATAGTGAGTAGTGCTGTTTGGTATATGTATGTAATAATGAGCAGTGCTGTCATGGTATATGTCTTAAATAATGAGGAGTGTCGCCATGATATATGTATGTAATAATGAGTAGTGTCGTCATGATACATGTCTGTATTTATGAGTAGTGCCGCCATGATATATGTCTGTAATAATGAGTAGTGCCGTCATGATACATGTCTGTAATAATGAGAAGTGTCGTCATGCTAAATGTCTGTAATAATGAGAAGTACCGCTATGATATATGTCTGTAATAATGAGTTGTGCTGTTATGGTATATGTCTGTATAATGAGGAGTGCCGTCATGGTATATGTCTGTAATTATGAATATAGCTGTTATGGTATGTCTGTAATAATGAGTAGTGCTGTCATAGTATATGTCTGTAATAATGAGGAGTGTCGTCATGGTATATGTCTGTAATTATGAGTATAGCTGTTATGGTATGTATGTAATAATGAGTAGTGCTGTCATACTATATGTCTGTAATAATGAGTAGTGCTGTCATACTATATGTCTGTAATAATGAGTAGTGCTGTCATGCAATATGTCTGTAATAATGAGTAGTGCTGTCATGCTATATGTCTGTAAAAATGAGTAGTGCTCTCATGCTATAGGTATGTAATTATGAGTAGTGCTGTCATGTTATATGTCTGTAATAATGAGTAGTGCTGTTATGCAATATGTCTGTAATAATGAGTAGTGCTCTCATACTATATGTCTGTAATAATGAGTAGTGCTGTCCTTCTAAATGTCTGTAATAATGAGTAGTGCTGTCATGCAATATGTCTGTAATAATAAGTAGTGCTGTCATGCAATATGTCTGTGATAATGAGGAGTGCCGTCATGGTATATGTCTGTTATTATGAGTATAGCTGTAATGGTATGTCTGTAATAATGAGTAGTGCTGTCATGATACATGTCTGTATTTATGAGTAGTGCCGCCATGATATATGTCTGTAATAATGAGTAGTGCCGTCATGATACATGTCTGTAATAATGAGAAGTGTCGTCATGCTAAATGTCTGCAATAATGAGAAGTACCGCAATGATAATATATGTCTGTAATAATGAGCTGTGCTGTTATGGTATATGTCTGTATAATGAGGAGTGCCGTCATGGTATATGTCTGTAATTATGAATAAAGCTGTTATGGTATGTCTGTAATAATGAGTAGTGCTGTCATAGTATATGTCTGTAATAATGAGGAGTGTCGTCATGGTATATGTTTGTAACTATGAGTATAGCTGTTATGGTATGTATGTAAAAATGAGTAGTGCTGTCATACTATATGTCTGTAATAATGAGTAGTGCTGTCATACTATATGTCTGTAATAATTAGTAGTGCTGTCATATTATATGTCTGTAATAATGAGTAGTGCTGTCATACTATATGTCTGTAATAATGAGTAGTGCTCTCATGCAATATGTCTGTAATAATAAGTAGTGCTGTCATGCTATATGTCTGTAATAATAAGTAGTGCTCTCATGCTATATGTATGTAATTATGAGTAGTGCTGTCATGTTATATGTCTGTAATAATGAGTAGTGCTGTTATGCAATATGTCTGTAATAATGAGTAGTGCTGTCATACTATATGTCTGTAATAATGAGTAGTGCTGTCCTTCTATATGTCTGTAATAATGAGTAGTGCTGTCATGCAATATGTCTGTAATAATAAGTAGTGCTGTCATGCAATATGTCTGTAATAATGAGGAGTGCCGTCATGGTATATGTCTGTTATTATGAGTATAGCTGTTATGGTATGTCTGTAATAATGAGTAGTGCTGTCATGTTATATGTCTGTAATAATGAGTAGTGCTGTCATGCAATATGTCTGTAATAATAAGTAGTGCTGTCATTCTATACGTCTGTAATAATGAGTAGTGCCGTCATGCTAAGTTAAACTAAAAGGGGAAATTGGGAGAAAACGAGCAGTCATGCTAAATCGGGTACAGCAACCATGCACGAAGTTTAGTGGTACATGATAAAGAGCAATCTGATCAACTCCTTATGAGATTGATAAACTGTTTAAAAACATAAAATGTTCCGATCCAGTGTGAGGCATGTTATACAAGTTGAGAACAAAACGTAAGAGTTTGAAGTCTAATCTACAGGGGTTTTGAGTCAAACTGGGATACAAGGAAAAACATGAATAATCGAAGAGAAAAGAAAGAGATTGTACACGAATTAACAGCATAGTCAGTATCGACGGTGTTCATTTAATACTTATAAAATCAATCTTCAAATTGTTAGTTATGGTTTGTTTACAGGTCAATTAAAGAGAATTATCCATCTATCATTATGTGAAGTTTCAATTTTAAATTCGAGCTTACAATGTCTACAGCGTTTGTTTATTGACACTGCCTTTACAGATGATACCAGGTCACTTCCGGTTAAAAAGAAAGGCCCATTTTTTATGATGCTGCAGTGTCCAGGAGCTGTTTAAACATTGTGCAATATTTCGCAATCAGCTTAAGATTAATTATAACATAATAGTTAACAAATTGGTGTTTGTCTTCTTTTTTAATTAAGGAAGTTAGTCAGAAGATGATAAACTTGGCCTTAAATTTTTTGTCATAAATGCGATCACTGTTTGATGTTTAGGTTGCAGGTTCTATCTTGATACAACATTGCATTAAATGAACAGTAACCGTACTAAAAAGAACTGTATCCATCATTTCACAAATCTTAATGAGAAAAATGTCAAACAAGCAATGTGAAAACTGCCGCTGTTATATATGTACATTATGATTAACATCATACCCATCCAATGAAAAACTACTGAATTAGATGTTCATTATTGGCAACTCAACTCTGCATCATAGATTAGTTTGGCACAACAGAGAACACAATGTGTAAAAATATAAATTGTTTCAACCATAAAAGATATAACTATATGATTTCACAAGCTCACTGCCATTTTCTTGCGTCGCAGGCTAAGCTACACAGCTTGACACATGATTTCCACATGGCTTACAAAATAGTGTACTGCCTGTGCGCCTCTAGAAACACGGCCTAAGCCAGTAACACATTGTTACTTTATTTCCCGTTTCTAGCTGAACTTTACTTTTGAATGATTTTAATCAGGTATCCAGATTAAACCTGTATCTTTGTCATGAATATTAGTGTATTCACGATGTGCAACCAACAGAACTGGTGGTCTAACTTTGAATGACTGGTAACATTTGACTACACTATTCTTCACATAGGCTGTTTGCGTAGCATGAATTGAGGTTCAATCATAAACTGTTTACATAGCATGAGTTGAGGGTCAATCGTTAGTGAATTAAGAGTATAACCTTTCAGGAAACATCTCATACATGTATTAAATATCTTAATATTATTTGTAATCTATAATAGGTTAAAATTTAAGTGATTCGTTAACACCAGTGAGTAGTTACCATCGATGATTCGTTACTACATATGATTAGCTATCGCTGATGATTCGTTACCACCGATGATTAGTTACTACAGATGATTCGTTACCACCGTTGATTAGTTACTACAGATGATTCGTTACCATCGACGATTAGTTACTACAGATGATTAGCTATCGCCGATGATTCGTTACCACCGATGATTTGTTATTACAGATGATTCGTTACCACCGTTGATTAGTTACTACAGATGATTCGTTACCATCGACGATAAGTTACTACAGATGATTAGCTATCGCCGATGATTCGTTACCACCGATGATTAATTACTATAGATGATTCGTTTCCACCGATAATTCGTTACCACCGATGATTAGTTAATACAGATAATTTGTTACTACAGATGATTCGTTACCACCGATGATTAATTACTATAGATGATTCGTTACCACCGATAATTCGTTACCACCGATGATTAGTTAATACAGATAATTTGTTACTACAGATGATTCGTTACCACCGATGATTCGTTTCTACAGATGATTCGTTAATACCGATTATTCTTTACGGCCGATGATTTGTTACTGCCGATTATTCTTTATCACCGATGGTTCGTTACCACAGATGATTCGTTACTACAGATGATTCGTTACCACCGATGATTCGTTACTACAGATGATTCGTTAATACCGATGATTCGTTACCACCGATGATTCGTTACTACAGATGATTCGTTAATACCGATGATTCGTTACCACAGATGATTCGTTACTACAGATGATTCGTTACCACCGATGATTCGTTACTACATATGATTCGTTAATACCGATGATTCGTTACTACAGATGATTCGTTAATACCGATGATTCGTTACCACAGATGATTCGTTACAACCGATGATTCGTTACTACAGATGATTCGTTAATACCGATTATTCTTTACGGCCGATGATTCGTTACTGCCGATTATTCTTTATCACCGATGGTTCGTTACCACAGATGATTCGTTACTACAGAATCGTAAATGCCGACTATCCGTTACACCGATGATTCGTTACCTACGATGATTCGTTACCACGGACGATTCGTTACCACCGATGATTCATTACCACCGATGATTAGTTACTACAGATGATTCGTTAATACCGATGATTTGTTACCGCCGATGATTCGTTACTGCCGATTATTCTTTATCACCGATGGTTCGTTACCACAGATGATTCATAACTTCAGATTCGTAAGTGCCGATTATTCATTATCACCGATGATTCGTTACCACTGATGAATCATCAGTTACCACCGACGATTCGTTACCGTCGATAATTAGCTATCGTCGATGATTCGTTACTGCAGATGATTCGTTATTACTGATGATTCGATACCACCGATGATTTGTTACCACCGATGTTTGGTTACTACAGATGATTCGTTAATACCCATGATATGTTACCGCAGATGATTCGTAACTGCCGATTACTCGTTATCACCGATGGTTCGTTACCACAGATGATTCGTTAATACAGATTCGTAAGTGCCGATTATTCGTTACCACGATGATTCGTTACCACCGACGATTCTGTACCGCCGATAATTATCTATCGCTGATGATTCGTTACCTACGATGATTCGTTGTTAGCAATGATTCATTACCACCGACGATTCTGTACCGCCAATCATTTGCTATCGCCGATGATTCGTTACCACCGATGAATAGTCACCACCGATGATTCGTTATCACCGATGATTCGGTACCGCCGATGATTAGCTATCGTCGATGAATATTCACCACCGATGAATCGCTATCACCGATGATTCGTTATTGATTTGTTACCACCGAAGATTCGTTACCACTGATGAATAGTTGCCACCGATGATTCGTTATCACCGATGACTCGTTATTGATTCGTTACCTACGATGATTCGTTTCCACCGATTATTCGTTACCACCGATGATTCGTTACCACCGATGAATAGTTACCACCGATGATTCGTTATCACCGATGATTCTTACCACCGATTATTCGTTATCACCGATGATTCTTACCACCGATGAATAGTTACCACCGATGATTCGTTATCACCGATGATTCGTTACCACCGATGATTCGTTATCACCGATAATTCTTACCACCGATGAATAGTTACCACCGATGATTCGTTATCACCGATGATTCGTTACAATGTACCATCGATTGAATGCGCATGCGCGAAGTATTGGTGTATTTTTTTTAACTATGCAGATAAATGGAATATTATTGGATTTAAATCAAAAATACGTTTTTTAAGAAGTTGTTATGATGACTATAGTAAAGTTAAGAACTGTTTGTATTCATTTATGGTAAAATACTCGGTAAATACACATTGCTTGGTGTGTTTTGGTGGACCAGAAACTGGTTTGCTTTGTGCAAAAAAAAGGTAAATATTGCCGATGTCATATATATTGACTCCAGTATACGAATTATAACAGTGCATTTCGGTTTAGGCAGCCTGGGCCGGCAAATTTGTAAACTATGTGAGCTATAATCAGCTATCGGAGAACCAAGTATTAACCGTTACAGTAATCTCAATTTTACTGACTAATGGTACTTAATCACCAATAATAGAACACATCAATTGTTCACTACGACAAATATGACCAGTAACAGTTTACCTCGTGCAGGCCAGGTCGTAGGTGATCGCGGGGTATTTGACAACACACTATCATGTACTGTTTCGTCGTCAAATATTGCTTATAAAGAAATGTGATGATGATTCACAAACATCTTTAAAGAAGCATTTTGTCGTAGACCCAGATGCTTCCATACGCGACGATGATGGTGAATTGGAGAGTGTTAGTCGTATTGACAATGACTCACCTATGTGTGACAGGTTACTTGACATGTCAAGTTATCTATCTCAGACGGTTTACCATTCTGTGAGGGATTCCTGGAGCAATCAGGTACCCGACTTATCAAAGGATCAGCTAAGGCAGATTGTATCTGCATTTCGTGGGCTCCCTTCTTCCATGTTTACTTGGTGGTTGCATCATGTGATGTCAAAATGGAAGAAGTTAGGTCCGATTTATTCGATCTAGTGAAGCGGATGGAAGGATTTCCTTACCCTGGTGCTGAGATGAAGAAGCGAATTCGAACAAAGCAAGGAAACGCTCTCGCTGATAAATTGTCACATGACATTAATACACTCGTGTCTGTTTTAGAGAACGATGGGTTTAATTCTAATTGAGTGAAAGAACTGATGAGTAATCGTAAATCAGTGAATCGATCAATAAAAGAAGAGGCACAGTCAACTCCTTGATTCACATTTACAGGAGTCGCTATCCAGCTTGAAAGCAGATTTTCTTAACCATATACAAAGGTACAGTCAAACCTGTCTTAAGCAGCCACTCAAGAGAAAGAGCAAAATGACTTCTTAAGACAGGTGGCTGCTTAATACAGGTTGATTTTAGCTTAAAGTATAAATATGTTAAATAGAAAATGTGGCTGCTTAAGACAAGTGACTGCTTAATAGAGGTGACCACTAACGTAGGTTTGACTGTACAATGTAAACGAAGCTGCGTGGTCTAAACAAATTAATATGATAACTAAAACTACTCAGAACGTAAAGGCCGACCTTACAGAACTCAAAACGTACATCTCGGGTACTTTACACGAACTTCGGCTTTTGCAGCGAGTAGAAGAGGAGACCTTATCTTATATAACTCGGGGGGAAAAATGAAATAAAACTCTTAAGTGATCATGTAAAGATGTGTGAGGAGAACATCGCCACTGAGCTTTTAGTCATGTCCGGAAGATAAGACTCATTAAGCAAACCACCAAATCATAAAGCACGTGCTAAAAACTTGGACGAAAAACTAAAGATTCAAGAAACAACGGCAACAAGCGGTGAATCGGACAATGATAAAATAGTTTAGTTGAGGATGTGGCAGTTAAGGAAAATAATAGTGATTATGTTAGTGACAATGACCTTGTCTCATCTGGAAAAAAACCAGCCCAATTTGACTCCGTTGAAAATGTACCTCTTTGTCAGAATTCATTGCATGTTGATAATGCACATACGCCCGATTATGCAAGAGATACCGCATTTCCTTATCAAAAACAGTTGATGTAAGTAGTGAAATTATAAATGGGGATGGATTTCAAAATAATTCAGAGGTTGTTTCTTACCCCATTCCCATAAAAGCGTCTCTCAATACACGGAAACCGGGCTGAATTGTCAAAGGTAGGTTTTTACAGTATGAGCCACATGGTACAATGGGTGATAATCCTCATCTATAAGGTTATTTTCATAATAGTATGAAGAGGGTGCAAAATTATAATGAGGGATTTGAAGCTCAAGATGGGTATTGAAATTCATCTTTGCGACCCCGTGGGCACGTATATGATATGCCTGATGGCATAATACGTAGTGATGATGAGATTTTGTTGAGCATATACGTAAACGACCAATCAGTTTGTTTGTTGGCGGCTTAAAGCCGTCAATCAAAGAAGAAATAATCGCAAAATATGTTGCTTAGAGAGGTCCAAAGGTTACAAAAGTGTCCGTCTATATAAACGATAAGTTTGACTTAACTGAGATACGGTCAAATGTTGAGGATGACGGTAACGCTCACTTGTTAAAAAATTATTTCTTTTGGTCTAATAGTATTGAATGTAGAAAATGGGTGCCACGGTCTTAACTTAAGGTAGCAAATAGAGGGCGTAGATCAGGTGGGGTTCAGAATAAATGGAAGAATCGTGGTAACCATAGTAATTGTGAGGACACAGAAGTACTGTATCAGAGGACAGACGTTACTGACTATAATTCTTACTTGAACCTTATAGGGTTGATGAATAATTAGAATACACTTCTAAAAACATTATGACATGGAACGCTACTGTTTTTTGACAAGTAGCTCATATTTGTGTGATACTTTGATAAGAATATTGATATATGTGGTATCTCGGAGCAATGGTTGCGTGAATCTGATTAGTAATTTTTAGATAAAATCGATAGTTATTACAAAAGTCACTCTGTATGTGATAATGACTTGCGTTCACCGCTTATGTGTACAGTACGCAAAGGGAGAGTGGCAATATTATGGAATAATGCATTGTGTATTTTGTATAAAGTATATACAGGGTATCCCCTGAAACACAAGGACAATAATATAATTATAATGACAACCTGTATAAACTTGTACGTTATAATGACAACCCGTATAGACTTGTACACTATAATGACATCCCGTATAGACTAATACGTTATAATGACAACCCGTATAGACTTGTTTGTAATAATGACAACCCGTATAGACTTGTACGTAATAATGACAACCCGTATAGACTTGCACGTTATAATGACAACCCGTATAGACTTGTACGTTATAATGACAACCCGTATAGTAAAAGAGGGTTCATTCCTGATATATATTTTTTATTAAGACATTACAATTAAGTTCACATTTATGAACGTTTTATCGAATCGGGTGTCTTTCCTTCAAAACATGTTTGGAAATATATCATAAGACACATCCGAGCAATTATCGTTGAGCTTAAGATTGAGGGAAGATGAGAATCTCCATCGTTTTTTTTTTTTTTCACTCATCACTTGGCATTATCTCGCCGATTTGGTCCCTTAGCAAGAAAAATTCTCTTTTACTTGAAAAATGTAGAAGAACTATAAACATATTAAGTTTTGCCTGCCCTCATGCTTACCGGCAAACGTGTCATAAGTGCGGACTTGGTACAAATGATCTATCTCTCCATTTAGTGTTTGACTGTGCGGTTAATGAAACTAACAGACAAATGCTTTGGAATAATGTTCATTCAGTATTTTGATTCGAGTGTTTTCTACGATTCATATCTACCGATATGCAATCCCAAATAACTCATCTTTGCTATGGGTTAAACAAAATAATTCAGCTGAAAACTTAGCAAGACTTATGTCTGAAAATAATCGTAAATTTATTTCACAATATGCTTATGAGTTAATCTTCTAACGAGAAAGATATCATCAGTGAATGCATACTAAGTGTTATATAGTCTTACAGTACTGTATGCGTGTCTGCTTGTACCTCATCACGCTTGATTAATGTATGTCTGTAATTGCTACGTGTTTTGTATGCTTTACTCTATTTAATATTGACATACTTTTGTATGTTTTTTTGCTACTCATGTTCATGATTAATATGCTCTTTATGTAATAACATATATGTCGCTCTCCGTTAATGGAGGACATATATATAGTTACCACCGATGATTAGTTACCACCGATGATTAGTTACCATCGATGTTTCGTTATCACCGATGATTCGTTACTATCGATAACTAGTTACCACCGATGATTAGTTACCATCGATGTTTCGTTATCACCGATGATTCGCTACCATCGATAAATAGTTACCACCGATGATTCGTTATCACCGATGATTAAGTACCACCGATGATTCGTTATCACCGATGATTAGTTACCACCGATGATTTATTAACCACCGATGATTGATTACCACCGATGATTCATTAACATCGATAATTCGTTAACACCGGTAGCACTGTACGTTAAAACATAAACCCTATTTATTTTTGAACAGAACATACGCACATATATGTACTTTCTAAATATGTTGTCATTAAACATAATACTACTTCAACGGAAGCAAAGTATGTTTATCAATAAATCATTTGCATAGAATTGTAATACGTTATAGTGCGTGGACGACGCGATGGCACTCGAGGGAGAATCTGGTCAAATAAATCCATATACTATTAATTACAATCTCACATTCTGCTCACACAATACCATTAAATGAACGACTTTTGGGAATTGTTGTAACTCATCTTGTTTATAGGTGATTGACAATTTTATGTCGAGTAAACATTCATAATGATGGAATGACTCAAGATTGATTCTGCTTGAGGGACAACGGAACGAAGTGGTAATTTATGCTGACTCTGCCCAGTCCGATTGTTCTATATGAAGCGTGAACACATGGTTAGTAGTCTCCAGAACCATCATAAAGATAGAAATGTAAATGTACTGAATGGTTGCGGAGGTGATATAACACATTCATATTTGTTGATATACGTTATAAATTATGTATCTATTTTTATGTGGGATATTTAAAAGTAGATTCAGAATTGAGACAAGACTAATAATTAGTGATGGTCAGGAGATAGAAAAGTGGTTTGTTTCGTGTGCATGTATAACATACCTGGTGGTACCATTGTCACACTATCGAAATGCTGTCAGCTGATTTGATAGTAACCTCGACACCATGCAAAAAATCACTAAAACAAACATATTTGAATAAACACAAGTATTGCTATTTTAATCAAATGTAATAATTAACTTTAAACTATATCAAATTGGAAAAAAATTATTTCGATCGACAATTTTATATAACATCTTCTACAAACACAAAGAAATATAAACTACTCAGACTTAAAGTAAACTGTATGCATAATAGTGTATCTGATCATTGTTTTTATTATTCTTATCTGAGTGTATAAATTCGTGGAATAATTTACAATACTTTTATAATTAAGGTTATATGTGTTTGTCTATTTCATATTGATCAATATCAATTGAAACTTCTTGACTAATTATTATCATAGCAATTATTCAGCAAGAAGGTCTAATATTGATAATTGTTTTATTATTGTTTTTATTATTGTTGTTGTTGTTGGAGGCCATATTGAAAATAAGTAATATGTGATATTATATTATGTACTCTTAATATGTTACCTTCGAAAAGTAAAGTGGTTATTATTATTATTATTATTATTATTATTATTTTTATAATTAAACCTTATTGTGAAATAATTATCAAACACAATATAATATTGTTTCAAATAATATATAATAATATAATGATAATTTAAAACGACAAATAATGTCATTTTTATTTGTCGTATTGTGGGTATTATTAATATGTCATGTTGGCACTCTTTACTTTTTGTGCTGTTGTGTCTTCTTTATTTGTAGAGTTTTCGTGTTGGTGTGTTGGTGGAGCAAAGACACGGCATCATGGCAAGTAAATTGTGCCAACATGACAATTTCATACCTGTCAACACGATAAATAGATATGTTGTCGTTATTTGGAGGGGCCAAGACACAACAGCACAACAAATGAAGGGTTTCAATATGGCATATTTATACCTCCCCCAAATACAACAGGCTAACAACAAAATTGTTTTGTCGTTCTCTGAAAGTTAATTTTTTTTTGTAAGATATGTTGTGTTTTCACCCGAGCAACATGACATGACAGAAATCAACCTACATAATAAACCGCTAGGAAAATATGTTGGCTGATTTCAAATAATTCTGCCACAAATTGTTTAAAAAATATTTCAAAGTGAGATATATGCAGAAAGATGGACAGAGAGAGAGAATGCTTTGCTATATTAAATCATACTTTAAGTGACTTTTGCTTGATTTCATTCCAGGTTGCAGAGATTCACCCACTGAAAGACACCGTCCAAAGAACTGGCAAATGTTACTATTACTGTGACTTTGAAATGTTATAGATATTATCGAGTAATAAAATATATTGATCATACAGACTTTTACATTGTTATTTTATTATTGTGTATCAATAGTTCAAGTTGGACCAGAATAAACTTCATAGTCCTGTGTATTTAGTACTGCCTTCAAGCTGTTCTTAAATTGAGAGAGTCCTCCATAGCTGAGTGATCTAAGGCGCCGTCTCAAGATCACTTACCTAAGTTGGAGTCCCGCTCACTCCAAGAACTTTATGTGAGAAAGTTTGCCAGTTACTTTCGGAAGGACGGTAGTTCTACTCAGATTTATTTTGAGGTCTTCCTCTACCAATAAAACTGGATACGTCATATATAACCTGAAATGTGTGGAAAATGGCGTTAAAACCCATTAAAACAGTAAAAAAAATTATGACTGCAATGTAATTTATTTTAGACAAGGTGAAAATCTCTCTTACATTGTTTTGTTTCTTCCAACATCCTGGTATAGGTTTATTGTTATGTTTCTTGAAACATTTCGGGAAAGGACAATGTTGCCGCTTCCTTCATCTGTCTGTCCATGTGTCCCCAAATGGAGGTTTAAGTGTCTGGGGTTAAAATAATTTATTCTTGTTCTGACCAAACTTGATGAAAGTGTTTATGATCGTGTTGAAACTCCTGTTTAAGCTGACCCGAGCAAAGCTCAAGGTGAACTATTCAGTACCCCTTGTGTTTGTCGTCCGTCCGTATACTTTTAGTTTTGTGCACTCTGATACCAGCATTTTATGTCTCGGAATCTTGAACTGGTTATATAGAATAATTGATGTCAGAGTTGCATCGATAAAGTGTCAAACATTTGTCATTATTTGACAATATGTCATTTAAGCACCCGCAGTTTTCATTTTGTACAGCTTATATAATAGTGATATAAAATAATATCTCGAACAAATCCTTAAACTGGGCAAATCGCAAATTAATACATGTGTCGCATATTCAGCATGTTGAGATGTTTATATTTGTTTTCGGTCATCAGCTTCTAAAATTATAAAAAACGTACTGCTGGTTGAAACAGACTTCTTAACGTTATAATCACACTTGTCTTATCTACACTTTTACTATCCAATTAACAAAACATCACATGCACTTTTAATTTGAAAAATACTGAAGTTACAATCTTTGTTTTTTTAATTTTATTCTGAATATTCGCCCAAATAAAATACCATAATAAACACGCCCTATTTTGGAAGATTACTGCGTGACATGAGACTTACTGCAACATTGTTGTGCTATAACAATATTATGCTGGTAAGTTGTATCCTGCACATATGCTAAATATTCTCAAATGTTATCTTCTGTTACAATTTCATAAACTTTTTGTCATCTTGAGTTATTTATACACTATATGAGACTATTCTTCCCATGTTTCCCAAAATGTTCTCATTTACTGTTTTGGGTGAATTAAAGTTGACATTTTATTTTGATTGGTAATATGGGACACTGGCCTACAAAAACAAACATACAAACAGTACAATTTTACAATAGAGTGACAAATAATAAATGCAATTGTAGCAATACAATTGATATTACATGTATTTAGGTAACTATAGAATATTAACTACTAGTTTCCTAGTGTCCATTGCGCGATACAAATATTTAGCGATTGATGAAAATTCATTTGATTTTGAAGATGACATAAGCAAATAAAATAAATTATGAGTGCTGTTTCTTAACCATATATCTTTCAAATAAGTATATCTCGTGTTGTTATACAATGGACATCCAAAGAAAAAATGATAATCATTTTCAATAACATATGTGTCCTTAAGCAGAAAAAAGCAGTATCTTAAATGCCTATCAATTCCTATATGTTTTCCTTTTTCTATCATAAGATCATTGCTAGAGCAACGAAAATTAGACATAGCCCTTCTATGTTTATATGGCAAGTCTAGAGTTAAATAATGCTCGACGTCGAGTAGAGACTTATTGTATTTATAATGTAATGGGGAGCATAACATTATTAATGAAGATTCAACATCACCATGCCAATTTTGTGAATAACAATTAATTCAACGTTGCTTAAAAATAGCAAAGATAACACAAATTCATTAATACCATGTAGTGAATGGCATGACTACTGCAAAACCTTTTTAAACCCTGTTGTTGTTGAAAATAATATTAAAGAAGATAATAATGTTTTTGCCAATGTACAATTGTGATGAACTAAATGTACCAATTTCAGATATAGAAATCCTTCAAAGTATAAATCATTTACATGTAAATCGCTCACCTGGACCAGATGGCGTGCGCTTAGAAATGTATAAACATACTAATTATGTTATTTTACCTTTTTTAAATACTCTATTCAATGAAATATTTGAAAATGGAGACTTTCCTGTTCAAAGGAGTGAAAGCATTATTACTCCGATACATAAAAAGGGTATCAAATCTGACCCAACTATTTACCGCGGTATCTCGTTAATAGATTCATTATGCAAAATATTTGTTAATATATTATCTATTCGTTTAACAAAATGGTGTGATAGCTATAATGTTATTGATCAGTTTCAGGCCGGTTTCAGAAAGGGCTATATAACAACAGACAATATCCTTTGATAGCACTGATTCAGAAATATTTATCAAAAAAAGGGAGGAAGATTCTATTGTATATATATAGATTTTGCTAAAGCAAAACAAATTATGGGGAGCATTTGTTAGAAACAACATTAATGGAAACTTTTTAACTATCAGAGTCACATACTTCTTTTGATGTAATACTGGAACAAGACAGGGCAGTGTTGGTAGCCCTATAATATTTTCTCTTTTAATCAATGACCTAGTTACTTTTCTACATGAAAAATGTGATAGAGGTATTTTTGTTTTTAATGATATTGAAGATTTAGTCGCACTTATGTTTGCTGATGATGTTTCTAGTTTTTCAGATACTGTTATAAACCTACATCACCGGATCAACTATATTGAAGAATATTGCACGTCAATTAATATGAATATAAATTTAAGTAAAACAAAAGTTGTTGTAGTATGGTCCAAAACCTTAGAGACATTTTCACTACAAGGTCTAAAATCATTTGCCTGTTTCTTTAACTTTCAACGACAATTCGGTCGTATTGATCCTATTGATATGTTTTTGGACTCAATGGTTGCGCCTATTTTATGCATCAGAAATTTAGGTAATAACTATGTTGATATATAGAACCTGTACATATACAATGATGTTACAAATACAATGAAAACAAATTAATTACTATACAAACGGATTATAAGCAGCACTTGAGATGAAAATAATAAATATGTGCAAATATCTTGATCGTTGGGAATACAGATGTAGCTGATTGGGTATGCATATAGGCTGCAGCGTATGCAACGCGTCAACTACTGAGAGTTGTGTATTCTAGCATTGATCAATAATTGCCGTATATAACTTAAATTATTTTAAAAAAGAAAAAAATGATGTGAGTAGAAATAAAGTGGAAAGGGTATATAAAGTAGATAGACAGAAGCAGGAATAGAGAGGTGTGATCACAGGATGCCGTTTGAGGTGTTGTAGGTCACTCTTATGGAATAAAGAATAGTTCAAATCAATGAATAAAACGAGAGAGTCGTTGCCGAACAGTAGTGTGTTTAGGTCTAGAGGAGTAATAGGACGAAGGACGTCATGGAGTGGAGTTCTTTGGCGTTGATATAAGGACATGTGAAGAAAAAGTGATAGGTATATTTCTGCACAGACACAGGTAGGGCTTTCAATAATGTTTTTTGAAAACAGATGCTCTTTCAAGGAACGACGATAAAGAGTGAATCTGAGAGAGCGCAGATTGTTGACAAGATTCCAAGCTTTTTTGGGGGATGTCTTTAATGTGTTTGTGCCATGTGCCATCGTTAGGTAGAGTTATTACAAGGTGTTTGTGATTGTCAGCGTCCTGTATTCGAATAGAGTTCATGCATATGGACGGGTGCTGGGGTTTGACGTGTTTGCGAGAAATAAGTAGAGATTCGGTTTTAGCAGGATTAAAAGTTACTAGTCAGGTTGAAGCCCAGTCAATGACCTTTTGTAAGTCAGAATTTAAACGGAGAGCAGCATATTGAGGATTATCGACAATAACATAACGGGTTGTGTCGTCAGCAAAGAGGTGAATCGCAGAGCCTATTTCAGAAACAATATCATTGATATAAACAAGAAATAATAATGTACAAAGAATTGAGCCTTGAGGAACACCAGCCGATATTGGAACCGTGTAAGATATGGACCCGGAAAGGACTACACATTGTGTTCTGCCAGCTAAATAATCCTTGAACCAAAGAAGAAGAGAGGCAGAGATACCAATGCGTTCAAGTTTGAATAAGAGTCCCTTATACCACACGCGGTCGAAAGCTTTAGATATATCACAGAAGACAGCTCGAACCTTTTTACCATCATCTAGAGCCTTGCAAAAGGTATGGTAAATATATGTAAGCTGATTGACAGTAGAGTCCTTGGGAACGAAGCCAGACTGAAAAGAAGAGATGAAGTTGTTGTCATGGAAGAAGTTAAATACATGTCTGTGGATAATCCTTTCGAGGACTTTACTGATTGCACTGAGCTGGGAGATTGGCCTGTAGTTGCTAACATCGTGAGGGTCTTTCTTCTTGTAGATTGCACAGACGTGGGCTAGTTTCCATTGACGGGGAACTTTGGATAGACGTACGGAGTAGTTGAAGAGATCACAGAGTGGTTTCTAATTGTATTGTGCATCCACTGTGGGTCGGTGGGTCGTACTGTTACAGTGTTGTTAGGAATACACTCATCACATAAAAAAAGAAAAGATGCAGTGAGACTAGAAGAAAGAAATTTCCCAATCAAATCAAATGGAATCCTGTATATACGAAAGAACAGCAGCATTAAAATTCGGTAGACGGTAGAAAACACCGAACATAATAGGTTTATGTTTCACTTTCATTTCTAACCATATACATTCAATGTCGTTTATCTCTAAGTCTTGTCTTCGGCGAGCAGTGATCGTATCCTTAACATAGACTAGGACACCGCCATATCTGTCAGTCGGGAGATCCTTACGGAAGGATGTTTGGTAGTTGGAAAAGGCAATTTCAGATGTAGGTGTATTGTTATTCAACCAGGTTTCCGTGAAAGTCAATACATCAAATGAGCATAAAGCAGCGTACAGTTGGTATATCTTTGGGGCAAAGCTTTGAGCATCAAATGAACAAATGAGAGATGGCTAGAAATAAGTTGTGAGATGTCAAATGATCCGGAAGACAAAATGGATGACGAGCCGGAACTCAAATCGGACGCACTAGTTGAAGCTGGACCGGGATTTCCGTGGACGTCACCGGACAGAATCAGTAAAATGGATAGCCAAATAATCAAGTCGAAACTGTTCATCGGTTTAAACTTTTGCTTGAGTTGATAGTGACCAAAAAGACCCACTATCGCTCTGTTAACAGATATATCAATAGACATTATGTAATAACAGGGTGATAAGTCTGTGTGGGCGAGTATTCTCCGTGGAACATGTGATCATACGAGAAAAAAGGAAGTATGAGTGTATAGGATTGAAGGAGTAATGCATAGAGGAAAGTAAATGTTGGAAAATGGTATGAGAAAACATAGCAGAAATAACGGACATACATAATGATGATACGATATATATTTGGTAGAATGGGTGGAGTATAATGTGATTGAATTACGATAATATTGAAATATAAACAGACAAGGTGAAATTTTATCTCTTGGGATTTAGTAGGTTGATGTGAGGTTTATTGATAAATAAAAGCACCTTGAATTGTGGAGCAAATTAAACAGTGTTTTATGTATTGTTTTATAAAAACAATGCCGGGTATTCTGAATGGAATTACTCAGGTACTCAATGTAACCATGTAAGCTGCGTTTGGAGTGAAAACAAGCAATGTGTCACTGTTTGTATTATTTACAAGTGGAATAATGGTGCCATTTCATTAATTCTAGTGTCGATGTAATGCTAGTTGCTCTAAGCGAGTGTGTGATATTAAAATTGAAATGTGTGCTTGGTGATTTGGATTAACATGCAGCAGTAAGGATTAGATATATTGAAGGGCAGTTTAACACAGACTGGTATTTATATTGAAGGGCAGTGCAACCGTGCCTGGAATTTATTCCATCAAGACCATCCTATGTGAGTTGCATTTGGAGTGCAACAAGTAATGTGTTTCTGTTTGTGTTATTCATGAATGGAATAATGGTGCTAATTTATTATTAAAACTAGTGTTGATCTAATGATAATTGCTCTATGCGTGTTTGTGATACTAAAATATGTGCTTGGGAAGTTGGATTAACATATTGCAGCAAGTTTAGCGGGAGCAGTGTTATGTGCATGAATGCAGTGGTAGTCTAAGATGAGTATTCATGTTAATTTCAAATTATTAATATTTGCATTCTGAACTATAGAAGCTAACATACAGATATAAAGCTCACACAATTGCAAATCATGTGCATAATAGTGATAATTGTTAGGTGAGTTGCAAAATTTGGTCATCAAAAGCAGGATGCTTGTATTTTATATACAAAATATATACTATGATGTTATACTCGCTTGGCGAGTATAATGACTTTAAAATAAGTTGTTTAATAAGTGTGTTTGGCGAGTATAATGACTATAATTGTTGTTTAATAAGTGTGCTTGGCGAGTACAATGACTATTGTTGTTTAATAAGTGTGTTTGGCGAGTATAATGGCTTTAGTTGTTTAATAAGTGTGCTTGGCGAGTATAATGACTTTAGTTGTTTAATAAGTGTGCTTGGCGAGTATAATGACAATTGTTGTTTAATAAGTGTGTTTGGCGAGTATAATGACTTTAGTTGTTTAATAAGTGTGTTTGGCGAGTATAATGACTTTAGTTGTTTAATAAATGTGCTTGGCGAGTTCAATGACTATTGTTGTTTAATAAGTGTGCTTGGCGAATATAATGACTTTCGTTGTTTAATAAGTGTGCTTGGCGAGTATAATGACTTTAGTTGTTTAATAAGTGTGTTTGGCGAGTATAATGACTTTAGTTGTTTAATAAGTGTGCTTGGCGAGTACAATGACAATTGTTGTTTAATAAGTGTGCTTGGCGAATATAATGACTTTAGTTGTTTAATAAGTGTGCTTGGCGAATATAATGACAATTATTGTTTAATAAGTTTGCTTGGCGAGTATAATGACTTTAGTTGTTTAATAAGTGTTTGGCGAATATAATGACTTTAGTTGTTTAATCAGTGTGCTTGGCGAGTATAAAGACTATTATTGTTTAATAAGTGTGCTTAGCGAGTATAATGACTTTAGTTGTTTAATAAACGTGCTTGGCGAGTATAATGACTATTATTGTTTAATAAGTGTGCTTGGCGAATATAATGACAATTATTGTTTAATAAGTTTGCTTGGCGAGTATAATGACTTTAGTTGTTTAATAAGTGTTTGGCGAATATAATGACTTTAGTTGTTTAATAAGTGTGCTTGGCGAGTATAAAGACTATTATTGTTTAATAAGTGTGCTTAGCGAGTATAATGACTTTAGTTGTTTAATAAACGTGCTTGGCGAGTATAATGACTATTATTGTTTAATAAGTGTGCTTCGCCAGTATAATGACTATTATTGTTTAATAAGTGTACTTGGCGAATATAATGACTTTAGTTGTTTAATAAATGTGCTTTGGCGAGTATAATGACTATTATTGTTTAATACGTGTGATTGGCGAGTATAACTACAATTATTGTTTAATAAGTGTGCTTGGTAAGTATAATGAATATTATTGTTTAATAAGTGTGCTTGGCGAGTATAATGCATAGTATTGTTTAATAAGTGTGCTTGGCTAGTATAATGACTATTATTGTTTAATAAGTGTGCTTGGGTAGTTAATGACTATTATTGTTTAATAAGTGTGCTTGGCGAGAATAATGACTTTAGTTGTTTAATAAGTGTGCTTGGCGAGTATAATGACTATTATTGTTTAATAAGTGTGCGTGGCTAGTATAATGACTATTATTGTTTAATAAATGTGCTTGGCTAGTATAATGACCATTATTGTTTAATAAGTGTGCTTGGCGAAAATAATGACTTTAGTTGTTTAATAAGTGTGCTTGGCGAGTAAAATGACTCTTATTGTTTAATAAGTGTGCTTGGCTAGTATAATGACTATTATTGTTTAATAAGTGTGCTTGGCTTGTATAATGACTATTATTGTTTAATAAGTGTGCTTGGCGAGTATAATGACTTTAGTTGTTTAATAAGTGTGCTTGGCGAGTATAATGACTATTATTGTTTAATAAGTGTGCTTGGCTAGTATAATGACTATTATTGTTTAATAACTGTGTTTGGCTAGTATAATGACTATTATTGTTTAATAAGTGTGCTTGGCGAGAATAATGACTTTAGTTGTTTAATAAGTGTGCTTGGCGAGTAAAATGACTCTAGTTGTTTAATAAATGTGCTTGTCGAGTATAATAACTTTTGTTGTTTTTAAGTATGCTTGGCTAGTATAATGACTTAATTTGTTTAATAAGTGTAATGAATGTTGTTGTTTAATAAATGTGCTTGGCGAGTATAATGACTTTTGTTGTTTAATAAGTGTGCTTGGCGAGTATCATGACTATTGTTGTTTAATAAGTGTACTTTGCGAGTATAATGACTATTGTTGTTTAATAAGTGTGCTTGGCAAGTATAATGACTAGTATTGTTTAATAAGTGGGCTTGGCGAGTATCATGATTATTATTGTTTAATAAGTGTACTTTGCGAGTATAATGACTATTGTTGTTTAATAAATGTGCTTGGCGAGTATAAAGACTTTTGTTGTTTAATAAGTGTGCCTGTCGAGTATAATAACTATTGTTGTTTACTAAGTGTGCTTGGCGAGTGTGCTTTGCGAATACAATGACTATTGTTGTTTAATAAGTGTACTTTGCGAGTATAATGACTATTGTTGTTTAATAAGTGTGCTTGGCGAGTATAATGACTATTATTGTTCAATAAGTATGCTTGGCGAGTATCATGACTATTGTTGTTTAATAAGTGTACTTTGCGAGTATAATGACTATTGTTGTTTAATAAATGTGCTTGGCGAGTATAAAGACTTTTGTTGTTTAATAAGTGTGCCTGTCGAGTATAATAACTATTGTTGTTTACTAAGTGTGCTTGGCGAGTGTGCTTGGCGAGTATAATGACTTTTGTTGTTTAATAAGTGTGCTTGGCGAGTATAATGACTATTGTTGTCTACTAAGTGTGCTTGGCGAGTATAATGACTATTGTTGTTTACTAAGTGTGCTTGGCGAGTATAATGATTATTGTTGATTAATAAGTGTGCTTGGCAAGTATAATGACTTTTGTTGTTTAATTAGTTTACTTGGCAAGTGTATGAATGTTGTTGTTTAATAAGTGTGCTTGGCGAATGTAATGACTATTATTGTTTAATAAGTGTACTTGACAAGTACAATGACTTTTATTGTTTAATAAGTGTGCTCGGCGAGTATAATGACTTTAGTTGTTTAATAAGTGTGCTTGGCGAGTATAATGACTTTTGTTGTTTAATAAGTGTACTTGGCGAGTATAATGACTTTATTTGTTTAATAAGTGTGCTTGGCGAGTATACTGACTCTTATTGTTTAATAAGTTTACTTGACGAGTATAATGAATTTTATTGTTTAATAAGTGTTCTTGGCGAGTATAATGACTATTGTTGTTTAAAAAGTGTATTTGGCGAGTATAATGACTATTATTGTTTAATTCGTTTGCTTGGCGAGTATATTGACTTTTGTTGTTTTTAAGTGTGCTTTGCTAGTATAATGACTTTTATTGTTTGATAAGTGTTCTTGGCGAGTATAGTGACTTTCGTTGTCTAATAAGAGTGCTTGTCGAGTATAATAACTTTTGTTGTTTTTAAGTATGCTTGGCTAGTATAATGACTTTATTTGTTTAATAAGTGTGCTTGGCGAGTATAATGACTTTTGTTGTTTAATAAGTGTACTTGGCGAGTATAATGACTTTAGTTGTTTAATAAGTGTACTTGGCGAGAATAATGACTTAAGTTGTTTAATAAGTGTGCTTGGCAAGTATAATGACTATGATTGTTTAATAAGTGTACTTGACGAGTATAATGACTATTATTGTTTAATAAGTGTTCATGACGAGTATAATGACTATTGTTGTTTAAAAAGTGTATTTGACGAGTATAATGACTATTATTGTTTAAATAGTTTGCTTGGCGAGTATAATAACTTTTGTTGTTTTTAAGTGTGCTTTGCTAGTATAATGACTATTATTGTTTGATAAGTGTACTTGGTGAGTATAATGACTTTTGTTGTTTAATAAGTGTACTTGGCGAGTATAATGACTAGTATTGTTTTATAAGTGTACTTGGCGAATATAATGACTTTTGTTGTTTAATTAGTGTACTTGGCGATTATAATCAATCTCAACCTTATTTTTAAAATGCTGGAAAATGTCCGGATATATACTTACATCCCTTGATTATCTGCTGTGACTTACTTCCTTTGCCCAGCACATGTACTGCCAATAAGAAGTGATATCGGCATAACCGTCGTACGGATAAGGGCAATAATAAGAAAAATAATGGGCACCGTTGTGCCGATGACACTTCATTTTCATGTCACGTGACATTAACAAATCTCGGATTTCTAAAACAATTGTTTATAGACGACCTTTTTAACACTTTTTTCTGGAAAGTAACATGTGTTGTTGTAGAAAACCGCATCTATTTCTTCAAGCTACATAGGTTTCTTTCAGACTATGTACAGTTGGACCATTGTGTGAACAAAGGGACGAACATATGCTACGCTGGGACATTGGGAAATGGCGTTAACTGTGACTTATTCTCAAATTAAAATTAAATATATGGATCATGTCAACATCATATGATATACCCGTCATCTGAAAAAATCGATTCATGATCTTCAATTTGATATATAATAAGTATAATTCTAAAATAAAACAAGTAATCGGGGACTGTTTTATATGTTTCGGGTATTAGTTTAATAACAAAATACAGAGTAATGAATAGTTTATTTTGTATTTAAGTGTATTACATAGCTTATCATCATAAAAACAACAACAACATATCAAAACATCAATACATGTGTATAAATAGAAAAACAAAACATTCAAATGCAGGTTATATAAATGAGAGTAAATATGACAATTAAATGATCAAGTCATATTATTTAATTCTAATGTCCTTTTTTGAGAAGCTTTAATTATATATTTTGCTTGTTAAGATAAGTTTTTTAAGATTTTAACTTTATTACAGTTCAGTAACTGGATGAATTCAAAAACACTTGGATTATTATAATAATATTTTAGTACAAATTGTCTACTAAAGTTTAAATAATGATCACATATTATAATAAAGTGGAACTCATTCTCAATATTGCAAACAATACATTTCCTATCTTTGGAACTGTTTTATGTTGACCTTTTTTCAGTTTGCAATCCGTGTGAAGAGGGTCGCATTTTAGTAATCGCTACCCTGTTTTTCTTATAATAACGTCAGTACCATTACCGTTACACTCGATTTCATATATGTTATGTCTTTTGTTATTTTAGATTGAATGTGTGAAACACAAAGTTATATATGATGTTCAAACTATCAACAATCGTATTTTCGGTGTTTAATACAGTCTTTCGTAGTTCGTACATGTAGGCCGTTGGATGATGCATTTAAGTTGGTTCATTGCTAGTTAGCATGTAAACTTAGGTTGAATCTAACTGTGGCTATGATCAAACACTACATTTGAACACAGAGCTCACTTGTAAATCGGTCAATGTTATGTTTACAACTGATCTCAAGTAAACAAAAACGGAATGTTGTAAACATAACATTGATAAGACAGGTATTATGAAATACTAGTAGTTGCATTAACAAGAGAAGTACATACGACAGCACGCTCGGCAATTCGAATCATTTGTCACAAAAGAACAAACTTTGATTGAGACTGATGACCAATCCAAGTAAATAAGAGTCTCACTTTCTAAAATTTTAGTAGGTCTAACTGCAAAACCGTTATATGAAGTTTCAATTGAAAACATGCAGTGGCTACCGAGTTATAATCATTAACCATAATTTATAAGTCAAATGTTATTCCACTTTGATTTCATAACTGCAAATTAAGCCTTCATACTGTTTTAATTAAATAAATCGAGTGATAAGTGAGATATGAAACATGATGGCACGTGCATGCAAAACTGTAACCAGCATTTTAAAATCAAATAAGGGTCATACTTTGCAATTTATTTAAAGCAAGAGTTATCGAACCATTTTTTTTGTAGTAGATGTGATAGCTGGGAAGTCTTGTGTGAAGTTTTAATTAGAAACATCGGGTGATAGGTGAGATATGAACTTGATGGTTCGTGCTAGCAAAACTTTCACCAGACTTCACCAGACAAGTCAAACAAGAGTCATACTTTGAGTATATTCGAGTTATCGAACTTAGTTATTGTAGTAGGTGTGATGACTGGGAAGTCTTGTGCGAAGTTTCAATCAAATACATTAAGTGATAGCTGATTTGGCCATGATGGTACTTGCACGCAAAGCTTTTATCAGAATTTCTAAGTAAAACAAGAACCATAAATTGCACTGGTTATCTTTCTTAGTTATTGTAGTAGGTGTGTGTGATGACTTGAAAGTCTTGTGTGAAGTTTCAATGCAATACATGCAACGATTACCGAGATACAGCATTGTACGCAAAACGTTAATCAAGGTGTGGTGCAGACGACGACGGCGACACTCAGGCCAGTAGAATGGCTCTCGTTATTCTTCGAATAGTCGAGCTAAAACAACTGTCACTACCCGCTTTACCTACCTATACCAATTATCAACTTTGAATCGATTACACATGGCAAGGCGCGTGTGCTGTTCGAAGATATGCGCATAATTACAAACGATAAAACATTTAGCAACGATTTTACAACTCTGTTTACATCTGCTACTGTTGACATGTGCGTTTATGGAGATGGTTACCGCTATACCTATGTTGTGTTTTAGCAGCATCCACAATGGACGAATGCAATGAACTACCTGGTCTAGTGAGTGACCTCGGGCGAAAGGAGTCTGTCTTTGTGCTTTAAACTGATAAACATTAACGTTTTGTGTGGCTGTTAGCGTGGACCACATAACATATCCAGAAGATTAACGTTACCAGACAACATATATTATAGATATATATAGTTCTTATGTAATTTATTATCATATATTTTACTAACCGTTAGCGTTTGACATTTCTACTGATTGCTGACGTGCGTTTTCCCAATATTTAGATTGGTCCATTAGTTTGGAATTGAAATAAGTACATGTGTTTGTATGTGGTTAAATTATTAAGACATAGATTTTGGCGACTATTTAGCAAGTACACCTACATTTTGGACAGGTGTTAAGTTATATATCATATCAGAGGATACTAGTATACTGCAGGACTAGCCAATACCTAGTAGATTATATATATACTCAGCAAAAAAAATAAATTATTTTACTGAATGGTTATTTTCATAATTGTGTTCGAAACACGGCAATGATATTGTTGTGTCAACTGACCATTTTTCAACTTGTTTGTATTTTCATTGAACTTTTAAGGGAAGTATTGTATACAGGCGGCAGTGTCGCTGTTTACCTAACCTTCAAAAGCAAAAGATGATACGTCTGTTATGTTTTATATGATTATGTACGAATATATGTTGATTTAAAAAAATGAGAGTAGGTGTTATAGCGTTATACATTTAGATATATAGACAAGGTAACCAATCGACACTGGGCCACGATCAGACGGTTATTACATGGTGTGCATTAAGTTGGGTATTGGCACATAACCTATTGGGTTATTTCTCAGCAATGATAAATGAATTTATATAGCGATTTTAAAGTTTGAACAAAAAATTAACTAAATGCTAAATTGATTGACAATAAGGCATTATAAACCATCCATTCACTTTATTGTTTTTGTAACAGAAAATCAATAGTTAATTTTAACACTCCTGAGCTTTTGCCTTCCATCTGGTACTTATTTCATGAAAAAAAACTGTTGATTAAGAGCAGCATCAAAATAGTCAAGAACGCTGTCCCTCCGACAGCTCTTTTTTATGTTTATTTTCACAAAATCGAAATTTCTTGCACACCGGATGAGGATATCTGGATTTTTACCAGGTTAGATATTTCTATCTCACCCTAGAGCCGAGATAATAAAAATCTTACATGGGTTGCGGATCGGATAGAAAATTTCGTCCAAAGCGATAAAAGTTTCGGAGTTCAAGTGAGAATAGTTATCCCAAAGGGACGAAAAAGCCATGATTGATTCTTTTTCTTGCATACCAAACACATTGAATATTTATTTTAACTTTCATGGCTTTTTCGGTTCGGATAGAAAATTCCTTCCCTTGGGATAACTGTTTTCATAGGAACACGATAGAGCCTCGTTCGCAACAAAACAGTTGTCTTTCTCTCCGAACCTCAAATCCATATAAGATTCTTATAATCTGGCATGTAAGAAAAAAATCTCGCGCTGTGACGTAACGCCATTCATAAATACTCCAACCATGACCAATTCCTCGCCCTATGATGTAACGTTGTTCACAAAGACGTGTATAATCCATTTATTAATTAAACTATACGCTGCTATTAAAAAAAAATCTTTAAAATCATATAGGGTTGTATACAAAAATAAATATCTTCGAGAATATCTTGCCTCGAGAAAACTGTTTTGGTGAGGCTCTGCAGTAACTGTTACACGTTTTCCTCGGGTTGGTATTTTCCATCCACGCCTCAAACCCGTGAAAGATACTTAATAAATTCCTCAACGGCAGAAGTTTTAGGCGATTTTAGGGATGGTTCCTTGTAAGCAAAATTGAGTCAATGCACACACCGGATCTAAGGGAACCAGCACGTTTTTATAATCATATACACTCTGTATATATATGTTAAGTATATTTATCATCAAAACAGAGAATATATTGGGTTAACATTAATTGAATGTAGCACTTTATGTCTATTAATCCTCACAAACATATATATTTCAAGAAAATACTGGGAAATGATCACTCCCACCGGGTTCGTCACCAAAACTCCATGAACATTAAAACAAAAGTCTTGGCTTACAAATTGATAAATCGATGGAAGTTTTCGATTCTGAAGCAGGGTGTAAATACACTGTTTGTATGAGCATTCCTATGAAATGTTAATACCGTCAAAATTATTAATACTACCCTCAATATCAACACGAACCGATTGAAATAAGAGGCCGGGTTTAATAATGACGATTTTGAGCAGATGTTGAGTGAGGCTAGAAGAACAGACATACCAGACGATGGAATGGTTAGCGGCACCATATTTGATGAAATGTCAGAACAAAGTGACATTGGAAATGTGGCGATGTCATAGAACTTGTTGGATTTACAGAGATTGGTGATGAGCGGAACTATTGCAATACACTAAAAAAAGGAAATTCTGATATGCATCTCGGTAACCATATTTTGCAGTTACCTTTTCTATGTGTTACATGCTTTTCTTGTCATACAATCAAGTGACCGTGTAAGCTGTATATAGTAAGTGATCAACATTTCAAGGCAAAACTTTCAACGTTTATGTGATGTTATATATAAATCTTAAAATATATATATTTAGGTTAGACAGTCGCATAAATATCAACAACAACATAAATGCACCATGGTGACACAAACAATTTGACCGTATAAGCTGTTTATAGTAAGTCATCAACAATTCAAGGCAAAACTTTCTAGGTACACGTTTATGTGATGTTATATATAAATCCTTAAACAATACATATTTGGGCTAGACAATCGTTATGGAACGAGGAGTAGAATTACAATGGTCATAAATTGGAAGTGGTGAATGATTTTAATAATTTGGGAATTATTTTTAACTACACGGGTAATTGTGCATTAAACCAGGAGCATTTAATGGGGAAGTCATTAAAAGCTTTAAATATTTTATTGCCAAAGTGAAAGGATTTTAATTTTAAACCTAAAACAAAATGTAAGTTATTTGATGCATTTGTGGAAACTATTTTAGGTTATGCGGTAGAAATATGGGGATTTAGTAAATCTAAAGAAATAGAACGTATACATTTGAAATTCTGTAAACGAATGTAAGATCGAATACTTGTACTAATGATGCTTATGGGAAACTTGGAATATTCCCTTGATATATCATACGTTATTTTAGAATTATAAAATATTGGTGCAAAGTAATAAAATTTGATAATATCTTAATAAAAGAGTGTATTTTCAAGGTTTACAAGATTGCAATAAAGGTTATACCAACTAGGTATCAAATGTTAAAAAGTGATTATGGATATGTATATGTATTTGAGGATAATTATCATGTAGACTCAAAAACGTTTCCATACATTTTAAACAACGAGTAATTGATTGCTTCAAACAAGATTGGCATAGAAAGAAGAATTGTGCTTGAAAATTACAAACATTTTAAAATTGATTTTACGTATGAACACTATCTTTTTTGTAATTTTTTTTATTTTCATTCTCCAATACATGAGATATTACAATATGCTAATACAATTTCAATTTACAACATGTATAGTATTTTCATATATAAATAACAGATTATTTTCTACAGAAAATATCTTATTTTGATTATATTATTTGAATAGTAAATAACATTGGATTTTACCATATGGTGCTTTTAAGTTAGTGTCAATTTTGGAGGCAGTAAATCAATGTTTTGAGTGTATGTTTTTTTTCGTGTTTTAGAAAGTTAAAAGAAAAAAGGAAAATGAACAACATACAGTCAAGAATATCAAAATCTAAAAAATATTCTTGACCCTTTTTGTTTATAATTCGTCTTCTGATTATGTTAACAATGGAATTATCAAATATAATGCAATAGGAAACCTTCATAATACATCAAAAAGCATAAAAATGAAAATTGTCTCTACAAAAGTGAATTCATTTTTGTAGAAGTAAATATTTTTTTTATGTTAACTCTGGGTATTTTATGAAAGCAAAAATGTTTGAAAATATCATGCCTTAGATATTCTGTAAAAAAAGATAATAATAAAAATATATATATATATTACTAACAATTGGATGACGTAACGCTTACTTATGATGTGTACATTACCAACAATTGGATGACATAACGCTAACTTATTATGTGTACATAACCAACAATTGGATGGCATAACGCTTACTTATGATTTGTACATTACCAATAATTGGATGGCAAAACGCTAACTTATTATGTGTACATTACCAACAATTGGATGATATAACGTTAACTTATAATGTGTACATTACCAACAATTGGATGGCATATCGCTAACTCATTATATGTACATTACCAACAATTGGAGGACATTACACTTACTTATGATGTGCACATTACCAACAATTGGATAACATTACACTTACTTACGATGTGTACATTACCAACACTTGGATAACATTACACTTACTTATGTTGTGCACATTACTAACACTTGGATGACATTACACTTACTTACGATGTGTACATTACCAACAATTGGATGACATTACACTTACTTATGATGTGCACATTACCAACAATTGGATGACATTACACTTACTTACGATGTGTACATTACCAACAACTGGATGACATTACACTTACTTACAATGTGTACATTACCAACAATTGGATGACATTACACTTACTTACGATGTGTACATTACCAACAATTGGATGACATTACACTTACTTACGATGTTTACATTACCAGCAATTGGATGGCACATCGCTAACTTATTATGTGTACATAACCAACAATTGGATGACATTACACTTACTTATGACGTGTACATTGCCAACAATTGAATGACATTACACTTACTTATGATGTGCTCATTACCAACAATTGGATGGCATATCGCTTACTTGTGATGTGTACATTACCAACAATTGGATGACATAACGCTTACTTATGATTTGTACATTACCAATAATTGGATGGCATAACGCTAACTTATTATGTGTACATTACCAACAATTGGATGATATAACGCTAACTTATAATGTGTACATTACCAACAGTTGGATGACATTACACTTACTTACGATGTGTACATTACCAACAATTGGATGACATTACACTTACTTATGATTTGTACATTACCAACAATTGGATGGCATATCGCTTACTTGTGATGTGTACATTACCAACAATTGGATGACATAACGCTTACTTATGATTTGTACATTACCAATAATTGGATGGCATAACGCTAACTTATTATGTGTACATTACCAACAATTGGATGATATAACGCTAACTTACAATGTGTACATTACCAACAATTGGATGACATTACACTTACTTACGATGTGTACATTACCAACAATTGGATGACATTACACTTACTTACGATGTTTACATTACCAGCAATTGGATGGCACATCGCTAACTTATTATGTGTACATAACCAACAATTGGATGACATTACACTTACTTATGACGTGTACATTGCCAACAATTGAATGACATTACACTTACTTATGATGTGCTCATTACCAACAATTGGATGGCATATCGCTTACTTGTGATGTGTACATTACCAATAACTCGATGGCATATCGCTAACTTATAATGTGTTCATAACCAACAATTGGATGACATTACACTTCATTTATAATGTGTACATTACCAACAATTGGATGGCATATCGCTAACTTATTATGTGTACATAACCAACAATTGGATGACATTACACTTACTTATGACGTGTACATTACCAACAATTGGATGATATTACACTTACTTATGATGTGCTCATAACAAACAATTGGATGGCATATCGCTCACTTATGATGTGTACATTACCAACAATTGGATGGCATATCGCTAACTTATAATGTGTTCATAACCAACAATTGGATGACATTACACTTACTTATTATATGTACATTACCAACAATTGGATGACATTACACTTACTTATGATGTGTACATTACCAACAATTGGATGACATTTCACTTACTTACGATGTGTACATTACCAACAATTGGATGACATTACATTTACTTATGATGTGTACATTACCAACACTTGGATGACATTACACTTACTTATAATGTGTTTATTACCAACAATTGGATGACATTACACTTACTTATGATGTGCACATTACCGAAAATTGGATGGCATATCGCTAACTTATGATGTGTACATTACCAACAATTGGATGGCATATCGCTAACTTATTATGTGTTCATAACCAACAATTGGATGACATTACACTTACTTATGATGTGTACATTACCAACAATTGGATGGCATATCGCTTACTTATTATATGTACATTACCAACAATTGGATGACATTACACTTTCTTATGATGTGTACATTACCAACAGTTGGATGACATTACACTTACTTACGATGTGTACATTACCCACAATTGGATGACATTACATTTACTGATGATGTGTACATTACCAACACTTGGATGACA
This sequence comes from Panopea generosa, assembly GCA_029582155.1. Classification (NCBI taxonomy): domain Eukaryota; kingdom Metazoa; phylum Mollusca; class Bivalvia; order Adapedonta; family Hiatellidae; genus Panopea; species Panopea generosa. The sequence continues at coordinate 19,896,029 of CM055910.1, forward strand.
TTACTCTTACTTATAATGTGTATATTACCAACAATTTGATGACACTACACTTACTTATGATGTGTACATTACCAACACTTGGATGACATTACACTTACTTATAATGTGTACATTACCAACACTTGGATGACATTACACTTACTTATGATGTATACATTACCAAAAATTGGATGACATTACACTTACTTATGATGTGTACATTACCAACAATTGGATGACATTACACTTATTGATGATGTGTACATTACCAACAATTGGATGATATTACACTTACTTATGATGTGTACATTACCAACAATTAGATAACATTACACTTACTTACGATGTGCACATTACCAACAATTGGATGACATTACACTCACTTATTATGTGTACATTACCAACAATTGGATGACATTACACTTACTTATGGTGTGTACATTACCGACAATTGGATGACATTACACTTACTTATGATGTGTACATTACCAACAATTGGATGACATAACGCTTACTAATGATGTGTACATTACCGACAACTGGATGGCATAACGCTAACTTATTATGTGTACATTACCAACAATTGGATGACATAACGCTTACTTATAATGTGTACATTACCAACAATTGGATGACATAACGCTAACTTGTGATGTGTACATTACCAACAATTGGATGGCATAACGCTAACTTATTATGTGTACAATGTGTACATTACCAACAATTGGATTGCACAACGCTAACTTATTATATGTACATTCCCAACAATTTGATGGCATAACGCTTACTGATTATGTGTACATTACCAACAATTGGATGACATAACGCTTACTTATTATGTGTACATTACCAACAATTGGATGGCATAACGCTTACTTATGATGTGCACATTACCAACAATTGGATGACATTACACTTACTTATGATGTGTACATTACCAACAATTTGATGGCATAACACTTACTTATGATTTGTACATTACTAACAATTGGATGACATATCGATTACTTATGATGTGTACATTACCAACAATTGGATGACATAACGCTAACTTATTATGTGTACATAACCAACAATTGGATGACATAACGCTTACTTATGATTTGTACATTACCAAAAATTGGATGGCATAACGCTAACTTATTATGTGTACATTACCAACAATTGGATGACATAACGCTAACTTATTATGTGTACATTACCAACAATTGGATAATATAACGCTAACTTATAATGTGTACATTACCAACAATTGGATGGCATATCGCTAACTTATTATATGTACATTACCAACAATTGGATGACATTACATTTACTTATGATGTGTACATTACCAACAATTAGATGATATTACACTTTCTTACGATGTGTACATTACCAACAATTGGATGACATAACGCTAACTTATGATGTGTACATTACTAACAATGGTGAGAATACATAAGTTTCATCTATTCATCACCGTAGTTTCGTCTTTTTTTTCTTCATCGTTGTTTCGTTTTTCCACCATCGTAGTTTCGTTGTTTCGACTTCACTTAATTTTATAAATATGCCGCTATGGCCCTAACGGGACATCGTAGTATATACATATAACAAGTGCCGTTTGTGTTTGTTTCTAATACATGTAGTACACTGTTTTATGATTTTTTTAAAAATCTGTTTCAATATTCGGCTTTACAGTAAATAAACAATTTTCCGATGATAAAATAACTATGTATAGTTCATTCTGGATGCATATATATGTCATGGAAACACGTATTGCTCCTCGGAACTGTTGCTGTTTTCTTGTTACACACAAATCCGATAACTATTCTGCACTGCGAATTCCTATAATTGATCAGGTCAACTATTTTTCCATCGGAAAATAAATCCAATATATGGTAACTCTAATCCAACTTCTGTCTCATTGCAAACGAAATATTCGGCATTTAGACTCATTTACTACAACCTTTTTATGGTGGTAACATTCGTTTTTCTTTTCACAACGGATGGAAAATCCGTGTATCAACAAAATGTCAACAAAACAAGGGAATAAAAAGTGGTCGCTGGGTCACGTTTAAAGCTGGTGCAACGCAAAAAGCCAGCGAACTGAAGCGTCACTATGTAATTACCAATTTGATCAGTGCGTATAGAGAGCAAACACAGCTTGTATCATTATTGTTTCAGGCGCAAGTGAAAGTGATTGGGCGGACACTACTAAATGGATACAGGATTAAGTAAACATGAATGGATATATAACACATAGTTCAATGGAATCGTCCAGGGGTAAGTCAAAGTATATTAAGATGTAATAATTAAGACAATATAAGATGATTAAGTAAACATTAATGGATATATAGCACATAATTCAATGGACTCTTCCAGGGGTAAGTAAAAGTATATTAAGATGTAATAATTAAGACAATATAAGATGATTAAGTAAACAATACTGGATATATAACACATAGTTCATTGGAATCGTCCAGGGGTAAGTCAAAGTATACCAAGATGTAATAACTAAGACAATATAACAGTGACAAGAACTTTCATGTATCAAGCAATATGACTTTCTACTGATTGATACTTTAAAATGCGATTTATATTTTGCAAAGACTAACAAGCACTCATATATTTTATTTCGATGTACATTTATAAATGAAAACAACATTTTGCTGTTTTATATACGTGTAAAAAGCATTAATCTGATAATATAGTTTAGATTGTTAGTATGCAGCAATTTAAGAAACAATATGAACTACAATTTTTAAAAATTAATGTATCACCGTATAATGGAATTATTGGAAAAATATACAACTTCATCACGCCACCAACAACACCGGCAGCAACATCAATTTTAAACAATAACAACAACAATAATAATATTAACAACAACAACAGCAGCATCAGCAACAGCAGCAACAACAACAGTAGCAATAACAACAAAACAAAACATACGTATCTGTGAAAGCAACAACAAACATACAACAAAAACTTATATGATATGAAGCACCTTCCCTCCACACACACACACATACCCACACCCTCAACTTAACTTTAATGAAAACATCCAGTGTATCATTGGTTTGTAACACGGGTACAATTTGCGTTTACCTATCAAAGCTAGTTCGTACTTTCTGAAAATAAGGTGAACACATTTAAACATTTGCGATAACGGAGACGGTCACTACAAACAACATGTATTCTAGTAATGATAATGACGACGGCAAAATGTGTATCAGATTATGATAACGAAGACGGCTCAATTTATTATACACATAGCACAAAGCCCGTTTCTACGTTTTGGTTGCGATGACGACGATTCCAACTATACGTGTTGTGGTTACGATGACAACTTTATGTATCATTGTAACGATGACGACGATGACAACTTTATGTGTCGTGTTTACGATGACGACGATGACAATTAAATGATCGTGGTTGCGATGACGATGACGACAACTAAATGTATCATGGTTACGAGGACTAAAATGATAACTTTTTGTATCGTGGTTACTTTGACGAAGATGGCAACTTAATGTATCATGGTTACGATGACGACAGTGACAACTTTATGTGTTGTGGTAACGATGACGACGATGACAACTATAAGTCATATGGTTGCGATAACGGTGATGACAACTAAATGTTTTGTGGTTACGATGACGACGATGACAACTATATGTGTTGTGGTTACGATGACGACGATGACAACTATTCGTGTTGTGGTTACGATGACGAAGATGAGAACTATATGTCATATGGTTAAGATGGCGACGATGACAACTATATGTGTTTTGGTTACGATGACGAAGATGACAACTATATGTTTTATGGTTACGGCGACGAGGGTGACAACTATATATGTTATGGTTACAATGACGAAGATGAGAACTATATGTGTTGTGTTACGATGACGACGATGAAAACTATATGTGTTATGGTTACGATGACAACACTTACAACTTTACTTTATGTGTTATGGTAACGATGACGATGATCAAAACTATACTTGTTGTGGTTACGATGAAGACAATGACAACTTTACGTGTTGTGGTTATGTTAACTATACGTGTTATGGTTATGATGACGACAATGACAACTATATGCGTTGTGGTTACGATGACGACGATGACAAATTCATGTGTCTTTGTTACGATGACGACGATGACAACTATATGTGTTGTGGTTACGATGACGACGGTGACAACTATATGTATTGTGGTTACGATGACGACGATGGCAACTTTATGTATCATGGACAAGAGGACGACAATGATAATTTATGTATCATGGTTACAATTTCGACGATGACAACTATTCGTGTTGTGGTTACGATGACGACGATGACAACTATATGTGTTATGGTTACGATGACGACGATGACAACTAAACGTGTTGTGGTTACGATAACAACTATATGTATTGTGGTTATGATGACGACGATGACAACTAAACGTGTTGTGGTTACGATGACGACGATGACAACTATACGTGTTGTGGTTACGATGACGACAATGACAACTATATGTGTTTTGGTTACGATGACGGCGATGACAACTATATGTTTTATGGTAACGAGGACGACGGGGACAACTATATGTGTTGTGGTTACGATGACCACGATGGCAACTTTATGTAGCATGGTAACGAGGACGACAATAATAAATTTATGTATCGTGGTAACAATTTCGACGATGACAACTATACATGTTTTGGTTACGATGACGGCGATGACATCTAAACGTGTCATGGTTACGATGACAACGATGACAACTATACGTGTTGTGGTAACGATGACGACGATGATAACTATATGTGTTGTGGTTACGATGACGACGATGATAACTATATGTATCGTGGTTACGATGACGTCGATGACAACTATATATATTGTGGTTACAATGACGAAGATGACAACTATACGTGTTGTGGTTACGATGAAGAGGATGACAACTATAGGTGTTGTGGTTACGATGACGACGATGACAACTATATGTTTTGTTGTTACGATGACAACGATGATAAGTATATGTGTTGTTACGATGACAACGATGATAACTATATGTGTTGTTACGATGACGACGATGATAACTATATGTGTTGTTACGATGACGACGATGATAACTATATGTATCGTGGTTACGATGACGACGATGACAACTATATGTATTGTGGTTACGATGACGAAGATGACAACTATACGTGTTGTGGTTACGATGAAGAGGATTACAACTATATGTTTTATGGTTACGATGACGACGATGACAATTATAGGTGTTGTGGTTGCGATGACGACGATGACAACTTTATGTTTTATGGTTACGATGACGAAGATGACAACTATACGTGTTGTGGTTACGATGACGATGATGACAACTATATGTTTTATGGTTACGATGACGACAATGACAACTATACGTGTTGTTGTTACGATGACGGCGATGACAACTATATGTGTTGTGGTAACGATGACAACGATGACAACTATATGTGTTGTGATTACGATGACGACAATGACAACTATACGATGAAGTGGATGACAGCTATATGTGTTATGGTAACGATGACGACGATGACAACTATACGTGTTATGGTTGCGATAACGACGATGACAACTATACCATGAAGTGGATGACAGCTATATGTTTTGTGCTTACGATGACGACGATGAAAACTATATGTGTTATGGTTACGATGGCGACGATGACAACTATATGTGTTATGGTTACGATGGCGACGATGACAACTATACGTGTTGTGGTTGCGATGACGACGATGACAACTATACGTGTTGTGGTTACGATGACGGCAATGACAACTTTATGTGTTGTGGTTGCAATGACAACTATACGTGTTGTGGTTACGATGACGGCGATGACAACTATATGTATTGTGGTTACGATGACGACGATGACAACTATATGTGTTGTGATTACGATGACGACAATGACAACTAAACGATGACGTGAATGACAGCTATATATGTTATGGTAACGATGACGACGATGACAACTATACGTGTTGTGGTTGCGATGACGACGATGACAACTATACGTGTTGTAGTTACGATGACGAAGATGACAATTATACGTGTTGTGGTTACGATGAAAAGGATGACAACTATATGTGTTATGGTTACGATGACGACGATGATAACTCTATGTGTTGTAGTTACGATGACGACGATGGCAACTCTACGATGAAGAGGATGACAGCTATATGTGTTATGGTAACGATGACGACGATGACAAATATACGTGTTGTGGTTGCAATGACGACGATGACAACTATACGTGTTGTGGTTACGATGACGGCGATGACAACTATATGTATTGTGGTTACGATTACGACGATGACAACTATATGTGTTGTGATTACGATGACGACAATGACAACTAAACGATGACGTGGATGACAGCTATATGTGTTATGGTAACGATGACGACGATGACAACTATACGTGTTATGGTTGCGATGACGACGATGACAACTATACGTGTTGTAGTTACGATGACGAAGATGACAATTATACGTGTTGTGGTTACGATGAAAAGGATGACAACTATATGTGTTATGGTTACGATGACGACGATGACAACTCTATGTGTTGTAGTTACGATGACGACGATGGCAACTATACGATGAAGAGGATGACAGCTATATGTGTTATGGTAACGATGACAACGATGACAAATATACGTGTTGTGGTTGCAATGACGAAGATGACAACTATACGTGTTGTGGTTACGATGACGAAGATGACAATTATACGTGTTGTGGTTACTATGAAAAGGATGACAGCTATATGTGTTATGGTAACGATGACGTCGATGACAAATATACGTGTTGTGGTTGCAATGACGAAGATGACAACTATATGTGTTATGGTTACGATGACGACGATGACAACTATACGTGTTGTGGTTGCGATGACGACGATGACAAATATATGTGTTGTGGTTACGATGACGACGATGACAACTATATGTATTGTGGTTGCGATGACGACGATGACAACTATATTTATTGTGGTAACGATGACGACGATGACAACTTTATGTATTGTGGTTGCGATGACGACAATGACAACTATATGTATTGTGGTTGCGATGACGACGATACAACTATATGTGTTGTGGTTACGATGACGACTATGACAACTATATGTGTTATGGTTACGATGACGACGATGATAACTATATATATTTTGGTTATGATTACGACAATGACAACTATACGTGTTGTGGTTGCGATGACGACGATGGCAACTATATGTATTGTGGTTACGATGACGACGATGACAACTAAATGTATTGTGGTTGCGATGACAATGATGACAACTATATGTATTGTGGTTACTATAACGACGATACAACTATATGTTTTGTGGTTACGATGACGACGAAAACAACTATATGTGTTATAGTACGATGGCGACAATGACAAGTATATGTGTTGTTGATACAAGGACGACGATGACAACTTTACATATCATGTTAACGAGGACGACGATGATAAATTTATGTATCGTAGTAACGATGACGGCGATGACAGCTATACGTGTTGTGGTTGCGATAACGACGATTATAACTATATGTATTGTGGTTACGATGACGACGAAAACAACTATATGTGTTATAGTACGATGGCGACAATGACAAGTATATGTGTTGTTGATACAAGGACGACGATGACAACTTTACATATCATGTTAACGAGGACGACGATGATAAATTTATGTATCGTAGTAACGATGACAGCGATGACAGCTATACGTGTTGTGGTTGCGATAACGACGATTATAACTATATGTATTGTGGTTGCGATGACGACGGTGAAAACTATATGCATTGTTGTTACGACGACGACGGTGAAAACTATATGTGTTGTGGATACGATGACGATTACGACACCAATTATGTATCTAGTAGCGATAACCATATTGACAATAATAATTATTATGTTGTGTTACTCGGTATTAAACGTCACGATAACGGTACCAACCACGACAGCTACACACTATGTGGTCACGTTAACGGTACCAACCACGACAGCTACACACTATGTGGTAACGAAAACAGTACCAACCTAAACAGCTACACACTATGTGGTCACGGTAACGGTACCAACCACGACAACTACACACTATGTGGTAACGATAACTGTACCAACCACGACAGATTCACACTATGTGGTCACGGTAACGGTACCAACCACGACAGCTACACACTATGTGGTAACGATAACGGTATCAAACGGCACGACAGCTACACACTATGTGGTCACGGTAACGGTACCAGCCACGACAACACACTATGTGGTAACGGTAACGGTACCAACCACGTCAGCTACACACTATATGGTAACGGTAACGGTACCAAACGGCACAACAGCTACACACTATGTGGTAATGATAACGGTACCAAACGGCACGACAGCTACACACTATGTGGTAACGATAACGGTACCAAACGGCACGACAGCTACACACTATGTGGTAACGATAACGGTACGAACCACAACAGCTACACACTATGTGTTAACGATAACGGTACCAACCACGACAGCTACACACTATGTGGTCACGGTAACGGTACCAACCACGACAGCTACACACTATGTGGTAACGATAACGGTATCAAACGGCACGACAGCTACACACTATGTGGTCACGGTAACGGTACCAGCCACGACAACTACACACTATGTGGTAACGGTAACGGTACCAACCACGTCAGCTACACACTATATGGTAACGGTAACGGTACCAAACGGCACAACAGCTACACACTATGTGGTAATGATAACGGTATCAAACGGCACGACAGCTACACACTATGTGGTCACGGTAACGGTACCAGCCACGACAACTACACACTATGTGGTAACGGTAACGGTACCAACCACGTCAGCTACACACTATATGGTAACGGTAACGGTACCAAACGGCACGACAGCTACACACTATGTGGTAATGATAACGGTACCAAACGGCAAGACAGCTACACACTATGCGGTAACGATAACGGTACCAACCTAAACAGCTACACACTATATGGTAACGATAACGGTACCAAACGGCACGACAGCTACACACTATGTTGTAATGATAACGGTACCAAACGGCACGACAGCTACACACTATGTGGTAATGATAACGGTACCAAACGGCACGACAGCTACACACTTTGCGGTAACGATAACGGTACCAACCTAAACAGCTACACAATATGTGGTTACGATAGTGGTACCAACCACGACAGCTACACACTAAGTGGTCACGTTAACGGTACCAACCACGACAGCTACACACTATGTGGTAACGAAAACAGTACCAACCTAAACAGCTACACACTATGTGGTCACGGTAACGGTACCAACAACGACAACTACACACTATGTGGTAACGATAACTGTACCAACCACGACAGATTCACACTATGTGGTCACGGTAACGGTACCAACCACGACAGCTACACACTATGTGGTAACGATAACGGTATCAAACGGCACGACAGCTACACACTATGTGGTCACGGTAACGGTACCAGCCACGACAACACACTATGTGGTAACGGTAACGGTACCAACCACGTCAGCTACACACTATATGGTAACGGTAACGGTACCAAACGGCACAACAGCTACACACTATGTGGTAATGATAACGGTACCAAACGGCACGACAGCTACACACTATGTGGTAACGATAACGGTATCAAACGGCAAGACAGCTACACACTATGTGGTAACGATAACGGTACGAACCACAACAGCTACACACTATGTGTTAACGATAACGGTACCAACCACGACAGCTACACACTATGTGGTCACGGTAACGGTACCAACCACGACAGCTACACACTATGTGGTAACGATAACGGTATCAAACGGCACGACAGCTACACATTATGTGGTCACGGTAACGGTACCAGCCACGACAACTACACACTATGTGGTAACGGTAACGGTACCAACCACGTCAGCTACACACTATATGGTAACGGTAACGGTACCAAACGGCACAACAGCTACACACTATGTGGTAATGATAACGGTATCAAACGGCACGACAGCTACACACTATGTGGTCACGGTAACGGTACCAGCCACGACAACTACACACTATGTGGTAACGGTAACGGTACCAACCACGTCAGCTACACACTATATGGTAACGGTAACGGTACCAAACGGCACGACAGCTACACACTATGTGGTAATGATAACGGTACCAAACGGCAAGACAGCTACACACTATGCGGTAACGATAACGGTACCAACCTAAACAGCTACACACTATATGGTAACGATAACGGTACCAAACGGCACGACAGCTACACACTATGTTGTAATGATAACGGTACCAAACGGCACGACAGCTACACACTATGTGGTAATGATAACGGTACCAAACGGCACGACAGCTACACACTTTGCGGTAACGATAACGGTACCAACCTAAACAGCTACACAATATGTGGTTACGATAGTGGTACCAACCACGACAGCTACACACTAAGTGGTCACGGTAACGATACCAACCACGAAAGCTACACACTATGTGGTAACGATAACAGTACAAACCACGACAGCTACACACTATATGGTCATGGTAACGGTACCAACCACGACAGCTACACACAATGTGGTAACGATAACGGTACCAACCACGACAACTACACACAATGTGGTCACGGTAACGGTACCAACCACGAAAGCTAAACACTATGTGGTAACGGTAACTGTACCAACCACGACAGCTACATATTTCTTGCGTTCTATACATTCAAGGAATCAGTTTGCAATCGCTTTCAAAGCCATCTGATTTACGTGACTATATAAATTGCATCGGCCTTTGTCCAACACTCTATACAATACGTTTTGGATTATTTCACTCTGGTAACGATAAACAACACCATGTGGTTATGGCTGTGTTGCTATCAGAAATACAATAAAAGATTCCAATAGATGAACTAGAAATGATCGTTTTGTGTTATGTTTAAAGTGCTCTTGTTGTAACACTGATTCTCAGAGGAAACAGCTTGAATTATTGACGTTCCGTTTTATCAGTTTCGACTATGAAATGTGATGGCAGAATGCAGACCGTTTATTGCTGGTAATCTCCACAAATGTGCTTGGTGGATGCCCTATACTATTGGATTTTACACTACTGTATACATGTAATCGTGCCAACACGTTTATTGAGTATTGTATTTACGAAGAAGATATGAAATGTAACGTAAAGAATAATCATTTAATTTCAAAGTTGTTTTTAGTTTTCGCGCATAGGGTGCCTGATCCCCGAATGGCTCGGTTCATATGACCAGATTGCGGCGATCACGTCTAGCCACAATGCAAATCAAGGACACAATTCTATAGAATCAACCCTCTTAAAAGAACTGTTCTCATCAATAACTTATTTACAATGGTCTAACATTTAATACACCTGGTCTGTGGGGACAGTTTACATGTATACGAGCTGATAGCTTTAAATGAATAGCATCCACATATATATGGAGATACTTATATGTGAACAACCAGACATAAATGTACAGACCAAAATACGGCGAACGTACTTAACTACAATACAAACCAAAGACTCAAGACCATACCATTAACTGCTGTCAATCATGACTTATATACTAGGGTTATCACATTTCGGCTGGACTTTACGTACATGGACTAACAGCTTTATATGAGTAAGATCCAGTTAAGAATTCATGACTACTCACATACTATATAAAGGACAGACATAGAAACCCACTGGATCATGAAGATACAGTAAAATCATATGTATTTATTCCATAAAGAAATGTAAGTATATATATATTATAAAAGGAGATAATTAAAATAATCACTTATCTAATTTATAAAATAATTTCATATTAGTCCTAGAGATAGTGGGGTGTTTATTTACTTTTTATGTCCAAAAGGTTTGACACTTGTTTCTAAGGGAACATTTTATGCTGAGTCCAAAAATCTGATAGAAACACTGCAAATTGTTAAAATTTAGATTTATTGTGTTATTGTAAGTTGTATTACATATCTTAGGGCAAAAAAGAATGAAAATATTATTGATTCAAGTAAAATCAATCTAAATGAGGCACAAAATGGCTGCCAAAATATTAAAAAATGACACTTTTTTTCTGCAAATATACTCATGTTGTTTAATGCTTTGGCCTTATTTGTATTTATAAGTGCTTGTTTTTAGAGGTAAAATCTATGCTGAGTCCAAAAATCTATTTTTTACTAACAATTGTTAGGGCGTTTGGTCACAAATTTAAGATGGCCGCCAAAATGTCCGCCAAATACTGAAATTAATGTATAATATAAAATCTGATAGAAAACACTGCAAAGTGTTAAAATTTAGATTTATTATGTTGTTGTGAGTTGTATGACATGTTTTAGTGTAAAAAAATGGTAAACATGTGGTTGATTCGTGTATATAAAGTCTAAATAAAGGACAACATGCCCCGCAAAAATATGAAAAAATGACACTTTTTCTGCAAATATACGCATTTGGTGACTGTTTTGGCCTTATTTTTATTTATAAATGGTTCTGAGAATACTGAACATGTTTAAGGATTATTCTTTGTTACTTCTATTTAATATAAACTGGAATAGTTGTATCTTCTTCATGTTGTGTTCCTTATATTCTAACAGAGCAATGCAATAAACAAGTTTATACGAAAAATCCATTTTTATGATATAATCTAAAAAAACTGAATATGTTTAACTTAAGCTTTAGTAAACTATATTGTATATATATATACTCGTATATATACATATATTTTAGAGAAGTTGGTTAAATATTTGTTTATTTGATTGTGTTAACAGAATGCAAATATGTGTCTAAAAGGTCACCAAAGCTAAAAGGATGTGCTTTTATTCAGCATACATATATTGTTAAATTTTTGAGGCCATTTTTAAGATTAATTAGTTCGTCTGTATGATTATTATGTAGGTTTCAAATAACATGAGTATACTTTTTAATTAGTGATATAAACTGTAACATCACCTAAGAACATTGGCCTCATTCAAGGCTCACTGATGCTGTTGATGACCTACCAGTCTCCGCACCTCGCCAAAGGATGGAGAAAGCACCAATACTAAAGAACTCGAAGAGTGTGTATATTTTTCAAATACTGTTTACAGGTTCCACCGATTAAAATAATTCCGTCTAAGAACAGAGACATAGTGAATTATATTAGTAAAAATGCAGTATTTGCCATAATAGTGGGCAAGGTAAAACAAGGAAAGCAAAGTTTGACTGGTAGAAATAAGTTTTAAACTTAGTTGAAAGTTCAGTAGATTAACGTTATCCAGTAATAGCATTAGAAACACAAAAGTAGCAACAGAAACAAAGGCAAGAAAGCAGTACATATTGAATTAAATCAGACAACTTGGTTACCCAGAGATTCAGCATGGAACCATAACAATGAAAATACTGAGTCACTGTCAGGCAGCCATTTTGCACATTATTGTCATATGTATAACTATATCAACATATTCCAAGCAACAAGTAGCCCATTGGTAAAGGTTCAGTATTTCGCAAATTTGAAATGTCTTCTTTGACAAAACAGATGGAAAATAGATCAGCTCCACAATGAAAATTAATGAAACGAAAGAAACCAAAGATTTCACAAGTTAATAGAACATTTTTCATGAGCAGAACTGTTAACCTATTCTGAATCATCAATTTATCCTCTACAATTGTGGATTGAGCTGGAAGGAGAGATCAGCAAATATATCAATGGATATTGTTAATTTACCACCATTAGTAGATGTCACAGAAGAAACAATCAAACAGTCCTAGTAAGTAAAAGATATATGCATAGATGAGTGTGTAACAATAATACGCTACTGGCTGTGGCCAAAACAGCTATGCAGATTCAAGCAGCTGAAACTCGTTCATGGCGATTCATATGTCTATCATTTAATATCCAACTGGTAGCATACATAGGTATTTGCTTCAGGTTCATCGAACGGATTCCTTACAAAATAAACAACTATAGTACAGAGAGAGAACATCAATAAGACATTGAAACTATATATAATTTTATAACGATAAAAATATTTATTGTATCTATTGGTAAGTAAGCAACAGATAAAGTCAGAGATGTGGTACAGATGTATTGAGAAGTGGACAGCATGATGTAAAGATTTTACAAATAGGCTGGTTCTTTTATGTCAATAGGTTTGGAACGCCAATAGCATGCAGGAAAATGAAACTAACACATTGGCTCAGACGCAGGAAAATAAAAAATAATGTGAAATCTACCTCTCTCTCTCTCTCTCTCTCTCTCTCTCTCTCTCTCTCTCTCTCTCTCACATTAGTCTATATCGTTTAAGAAGATATTCTTCAAAATTTTTCTCCCATGATGAAAGGCATCGGCCATATGCAATTCTGCTTTAAAAGATGTCATATTATATAGCTGATATAGCTACAGAGAACAGCTGATACATTCTCATTGAAAAGGGTCGAAGAAAACAATGTAGAAATGAAGAAGCAAACAGAATATCTGTATGTTATCTTATGAAGGCAATTGAAGGCCAATTTCCAGGGTCAGCCATTGATGTGGCTTTCAATGATACTGTTGAAGCTGGAACTGATAATTTGCAAAAGCCTGGTGACTCAGATGTTGTGTATGATAGAATATTAAGAAAGTGATTTTAAAGATTAGTGTGCTCTAAAAACAATATGTGACACTTTCTCTAGTGGAATTTTGCACTAAGTGGTTATAATTATGTTAATTTGAATATAGGTACATGCTGTAATTGGTGGTAAATGACAACATTCATTTCATGCTACCCTGTAACCTGTGATTATGAAAACACTAAAATTGATGTGGAAAACTCAAGGGATATCAAACATTAATCATTAAACTATGTTCAATCATGCAAGCTATAAGGCTAAAATATTAAATAACTACAACTGTTGGTGCAACAAAGTGGTTATGACGCAAAATGTTATGACTATTAATATTCATTGAAATGCATCATTCTAAACTAAAGTAACATTGTGACTTAATGATTACGGGCAACCATTCCTGTATTATGGTTGAATGAAATACAGCAAGACAAAATAAAACACAACATTTAATGAACATGAATTCATAACATGAAAAGTAATCATGAACTTGTTTATTACATTGTTTTGTTAAAGTGAATGAAGCTTAATTTGTAAATATACACATGTTCCAGTTTTTATTAAGCAGAAGTAGAAAAAAATAATTCTGAAACATGTCACACAACAAAGAACAACACAATAGACCTAATTTTAATTTTTGTAGCGTTTCATCAGATTATAATTATTGCGTTATTGATGATTTTCAATACATGGTGGCAATATTGGCGGTCATCTTTGATATTTGACAAAACTGACCAACAGTTTTAAGAAGATATGAATTTTTGATCATGGCATACAATTTATCTTTAGAAACATGACTCGACAGTTGCATTTTTTTCCCGAGTTTATCTTAAATATCGAATTTTCATATAAACTTGTTTATTGCATTAGAGTAAAAGAAGTATGACGTAAGGAAAATACAAAAAATCCAGTTTGTATTAAATAGAAGTAGCAACGTATACTCCTTAAACATGTTCAGTATTTTCAGATTTATTTATAAATATAAAATAAGGCCAAAGCATACAACAAAATGCGTATATTTGCAGAAAAACAGTCACTTTTCTTATTTTGGCGGCCATTTTGTCCCTTATTTAGACTTGTTGTATACGAATCAACCATCTTCTTACTTATTTTTACCATTACATATGTCATACAACTTACAACAACATAACAAATCTAAAGTTTATTATTTTGGAGTGTTTTCTATTATATATATCATGAATATCAATATTTGGCGGCCATTTTGGCAGCCATCTCAAATTTGTAACCAAACGCCACATCATAGTAAGAAATACATTTTTAAACTCAGTATACATTTTACCCCTAGAAACAAGCATTTATGAATAAATATACGGCCAAAGCATTCAACAAATACGTATATTTACAGAAAAAGTGTCATGTGTTCATAATTTGTCCCTTATTTATAGACTTAAGGTGTAAACCCACCATTGATTTTTGTTCTTTATTCTATAGTAAATAATAAAAGTTTGAAGGCTTGTCATTTATAGAGAGACCCAAATGTAAGAAGTGAAACTTACATTTTACTGTTTGCCAACCTCTGTACTATCAATATATGACGAGAAAAGTAGGGGTCATGTGTCATATAAGAGATTTTTCTTCTACTCAGTGAAATTAAGACTTCTGAAATCATGTATTCAAACCCCAATTTCCAAGCATCAATCTTTTTTTTCTAATTTCACAATTCAAACAAGACAATGCTGTAAAAATGTTCAAAATACATCAATAATGCCATTAAAATAAAAAAAATGAGCATGTAGATAAGGAAAATGTGGTACTATGCCTTTATGTATATAAATCGACCATATTTTACTCATTTTTACCCTAAAGCATGTTATAAAACAACACAATCAATCTAAATTTTAACACTTTGCAGTGTTTTATATCAGACTATATATTATAACATAAATTTCAATATTTGGCGGACATTTTGGCGGCCATCTTAGATTTGTGACCAAACACCCAAACAATCGTTAGTAAGAAAAGGATTTCCAGACTCAGCATACATTTTACCTTTAGAAGCAAGGACTTATTAATACAAATAAGACCAAAGCATTAAACAACATTAGCTTATTTGCAGTAAAAATGTATTTTTTTTTTCATATTTTGGCAGCCATTTTGTAACTTATTTAGATTGATTTTACTTGAATCAATACTATTTTATTCTGTTTTACACTAAAACATGGCATACAACTAACAACAACACAATAAATCTAAATTTTAACACTTCGCTGTATTTTTTTATCAGTTTATATATTATAACATGAATTTCAATATTTGGTGGCCATTTTGGCCGCCATCTTGTATTTGTGACCAAACGCCCAAACAGCTGTTAGTAAAAAAATAATTTTCAAACGAAGCGTAGCATTTAACTCTAGAAACAAGTTTCAAACCTTTTGGACATTAAACACCCCCCTTTCTCAAAGACATTATATAGAACTAAGGTTTATAATGTGAGAGTTAACGACAATTATATGATACAATGCAGACTTAATGTAAGAATTAACGACAATTGGATGATAGAATGCATACTTGATACGTGCGCGTTTCACTTATTTGGAGGAAAGAACGCTTACTTATAATGCGAGCGGTATCAACAATTGGATGATAGAACGCTTACTTATGCTGTGAGCATTACCAACAATTGGATGAAATAACGTTTACTTATAATGTGTGCATTACCAAAAATTGAATGATATAACGCTTACTTATAATGTAGGCATTACAAACAGTTGGATGATATAACGATTACTTGTAATGTCAGTGTTACCAACAATTTGATGATATAATGCATATTTCTATTGTTACCATTACCAACAATTAGATGATATAATGTTTACTTATAATGTGAACATTACCAACAATTGCATGATATAACGCTTACTTATAATGTGGGCATTACCAACAACTGGATAATATAATGCTTACTTATAATGTCAGTGTTACCAACAATTGGATGATATAATGCTTACTTATAATGTGAACATTACAAACAGTTGGATGATATAACGATTACTTATAATGTGTGCATTACCAAAAAATGAATGATATAACGCTTACTTATAATGTAGGCATTACAAACAGTTGGATGATATAACGATTACTTGTAATGTCAGTGTTACCAACAATTTGATGATATAATGGATATTTCTATTGTGACCATTACCAACAATTGGATGATATAATGTTTACTTATAATGTGAACATTACCAACAATTGCATGATATAACGCTTACTTACAATGTGAGCATTACCAACAACAGGAAAATGTAATGTGAGCGTTACCAACAATTAAATGATGAAACCATTACCAACAATTGGATGATATAAATCTTACTTATAATGCGAGCATTAGCAACATTTGGATGATATAACACTTACTTATAATGTGAGTATTACCAACAACTGGATGATATAATGCTTACTTTTAATTTCTGCGTTACCAACAACAGATAGATATAACGCTTACTTATAATGTGAGCGTTACCAACAGTTGGATGATATAAAGCTTATTTATGATGCGAGCATTAACAACAATATACTGCTATAACGCTTACTTATAATTTGAGCATTACCAACTATTGAATGATATCACGCGCTTACATATAATTTGAGCATTGCCAACAATAGGATGATATAACGCTTTTTTTAAATGTGAGCATTACCAACAATTTGATGATAATAATTATATTGTGACCATTACCAACAATTAGATGATATAAAGCTTTCTTTAAATGTGAGCATTACCAACAATTTGATGATATATTGCATAATGATATTGTGACCATTACCAACAACTGGATGATATAACGTTTACTTATAATGTGAGCATTTCCAACAATTGGATGATATAACGCTTACTTATAATGTCAGCGTTACCAACAACTGGATGATATAACGATTACTTATAATATCAGCGTTACCAACAATTGGATGGTATAATGCTTACTTATAATGTTAGTATTACCAACAATTGGATGACATAACGCTTACTTATAATGTCAGTATAACCAACAATTTGATTATATAATGCTTACTTATAATGTTAGTATTACCAACAATTGGATGATATAATGCTTCCTTATAATGTGAGTATTACCAACAATGCTTACTTATAAGGTGAGTATAACCAACAATTGGATGATATAACGCTTACTTATAATGTGAGCATTACCAACAATTGGATGGTATAATGCTTACTTATAATGTTAGTATAACCAACAATTGGATGATATAATGCTTACTTATAATGTGAGTATTACCAACAATGCGTACTAATAAGGTGAGTATAACTAACAATTGTATGATATAATGCTTACGTATAATATGAGCATTACCAACCATTGCATGATTTTATACTTACTTACAATGTGGGCACCACCAACAATTGTATGATATAATGCGTACTTACAATGTGAGCATTACCAACAACTGGATGGTAATGCCTAAATGTAATGTCAGTGTAACCAGCAATTGGATGATATATTGTTTTCTTATAATGACAGTGTTAACAAAAACAGGAGGAAATAATGCTTACTTATAATGTCAGCGTTACCAACAATTGGATGATATAACGCCTACTTATAATGTCAGCGTTACCAACA
Organism: Panopea generosa; assembly: GCA_029582155.1. Classification (NCBI taxonomy): domain Eukaryota; kingdom Metazoa; phylum Mollusca; class Bivalvia; order Adapedonta; family Hiatellidae; genus Panopea; species Panopea generosa. The sequence continues at coordinate 19,915,244 of CM055910.1, forward strand.
ATTTGATGAAATAATGCTTACTTATAATGTCAGTGTTAACAACATTTGGCTGATATAATGCATATTTATATTGTGAACGTTACCAACAATTGGATAATATAACGCTTACTTATGACGTTAGCTTTACCAACAATTGGATGATATAACGTATACTAATAATGTAAGCATTACAAATAATTACATGATATAAGGCTTACTTATAATGTGAGTATTACCAACAATTGGATGATATAATGCTTACTTATAATGTGAGCATTACCAACAATATGATAATATAACGATTACTTATAATTTGACCGTTATTAACATTTGAATGATGAAATGCATATTTATATTGTGAGCGTTACCAACCACTGGACGATATAACGTTTATTTTTAATGTGACCATTGCCAACAACAGGATGATATAATGTTTATTTATAATGTGACCATTGCCAACAACAGGATGATATAGCCCTTACTAGTAATGTGAGCATTAACTACAATTAAATGATATAACGCTTACTTATACTGTGAGCATTAACAACAATTGGAGGATATAACGCATACTTATAATGAGAGAATTAACTACAATTAAATGATATAACGCATACTTATAATGTGAGCATTACTAACAATTGGATGGTATAACGCATACTTATAATGTGAGTATTAACTACAATTAAATGATATAACGCTTACTTATAATGTGAGCATTACCAACAAATGAATGATATAACGCTTTCTTATAATGTGAGTATTAACAACAACTGAATGATATAACGCTTTCTTATAATGTGAGCATTACCAACAATTAAATGATATAACGCTTTCTTATAATGTGAGCATTACCAACAAATGAATGATATAACGCTTTCTTATAATGTGAGTATTAACAACAACTGAATGACATAACGCTTACTTATAATATGAGCATAACCAACAATTTGATGATATAATGATTACTTATAATGTCAGCGTTACCAACAATTGAATGATATAAAGCATATCTATATTTTGACCATTACTAGCAATAGGATGATATAATGCTTACTTATAATGTGAGCATTACCAACAATTGGATGATATAACGCTAACTTATAATGTGAGCATTACAAACAATTGGATGATATAACGCTTACTTATAATGTAAGCATTACCAACAATTGGATGATATAACGTTTACTTATAATGTAAACATTACCAACAATTGGATGATATAACGTTTACTTATAATGTGAGCATTACAAACAATTTGATGATATAATGCTTACTTATTATGTGAGCGTTAACAATAATTTGATGAAATAACTCTTACTTATAATGTGAGCATTACCAATAACTGGATGATATAATGTTTACTTACAATGTGAGCATTACAAACAATTGGATGATATAATGCTTCCTTATAATGTGAGCATTACCAACAATTGGATGATATAATGCTTTCTTATAATGTGAGCATTACCAACACTTGGAATATAAAACGCTTACTTATAATGTGAGCATTACCAACAATTGGATTTAATAATGCTTACTTATAATGTGAGCATTACCAACAGTTGGATGATATAACGTTTACTTATAATGTGAGCATTACCAACAATTGGATGATATAATGCTTACTTATAATGTGAGCATTACCAACAGTTGGATGATATAACGTTTACTTACAATGTGAGCATAACAAACAATTGGATGATATAATGCTTACTGATAATGTGAGCATTACCAACAATTGGATGATATAACGTTTACTTTTAATGTCAGCGTTAACAACAACTGGATGATATAATGCTAACTTACAATGTGATCGTTAACAATAATTGGATGAAATAACTCTTACTTATAATGTGAGCATTACCAACACTTGGAATATAAAACGTTTACTTATAATGTGAGCATTACCAACAATTGGATTTAATAATGCTTACTTATAATGTGAGCATTACCAACAGTTGGATGATATAATGCTTACTTATAATGTGTGCATTACCAACAGTTGGATTTTATAATGCTTACTTATAATGTGTGCATTACCAACAATTGGATTTAATAATGCTTACTTATAATGTGTGCATTACCAACAGTTGGATGATAAAACGTTTACTTATAATGTGTGCATTACCAACAATTGTATTTTATAATGCTTACTTATAATGTGAGCATTACCAACAATTGGATGATATAATGCTTACTTATAATGTGAGCATTACCAACAGTTGGATGATATAACGTTTACTTACAATGTGAGCATAACAAACAACTGGATGATATCATGCTTACTTATAATGTGAGCATTACCAACAATTGGATGATATAACGTTTACTTTTAATGTCAGCGTTAACAACAACTGGATGATATAATGCTAACTTATAATGTGATCGTTAACAATAATTGGATGAAATAATGCTTACTTATAATGTGAGCGTTACCAACAATTTGATGATATTATGCTGACTTATAATGTGATCGTTAACAATAATTGGATGAAATAACTCTTACTTATAATGTGAGCATTACCAATCACTGGATGATATAACGTTTACTTACAATGTGAGCATTACAAACAATTGGATGATATAATGCTTACTTATAATGTGAGCATTACCAACAATTGGATGATATAATGCTTACTTATAATGTGAGCATTACCAACAATTGGATGATATAACGCTTACTTATAATGTGAGTATTACCAATAACTGGATGATATAACATTTACTTATAATGTGAGCATTACAAACAATTGGATGATATAATGCTTACTTATAATGAGAGCATTACCAACAATTGGATGATATAACGTTTACTTGTTATGGCACCGTTAACAACAATTGGATGATATAACGTTTACTTATAATGTGGGTATTACCAACAATTGGATGATATAATGCTTACTTATAATGTGAGCATTACCAACAGTTGGATGATATAACGTTTACTTATAATGTGAGCATTACCAATAACTGGATGGTATAACCTTTACTTATAATGTGATTATTACAAACAATTGGGTGATATAATGCTTACTTATTATGTGAGCATTACCAACAATTGGATGATATAACGTTTACTTGTAATGTCAGCGTTAACAACGACTAGATGATATAATGCTAACTTATAATGTGAGCATTACCAACAATTAGATGAAATAACGTTTACTTATAATATGAGCATTACCAATAACTGGATGATATAACATTTACTTATCATGTGAGTATTACAAACAATTGGAAGATATAATGCTTAGTTATAATGTCAGTGTTACCAACAATTGGATGATATAATGCTTATTTATAATGTGAGCATTACCAACAATTGGATGATATAACGTTTACTTATAATGTGAGCATTACCAATAACTGGATTATATAACGTTTACTTATTATGTGAGTATTACCAACAACTGGATGATATAACATTTACTTATCATGTGAGTATTACCAACTATTGGATGATATAATGCTTACTTATAACGTCAGTGTTACCAACAATTGGATGATATAATGCTTATTTATAATGTGAGCATTACCAACAATTGGATGATATAATGCTTACTTATAATGTGAGCATTACCAACAATTGGATGATATAACGTTTACTTATTATGTGAGCATTACCAACAATTGGATGATATCATGCTTACTTATAATGTGAGCATTACCAACAGTTGGATGATATAACGTTTACTTATAATGTGAGCATAACCAATAACTGGAGGATATAACGTTTACTGATAATGTGAGCATTACAAACAATTGTATGATATAATGCTTACTTATAATGTGAGCATTACCAACAATTGGATGATATAACGTTTACTTGTAATGTCAGCGTTATCAATAACTGGATGATATAACGTTTACGTATAATGTGAGTATTACCAACAATTGGATGATATAATGCTTACTTATAATGTCAGTGTTACCAACAATTTGACGATATAATGCTTATTTATAATGTGAGCATTACCAACAGTAAGATGATATAACGTTTACTTATAATGTGAGCATAACCAATAACTGGAGGATATAACGTTTACTGATAATGTGAGCATTACAAACAATTGGATGATATAATGCTTACTTATAATGTGAGCATTACCAACAATTGGATGATATAACGTTTACTTGTAATGTCAGCGTTACCAATAACTGGATGATATAACGTTTACGTATAATGTGAGTATTACCAACAATTGGATGATATAATGCTTACTTATAATGTCAGTGTTACCAACAATTGGACGATATAATGCTTATTTATAATGTGAGCATTACAAACAATTGGATGATATAACGGTTACTTATAATGTCAGCTTTGGATGATATAACGCTTTCTTTAAATGTGAGCATTACCAACAATTAAATGGTATAACGCTTTCTTTAAATGTGAGCATTACCAACAATTAGTTGAATAACGCTTTTCTTGAATGCTAGCATTACCACCAATTGGATGATATAACGCTTTCTTCAAATGTGAACATTACCATCAATTGGATGATATAACGCTTTCTTTAAATGTGAGCATCATCAACATTTAGTTGATATAATGCTTTCTTTAAATGTGAGCATTACCAAGAATTGCACGATATAACGCTTTCTGTTGTTTTAGAACAGCATTGAATTCCCCCTCTGTTTTCTGTACAGTTTCATAAATATCGTGTTTCTTTACGCCTATCCGTAAAAAGTGGGCATCTCACGACAGATCCAAGACTTGTTACAAGAACTTTAATTTCCTTTGTGTACAAACCTCATAGATACTGGAGGAAATGCACTCCAATATTTGTTAATTCATCAAAATTGTCGTGTATCCGTTTTTAATATCTCAACAGATTGTGCATAAAGAAGAATAATACGTTGCTATTTGGAAAAGCTGTCATCACGAAGACAACCATCGGAAGTGGGTGCTGGTCTAAATATATAATATATTCTTTAAACAGCGCAGAAAGCGCTTAATGGCAAATGTAAACATGTATTTATACAGTTAATTGCGAACTTTAGATTACCCTCCTTTAACGTCCTTTTGTGCGTAAGTAAATAATGATGTACGTATGTCTCTGTAACAGCTAGTAACAACAACAATAATAATAGCAATAGAAACAATGATTGCACGTGTGTATTTAGTGGAGTATCATAACATTGCCGGTGTCCGTAATAATAATATATCCCAGATTTACTAATTACCAGTCTATCACAGGCTTGCTCCGCTGCAGTGTTTATTAATGAAGGTGCATTGTCCCCGATGGCTTGCTCCGTTGCAGTGTGTATTAATGAAGGTGCATTGTCCCTGAAGGCTTGCTCCGCTGCAGTGTGTATTAATTAGGTGCATTGTCCCTGAAGGCTTGCTCCGCTGCAGTGTGTATTAATGAAGGTGCATTGTCCCCGATGGCTTGCTCCGCTGCAGTGTGCATTAATGAAGGTGCATTGTCCCCGATGGCTTGCACCGCTGCAGTGTGCATTAATGAAGGTGCATTGTCCCTGATGGCTTGCTCCGCTGCAGTGTGCATTAATGAAGGTACATTGTCCCCGATGGCTTGCTCCGCTGCAGTGTGTATTAATGAAGGTGCATTGTCCCCGATGGCTTGCTCCGCTGCAGTGTGTATTAATGAAGGTGCATTGTCCCCGATGGCTTGCTCCGCTGCAGTGTGCATTAATGAAGGTGCATTGTCCCCGATGGCTTGCTCCGCTGCAGTGTGTATTAATGAAGGTGCATTGTTCCCGATGGCTTGCTCCGCTGCAGTGTGCATTAATGAAGGTGCATTGTCCCTGAAGGCTTGCTCCGCTGCAGTGTACATTAATGAAGGTGCATTGTCCCTGAAGGCTTGCTCCGCTGCAGTGTGCATTAATGAAGGTGCATTGTCCCTGAAGGCTTGCTCCGCTGCAGTGTACATTAATGAAGGTGCATTGTCCCTGAAGGCTTGCTCCGTTGCAGTGTGTATTAATGAAGGTTCATTGTCCCTGATGGCTTGCTCCGCTGCAGTGTGCATTAATGAAGGTGATTGTCCCTGAAGGCTTGCTCCGCTGCAGTGTGCATTAATGAAGGTGCATTGTCCCCGATGGCTTGCTCCGCTGCAGTGTGTATTAATGAAGGTGCATTGTCCCCGATGGCTTGCTCCGCTGCAGTGTGCATTAATGAAGGTGCTTTGTCCTTGAAGGCTTGCTCCGCTGCAGTGTGCATTAATGAAGATGCATTGTCCCTGAAGGCTTGCTCCGCTGCAGTGTGCATTAATGATGGTGCATTGTCCCCGATGGCTTGCTCCGCTGCAGTGTGCATTAATGAAGGTGCATTGTCCTTGAAGGCTTGCTCCGCTGCAGTGTGTATTAATGAAGGTGCATTGTCCCTGATGGCTTGCTCCGCTATAGTGTGCATTAATGAAGGTGATTGTCCCTGAAGGCTTGCTCCGCTGCAGTGTGCATTAATGAAGGTGCATTGTCCCTGAAGGCTTGCTCCGCTGCAGTTTGCATTAATGATGGTGCATTGTCCCTGAATGCTTGTTTCGCTCCAGTGTGTATTTATGAATGTGCATTGGCCCTGAAGGTTTGTGCCGCTCCAGTGTGTATTAGCCGGGTAAGTGTACTCGAGTTTTGTGTGAGTAGGATGGAACCGATGGTAGTCGGAGATCAAAAATGTAAAACCAGAAGTTTCAAATGTGTATTTGTTGTAAAACAATAGGTTCAATAAATTTGAAATAATACATTTCAGATCGTAGTTGGATCTTGATCCATTAGCGATAATGGGGTTTACAGGAGTATCAACCAAACTTGTAGTCTTCTCAGAAAGGTGCATGATAAAGTGAAATATTTAGCGAAAATATCAGAGAAAACACCAGCAATATGCAATATTACTGTTAAGTGATACAGTACAGGTACCAAGATGATGACTTTTAAAAACGGAAGAAAATGCGAAAACTTATTACCCAAGGCTACGGGTTATTGTAGTTTAGATGGACGGACACGGTTAAATAGGATAAACGTAGACATACATTATTCCTGTCCACTTGAATGAACTCCTATCCCTTTAACACATGTATTAAATGTTAAAAATAATCATTCAGTTATAGTTATTTTGAGTAACATTAATCATTAATATCGTTTTTCAAGAAAACAGTATTTCCAATATACTTGTATTACGAAATATTATTATTTCAATGTTGCAATTTAGTATAACTAGAAATATGTTTATGGGACACTGACACTCCCATCGTATGTAAGTGAATTTAACCAGAAATTAAGTCGAAAAGTGGCCATAAACTCCTCTAAAATTGACTGATGTTGGCAAATATCGAGCTTGATATTTTTATTTTTAAATACATTTTCCCTTTAAAAGGTTATAATTCGGATACCATTAATTTATCGGATATTTAGTAAAGAAGGCATCATAACTCCTGTAAAATTTCATCGACGTTGACAAATATTAAGATTGACCTGTAGTTTACGACTACCTACCTACACATCAAATATCAATTGAATCTACAGACCCTACAGCAATTTTAGTTCGGAAATCATTATTTTCCCACGCTTTTCTCTTTAACTTTAATTTTATGTAACACAGAACAGAACAGAACAGAACATAGTACATGATCAGTTAAACAAATGTATTTTACACAAAAATTAAACATTTAAATCTTATTTAATTAATTAATCTAATAATGAAGTATCATAACTCCTCCATATATCAAGTCGATCAAATCAATTGAGGCTGAACCAATATCTTGGAATAAACATAATAAAATAGGATTATATTATGTTGTTAAGAATAGCGGGTCTAACAGTTATAGCTTTTTAAAGTTAATTGCTAATTTACCTTTTATTATTTGACTTCAGCAATTCTAGAAATGTATACACACTAAGGTTAACGTAGTAGCACTTTTCGATAAATCTGTGTAGCATGGACATGTCACAGTAAAATGGAACTCGCTTTTTAAATCTTTTTTTGTTACAACATAGACAATAACGTTCATTTCTTTGTATTCTGTTTTAAGGTCTCACTACACAGTTGAATTTTGTTCTTTGTTATATATCAAATAAAGTCTAGGATTTCCATGGTAAAAAAAGAATTCACATAGAATTTTTTTTTGTCAGTTTTTATTTTCATAGCAGGAATGTAAACCCACATAAAAATGCACAATAACTGGTAGGTTGACCACGTTGTTTTTTTAAAGAGGGTGCAGTGACACTCTGAGATTTTTTGAAAAAAAGAAGTCCTCAAATGCTCATAAATACATGCATATGTTGAAATCTTACAAAAGTCACTTTTTTAACACCCGTGATGTCTTTTTGCAGTTTATGCCAACTTTTGCTCTACTCATCTGCAGCAAGAAATCACAACTACTATGAACCATTTTGAAAATATTTCAAAACCCAATTACATAGGCCTTGTTTTTAAGCGTAAAAATCATGTTACCGTGGGGAAAAGGGGGCATAACTGTGTAGTGAGACGTTTAGCAAATCTACCAGTATGTATTCTAAGTTGATGAGTTGAAATGCTTATTATAATTATAATACATACAAACTTGCGGACGCACCTCCTCCAACAGTTTAATCTGATTGAAATGAAACTTGCTGTATATCAAATACATGGTCTGAACATGTGCCTTTGGTATTGGCATTCTGATAAAAATATTTCTATGGCTTTAAAGAACTTTTAACTTTTATATCACACTTTGGACCAACAATATTGCGGATAAAACTCCTCCCACAGTTTCTAGCCGAGGCTATGCATCCGGTACATATCATATCTATATTGGCGTTTCAATTAAATACTTTCTGTAGTTACATGCATTTCTTATTTTTTATGTCACACGTCCGACCAACAACCTTGGGACTCAACTTTTCCCACAGTTTTAAGCCAATTGAAATAAACTTTGTACATCAGACCTATGGTTGGAACGTGTGCCAGTGTTATTGACGCTCCGATTAAATTATTTTTGTATTAAGTTATGGGCCTATGTTATTTCAACTTAAATTAACATCGCACTTTGAACCAAAACCTCCCACAGTTTAAACCCGCTTCAAATGAAACTTTGTACATGGTTTGAGCATATGCCTACGTTCCGATATAATGTTTGTACATGGTTTGAACATATGCCTACGTTCCGATATAATGTTTGTACATGGTTTGAACATATGCCTACGTTCCGATATAATGTTTGTACATGGTTTGAACATATGCCTACGTTCCGATATAATGTTTGTACATGGTTTGAACATATGCCTACGTTCCGATATAATGTTTGTACATGGTTTGAACATATGCCTACGTTCCGATATAATGTTTGTACATGGTTTGAACATATGCCTACGTTCCGATATAATGTTTGTACATGGTTTGAACATATGCCTACGTTCCGATATAATGTTTGTACATGGTTTGAACATATGCCTACGTTCCGATATAATGTTTGTACATGGTTTGAACATATGCCTACGTTCCGATATAATGTTTGTACATGGTTTGAACATATGCCTACGTTCCGATATAATGTTTTCTTCAGAACATGATGACCTTTATTTGTTAAAGGTCATTTACCTCAATGGTCAATGTTACTTCGGTCACATACCCCATCTCACTAACATGTCTGTACTTAATACTGTTTTTCCCTAATGCATTTCTAATGTTCCACTTTACCATCCTCAACTCAACCCACACACTGCCAAATTTCCATCCTGCTCATCTGTTCCTTCACGTATTGTTTAACCTTCGCCTTCATTTGATATCAACCCCACACATGTCACCACCAACAAAATATTGATTTTTAACATTACAAAATTGTTTAAGTCTCAGGCATAATAATGCACATCCAAACTTGAATTAAGACAGTGTCTTTGTTTGCTCAGACAATGGCCCTTTTGAGCGGGGAATATTCACTGAACTTCTTGTTTTACTAATAATTAGGTCCACATTTATAAATATCGTGCTTTGTCTGCATTTTATAATTATACAACTACACATAGATTATTAATTAAATGCACAGACCCTTTCAGAAACTGTTAATCAAAAACCAAATTTGACCTCAGACGCACGAACGGATTGATGGAAAGTGGAAACACGTCACGCTCCTTTATTATTTGTCGAATGGTGGGGACATAATAGATGTACAACAGGCATGGCTTTGCTGTTGACCTGTCAATACGTTTATAATGTTTATAATGCCAATACTCATTCTATAAACAGGACTTTTATAGGTAGAGGAAATGTATTTCAGTCTTTATTTATATATCGGTGGTTGAAGACCAGGCATTGTCAAAAGTCATAACCAGTAATTTGGAGGATTTTACACAGATATTTGAAATAAAAGAATCATGTTTTTTGTTTCAAAGTTATGTTAGCTTTTAACCATTTCTTCTAATTTAAAATACATGTATGGAATTCCGGGGCTACTTAATCTGTAGAACGGACCCAGCTCTCCTGATTGGATTCCTGTTGTTTTTTCATTAAGGTTATATAGAGGTGACTCGGGAGATGTCAGGTTTTGGTACCACTGCAGCCAGAAGACATTAAGATTTACATATAAAATATTCTGTTATGATGACGTGCTGCGATACCAGTTGAAACAATTGGTAAGTTACATACGTAATTTAACATAACGTGGCCAGGATATCATTGAGGATTAAACAGACATTACAATTATATGTTACATACGTAATTAAACATGACGCAGCAAGGATATCATTGAGGATTAAACTAACGTAACAATTATATGTTACATACGTAATTTAACATGACGCGGCAGAATATAAACGTGGATTAAACTGACAAAACAATTATATGTTACATAAGTAATTTAACATAACGTGGCCAGGATATAAACGTGGATTAAACTGACGAAACAATGGTAAGTTACATACATAATTAAACATGACGCGGCCAGGATATCATTGAGAATTAAACTAACGAAACAATTATACGTTACATACGCAATTTAACATGACGCGGCAAGGATATAAACGTGAATTAAACTGACGAAACAATGGTAAGTTACAAACGTAATTTAACATGACGCGGCAAGGATATAAACGTGAATTAAACTAACGAAACAATTATATGTTACATACGTAATTTAACATAACGTGGCCGGGATATAAACGTGGATTAAAATGAGGAAACAATTATATGTTACATACGTAATTAAACATGACGCGGCCAGGATATCATTGAGGATTAAACTAACGTAACAATTATATGTTACATACGTAATTAAACATGACGCGGCAAGATATAAACGTGGATTAAACTGACGAAACAATTATATGTTACATACGTAATTTAACATAACGTGGCCAGGATATAAACGTGGATTAAACTGACGAAACAATGGTAAGTTACATACGTAATTAAACATGACGCGGCCAGGATATCATTGAGGATTAAACTAACGAAACAATTAAATGTTATATACGTAATTAAAGATGACGCGGCCAGGATATCAACGTGGATTAAACTTACGAAACAATGGTAAGTTATATACGTAATTTAACATAACGTGGCCAGGATATCGACATGAAGTAAACTGACGAAGCATAAATAAGTTATATATATAATTAAACATAACGTGGCCAGGATATCATTGAGGATTAAACTGACGAAACAATGGTAAGTTACATATGTAATTAAACATGACGCGGCAAAGATATCATTGAGGATTAAAGTAACGAAACAATTATACGTTACATACGTAATTAAACATAACGCGGCAGAATATCAACGTGAATTAAACTGACGAAACAATGGTTAGTTACATACATAATTAAACATAACGTGGCCAGGACATCAACGTGAATTAAACTGACAAAACAATGGAAAGTTATACGCGTAATTAAATATAACGTGGCCAGGATATCAACATGAATTAAACTGACGAAGGAATGATAAGTTATATCCGTAATAAAACATAACGAGGCCATGATATCAACATGAATTGAACTAACGAAGCAATCGTAAGAAACATACGTAAGTAAACATAACGTGGCCATGATATCAACATGAATTGAACTAACGAAGCAATCGTAAGAAACATACGTAATTAAACATAACGTGGCCAGGATATGAACGTGAATTAAACTGACGAAACAATGGTAAGTCACATACGTAATTAAACATAACGTGACCAGGATATCAACGTGAAATAAACTGACAAAACAATGCTAGGTCATATACGTAATTAAACATAACGTGCCCAGGATATAAACATGAATTAAACTGACGGAACAATGGTAAGTTACATACGTAATTAAACATAACGTGGTCAGGATATCAACTTGAAATAAACTGACGAAGCAATTAAAGTTATATACGTAATTAGATATAACGCAGTCAGGATATAAACATGAATTAAACTGACGGAACAATGGTAAGTTACATACGTAATTAAACATAACATGGTCAGGATATCAACGTGAATTAAACTGACGAAGCAATTAAAGTTATATACGTAATTAGATATAACGCAGTCAGGATATAAACATGAATCAAACTGACGGAACAATGGTAAGTTTCATACGTAATTAAAAATAACGTGGTCAGGATATGAACGGGAATTAAACTGACGAAACAATGGTAAGTTGCATACGTAATTAAACATAACATGGCCAGGATATCAACGTGAATTAAACTGACGGAACAATGGTAAGTTACATACGTAATTAAACATAACGTGGTCAGGATATCAACGTGAAATAAACTGACGAAGCAATTAAAGTTATATACGTAATTAGATATAACGCAGTCAGGATATAAACATGAATTAAACTGACGGAACAATGGTAAGTTACATACGTAATTAAACATAACGTGGTCAGGATATCAACGTGAATTAAACTGACGAAGCAATTAAAGTTATATACGTAATTAGATATAACGCAGTCAGGATATAAACATGAATCAAACTGACGGAACAATGGTAAGTTTCATACGTAATTAAAAATAACGTGGTCAGGATATGAACGGGAATTAAACTGACGAAACAATGGTAAGTTGCATACGTAATTAAACATAACATGGCCAGGATATCAACGTGAATTAAACTGACGAAGCAATGGTAAGTGACATACGTAATTAAACATAACACGGCCAGGATATCAACATGAATTAAACTGACGAAGCAATCGTAAGTAACATACGTAATTAAACATAACACGGCCAGGATATCAACGTGAATTAAACTGACGAAACAATGGTAAGTAACATACGTAATTAAACATAACACGGCCAGGATATCAACATGAATTAAACTGACGAAGCAATCGTAAGTAACATACGTAATTAAACATAACACGGCCAGGATATCAACGTGAATTAAACTGACAAAATACTGGTAAGTTGCATACGTAATTAAACATAACACGGCCAGGATATGAACGTGAATTAAACTGACGAAACAATGGTAAGTTACATACGTAATTAAACATAACACGGCCAGGATATCAACGTGAATTAAACTGACGAAACAATGGTAAGTAACATACGTAATTAAACATAACACGGCCAGGATATCAACGTGAATTAAACTGACGAAACAATGGTAAGTAACATACGTAATTAAACATAACACGGCCAGGATATCAACGTGAATTAAACTGACGAAACAATCGTAAGTAACATACGTAATTAAACATTACACGGCCAGGATATCAACGTGAATTAAACTGACGAAACAATGGTAAGTAACATACGTAATTAAACATAACACGGCCAGGATATCAACGTGAATTAAACTGACGAAATACTGGTAAGTTGCATACGTAATTAAACATTACACGGCCAGGATATCAACGTGAATTAAACTGACGAAACAATGGTAAGTAACATACGTAATTAAACATAACACGGCCAGGATATGAACGTGAATTAAACTGACGAAATACTGGTAAGTTACATACGTAATTAAACATTACACGGCCAGGATATCAACGTGAATTAAACTGACGAAACAATGGTAAGTAACATACGTAATTAAACATAACACGGCCAGGATATCAACGTGAATTAAACTGACGAAACAATGGTAAGTAACATACGTAATTAAACATAACACGGCCAGGATATAAACGTGAATTAAACTGACGAAGCAATGGTAAGTAACATACGTAATTAAACATAACACGGCCAGGATATAAACATGAATTAAACTGACGAAGCAATCGTAAGTAACATACGTAATTAAACATAACACGGCAAGGATATGAACGTGAATTAAACTGACGAAGCAATGGTAAGTTGCATACGTAATTAAACATAACACGGCAAGGATATAAACGTGAATTAAACTGACGAAACAATGGTAGGTTATATACGTAATTAAACATAACACGGCAAGGATATCAACGTGAATTAAACTGACGAAACAATGGTAGGTTATATACCTAATTAAACATAACACGGCCAGGATATCAACATTAATTAAACTGACGAAACAATGGTAAGTTACATACGTCACTAACAGCACACCGCCAGGATATCAACTTGAATTAAACTGACGAAACAATGGTAGGTTATATATGTAATTAAACATGACGTTGCCAGGATATTAACGTGAATTAAACTGACGAAACAATGATGAACCACATACGTAATTAAACATAAGTCACATACGTAATTAAAAATAACGTGGCAATGCTATGAACATGAATTAAACTGACGAAACAATAGGTAAGTTACATAAATAATTGAACATAACGCGGCAAGGATATCAACATGAATTAAACTGACGGAATAATGGTAAGTTACAAACGTAATTAAACATAACGCGGTCAAGATATCAACGTGAATTAAACTGACGATACAATGATAAGTCATATACGTAATTAAACAAAACGTGGTCAGTATATCAACGTGAAATAAACTGACGGAACAATGGTAAGTTACATACGTAACTGAACAAAACGCGGCAAGGATATAAATATGAGTTAAACTGACGTAACAATGGTAAGTTACATACGTAATTGAACATAACGTGGCCATAATATAAACGTGAATTAAACTGACGGAACAATGGTAAGTTACATACGTAATTGAACATAACGCGGCAAGGATATAAACATGAATTAAGCTGATGGAACAATGATAAGTCAAATACGTTATTAAACATAACGTGGTCAGGAAATCAACGTGAATTATATTGTCGAAACAATGGTAGGTTTCATACGTAATTAAATGTAACGCGGCCAGGATATTAACATGAATTAAACTGACGCAACAATGGTACGTTTCGAAGGCAATTTAACAAAAGTTGACCAAGATATCAACTTCAATTAAACTGACGCAACAATGGTAAGTTACATATGTAAGTAAACATAACGTGGCCAGGATATCAACGGCAATGAAACTGACAAAACAATGGTGAGTTACATACGTAATTAAAAATAACGCGGCCAGGATATGAACGTGAAATAAACTGACGAAGCAATGGTAAGTTCTATACGTAAGTAAACATAACGTAATTAAACTGACGAAGCAATGGTAAGTTATATACGTAAATAAAACATAACGTAGCCAGAATATCAGCCCGAATTAAAACTGCAGAAAAAAATGGAAATGTATATATGTAATTTAAAAGAACGTGGCGAGGATATCGACATGAATGAAACTTACGAAACAATTGTAATTTACATACGTAATTAAAGATAACCTGGCCAGGATATCAACGTAAATTAAAATGAAAAAAAAAAACAATTGGTAAGTCACATACGTAATAAAACATTACGTGGCCAGAATATCAACGTCAGTTAGGCTGACGTAAATATGGGAAGTCACATACGTAATTAAACATAACGTGGCCAGGATATCAATGTGAAATAAACTGACGAAACAATGGTTAGTCACATACATAATTAAACATAACGTGGCCAGGACATTAACGTGAATTAAACTGACAAAACAATGGTTATTTATATACGTAAGTAAACATAACGTCGCCAGGATATAAACATGAAATAAACTGACGAAACTATGGTAAGTTTTGTACGTAATTTACCACAACTTCGCCATGATATCAACATGAATTGAACTGACGAAGCAATGGTAAGTCACATACGTAATTAAACATATCGTGGCCAGGATATAAATGTGAATTGAACTGACGAAGCAATGGTAAGTAACAAAAGTAAGTAAACATATCGTGGCCAGGATATGAACGTGAATTTAACTGACCAAACTGTGGTAAGTTATAAACGTAATAAAACATAACGTGGCCAGGATATAAACGTGAAATAAACTGACCAAACAATGGTAAGTTATATACGTAATTAAACATAACTTGGCAAGGATAACAACGTCAATCAAACTGACGAAACAATGGTAAGTTACATATTTAATTAGACATAAAGTGGCCAGGATATCACCGTAAAATAAACTGACGAAGCAATGGTAAGTTATATACGTATTTTAACATAACATGGCCAGGATATCAACACGAATTTAACTGACGAAGCAATGGTTAGTTACATACGTATTAAAACATAACGTGTCCAGGATATCAACGTGAATTAAACTGACGAAGCAATATTCAGTTAAATACATAAGTAAACATAACGTGGCCAGGATATCAGCCCGAATTAAACTGCAGAAAAAAATGGTAATTTACATATGTAATTAAACAGTACGCGGCGAGAATATCAACATGAATTAAACTAATGAAACAATTGTAATTTACAAACGTAATTAAAGATAACTGTCACACCCGGTCATCAATATAATCGTGTTCTACATAATTATGTGATTTTCTCATCCGCAAATCAATATAAACGTCTTCTACATAATCATGAAACTTTCATACTCGGCTTTCAATATGACCATCTTCTACATAATCATGTTACTGTCACACGCGGCCATCAATACAATTTTCTTCTTCATAATCAGGTTACTGTCATATCCGGCCATCAGTACAATCCTCTTCTAAATAATCATGTTTCTTTCACCTCCGGCCATCAATATAATCGTCGTCTACATAATCATACAACTGTCACACCTGGCCATCAATATAATCATCTTCTAAATAAACATGTGATTTTCATACCCGGCTATCAATAAAATCATCTTCTACATAATCATGTAACTGTCAAACCCAGTCATCAATATAATCGTCTTCTCAATAATCTTGTTACTGTCACAGCCGCCCATCAATATCAATGTCTTCTACATAATCATGTTACTGTCACATCCCACCATCAATATAATCGTCTTTTGCATAATCATGTAACTCTGACACCCGGCCATCAATATAATCGTCTCGTACATAATCATGTAACTGTCAAGTCCGGCCATCAATATAATCGTCTTCTACATAATCATGTGACTTGTCAAGACCGGCCATCAATAGTATCGTCTTCTACATAATCATGTAACTGTCACACCCGGCCATCATTATAATCGTCTTCAACATAATCATGTAACTGTCAAGCCCGTCCATCAGTAGTATCATCTTCTACATAGTCATGTGACTGTCACACTCGGCTATCAATATGATCGTCTTATACATAATCATGTAACTGTCACACCCGGCCATGAATACAATAGTCTTCTAAATAGTCATGTAACTGTCACACCCGGCTATCAATATAATCGTCTTCTACATAATTATGTAACTGTCACACCCTGCTATCAATATAATCGTCTTCTACAAAATCATGTAACTATCATACCCGGCCATCAATATAATCGTTTTCTACGTAATCATGAAACTGTCACACATGGGCATCAATATAATTGTTTTCTACATAGTAATGTAACTACCACACCCAGTCGTCAATATAATCGTCTTCTACATAATCATGAAACTGTCGCACCCGGCCATCAATATAATCGTCCTCTTCATAATCATGTTATTGCAACACCAGGCCATCAATATAATCGTCTTTTATATAACCATGTGACTGTCACACCCGGCCATCAATATAATCGTCTTCTAATTAAGCATGAAACTGTCACATCCGGACATCAATATAATCGTCTTCTACATAATCAGGTTTCTGCCACTCCCGGCCATCAATATAATCGTCTTCTATATAATCATGTGACTGTCACCCCCGGCCATCAATATAATCGCCTTCTACATAATCATCTGACTGTCACATCCATCCATCCATCCATCAATATAATCATCTTTTTCTTAATCATGAAACTGTCAAACCAGGCCATCAATATAATCGTCTTCTAAATAATCATGTAACTGCCACAGCTGGTCATCAATAAAATCGTCTTCTACATAACCATGTTAATGTCACACCCGACCTTCAGTATAATCGTCTTCCACATAATAATGTAACTGTCACACCAGGCCATCAGTATTATCGTCTTCTACATAATCGTGAAACTGTCCCACCCAGCCATCAATATAAACGTCTTCTGCAAATCTTGTAACTGTCACACACTGCCATCTATATAATCGTCTTCTACATAATCATGAAACAGTCACACCCAGCCATCAATATAATCGTCTTCTACATAAGTATGTAACTGTCACACCCGACCATCAATATAATCGTCTTCTACATAATCACGTGACTGTCACACCCATCATTCAATGTAATCGTCTTTTACATAATCATGAAACTGTCACACCAGGACATCAATATAATCGTCTTCTACATAATCATGTAACTGCCACACCCGGCCATCAATATCATTGCCTTCTACATAATCACGAAACTGTCACACCCGGCCAACAATATAATCGTCTTCTACAAAATCATGTAACTGTCACACCCGGCCATCAATATAATCGTCTTCTGAATAATCATGAAACTGTCACACATGGCCATCAATATAATCGTCTTCTATATAATCATGTTACTTTCACACCCGGCCATCAATATAATCGTCTTCTACATAATAATGAAACTGTCACACCCAGCCATCAATTTAATCGTATTCAAAATATTATTTTAACTGTCACATCCAGCCATCAATACAATTGTCTTCAACATAATCATAAAACTGTCACACTCGGCCATCAATATAATAGTCTTCTACAATATCATGTTACTGTCACACCAGAACATCAATATAATCGTCTTCTACATAATCATGTTACTGTCACACCAGGACATCAATATAATCGTATTCTACATAATTAAGTAACTGTCACACCCGGCTATGAATAAAATCGTCTTCTACATAATCATGTGACTGTCACACCCGGCAATCAATATAATCGTCTTATACAAAATCATGTAACTGTCACATCCGGCCATCAATATAATTGTCTGCTATATAAGCATGTAACTGACACATCTGGTCATCAATATAATCGTCTTCTACATAACCATGTTAATGTCACACCCGACCTTCAGTATAATCGTCTTCCACATAATAATGTAACTGTCACACCAGGCCATCAGTATTATCGTCTTCCACATAATCGTGAAACTGTCCCACCCAGCCATCAATATAAACGTCTTCTGCAAATCTTGTAACTGTCACACACTGCCATCTATAAAATCGTCTTCTACATAATCATGAAACAGTCACACCCAGCCATCAATATAATCGTCTTCATGTGACAGTAACATGATAATGTAGAAGACATTGATATTGATGGGCGGCTGTGACAGTAACAAGATTATTGAGAAGACGATTATATTGATGACTGGGTTTGACAGTTACATGATTATGTAGAAGATGATTTTATTGATAGCCGGGTATGAAAATCACATGTTTATTTAGAAGATGATTATATTGATGGCCAGGTGTGACAGTTGTATGATTATGTAGACGACGATTATATTGATGGCCGGAGGTGAAAGAAACATGATTATTTAGAAGAGGATTGTACTGATGGCCGGATATGACAGTAACCTGATTATGAAGAAGAAAAATGTATCGATGGCCGCGTGTGACAGTCACATGATTATGTAGAAGATGGTCATATTGAAAGCCGAGTATGAAAGTTTCATGATTGTGTAGAAGACGTTTA
Source organism: Panopea generosa (assembly GCA_029582155.1). NCBI lineage: Eukaryota > Metazoa > Mollusca > Bivalvia > Adapedonta > Hiatellidae > Panopea > Panopea generosa. Next base: position 19,935,139 of record CM055910.1, read on the forward strand.
TATTGATTTGCGGATGAGAAAATCACATAGTTATGTAGAACACGATTATATTGATGACCGGGTGTGACAGTTACATGATTATGTAGAGGACGATTGTATTGATGGTCAGGTGTGACAGTCACATGATTATGTAGAAGACGATTATATTGATGGCCGGATGTGACAGTTACATGATTATGTAGAAGTCGATTATATTGATAGGCGGGTGTGACAGTTACATGATTATGTAGAAGACGATTATACTGATGGGCGGATTTGTTAGTTACATTAATATGTAGAAGACGATTATATTGTAGGCCGGGTGTGACAGTAACATGATTATGTTGAAGACGATTATATTGTTAGCCGGATGGGTCAGGTACATGATTATATAATAGACGATTATGTTGATGGCCGGGTGTGACAGTTACATGATTATGTAGAAAACGATTATATTGATGACCAGATGTGTCAGTTACATGATTATATAGCAGACAATTATATTGATGGCCGGATCTGACAGTTACATGATTTTGTATAAGACGATTATATTGATTGCCGGGTGTGACAGTCACATGATTATGTAGAAGACGATTTTATTCATAGCCGGGTGTGACAGTTACTTAATTATGAAGAAGACAATTATATTGAGGGCCGGTTGTGACAATAACATGATTATGTAGAAGACGATTATATTGATGTCCTGGTGTGACAGTAACATGATAATGTAGAAGACGATTATATTGATGTTCTGGTGTGACAGTAACATGATATTGTAGAAGACGATTATATTAATGGCCGAGTGTGACAGTTTTATGATTATGTTGAAGACAATTGTATTGATGGCTGGATGTGACAGTTTAAATAATATTTTGAATAGGATTAAATTGATGGCCGGGTGTGACAGTTTCATTATTATGTAGAAGACGATTATATTGATGGCCGGGTGTGAAAGAAACATGATTATATAGAAGACGATTATATTGATGGCCATGTGTGACAGTTTCATGATTATGCAGAAGACGATTATATTGATGGCCGGGTGTGACAGTTACATGATTTTGTAGAAGACGATTATATTGATGGTCGTATGTGACATTCACATAATTATGTAGAAGACGATTATATTGATGGCCGGGTGTGACAGTTTCGTGATTATGTAGAAGGCGATGATATTGATGGCCGGGTGTGGCAGTTACATGATTATGTAGAAGACGATTATATTGATGGCCTGGTGTGACAGTTTCATGATTATGTAAAAGACGATTACATTGAATGATGGGTGTGACAGTCACGTGATTTTGTAGAAGACGATTATATTGATGGTCGGGTGTGACAGTTACATACTTATGTAGAAGACGATTATATTGATGGCCGGGTGTGACAGTTTCGTGATTATGTAGAAGACGATTATATAGATGGCAGTGTGTGACAGTTGCAAGATTTGCAGAAGACGTTTATATTGATGGCTGGGTGGGACAGTTTCACGATTATGTAGAAGACGATAATACTGATGGCCTGGTGTGACAGTTACATTATTATGTGGAAGACGATTATACTGAAGGTCGGGTGTGACATTAACATGGTTATGTAGAAGACGATTTTATTGATGACCGGTTGTGGCAGTTACATGATTATTTAGAAGACGATTATATTGATGGCCTGGTTTGACAGTTTCATGATTAAGAAAAAGATGATTATATTGATGGATGTATGTGACAGTCAGATGATTATGTAGAAGGCGATTATATTGATGGCCAGGGGTGACAGTCACATGATTATATAGAAGACGATTATATTGATGGCCGGGAGTGGCAGAAACCTGATTATGTAGAAGACGATTATATTGATGTCCGGGTGTGACAGTTTCATGATTAATTAGAAGACGATTATATTGATGGCCGGGTGTGACAGTCACATGGTTATATAAAAGACGATTATATTGATGGCCTGGTGTTGCAATAACATGATTATGAAGAGGACGATTATATTGATGGCCGGGTGCGACAGTTTCATGATTATGTAGAAGACGATTATATTGACGACTGGGTGTGGTAGTTACATTACTATGTAGAAAACGATTATATTGATGCCCATGTGTGACAGTTTCATGATTACGTAGAAAACGATTATATTGATGGCCGGGTATGATAGTTACATGATTTTGTAGAAGACGATTATATTGATAGAAGGGTGTGATAGTTACATAATTATGTAGAAGACGATTATATTGATAGCCGGGTGTGACAGTTACATGACTATTTAGAAGACTATTGTATTCATGGCCGGGTGTGACAGTCACATGATTATGTATAAGAAGATTATATTGATAGCCGGGTGTGACAGTTATATGATTATGTATAAGAAGATTATATCGATGGCCAGGTGTGACAGTAACAGGAATATGTAGAATACAACTATATTGATGGGCGGGAGTGACAGTTACATGATTATGTAGAAGACTATTATATTGTTTGCCGGATTTGACAGTCACATGATTATGTATAAGACTATTATATAGATCGGAGGGTGTGACAGTTACATGATTATGTAGAAGACGATTATATTGATAGTCGGATGTGTCAGTTTCATGGTTATGTAGAAAACATTTTTTATTGATGAGCGGTTGTGATAGTTACATGCTTATGTAGAAAATGATTATATTGATGGCCGGGTGTGACAGTTACATGATAATGATGAAGACGATTATATTAATGGCCGTGTGTGACAGTTATATGATTATGTAGAAGACGATTATATTGATGGCCAGGTGTGACAGTTCCATGATTATGTAGAAACGATTATATTGATTCCCGGATGGTGCAGTTACATGAATATTTTGAAGACTATTATATTGATGGCCGTGTGTGACAGTTACTTGATTATGTAGGAGGCGATTATATTGATGGCCTTGTATGACAGTTAAATGAATATATAGAAGACGATTATATTGATGGCCGTGGGTGACAGTTACATGATTATGCAAAAGATGATTATATTGATGGCTAAGTGTGATAGTTACGTGATTATGTAGAAGACGATTAAATTGATGGCTGAGTGTGACAGTTACATCATTATGGAGAAGAGGATGGCAGTGTGTGACAGTTACGTGCTGATGTAGAAGACGATTATATTGATGGCTGAGTGGAAAGTCACATGATTATGTAGAAAACGATTATATTGATGGCCGGATGTGACAGAAACATGGTTATGTAGAAGACGATTATATTCATGGCCGGGTGTAACAGTTACATGCTGATGTAGAAGACGATTGTATTGATGGCTGAGTGTGACAGTTACATGATTATGTATAAGACGATGACTGAGTGTGACAGTTACGTGCTTACATGTATGTAGAAGACGATTATATTGATGGCCGGGTGTCAAAGTTAAATGATTATGCACAAGGCGATTATATTGATGGCCGGGTGTGACAGTAACAAGATTATGAAGATGACGTTTTTTTTATGGCTGGGTGTGACAGTTACATGAATATGTAGAAGACGATTATATTGATAGGCTGGAGTGAAAGTCACATGATTGTGTAGAAGACGACTGTATTGATGGCCGGAGGTGAAAGTAACCTGATTTTGTAAAAGACGATTATATTGATGGCCGGAGGTGAAAGTAACCTGATTATGAAGAAGACGATTGTATCGATGGCCACGTATAACAGTAACATGAATATGTAGAAGACGATTATATTGATGGCCGGGTGTGCCAATAACATTATTATGTAGAAGACGATTATATTGTTAGCTGGATGGGTCATTTACATGATAATATAGAAGACGATTATATTGATGGCCGGGTGTGATAAATACATGAGTATGTAGAAAACGACTATATTGATGGCCGGATGTGTCAGTTACATGATTATATAGAAGACAAGTATATTGATGGCCGGATGTGACAGTTACATGATTTTGCAGAAGACGATTATATTGATTACCGGTTGTGACAGTCACATGATTATGTAGCAGACGATTTTATTCATAACCGGGTGTGACAGTTACTTGATTATGAAGAAGACGATTATATTGATGGCCGGTTGTGACAATAATATGATTATGTAGAAGACTTTTATATTGATGGACGGGTATAACAGTAATATTATTATGTAGAAGACAATTATATCGATGGCCGGGTATGACAGTAACATGATTATGTAGAAGACGATTATATTGATGGCCGTGTATGACGGTAACATGAATATGTAGAAGACGATTATATTGATGGCTCGGTGTGCCAGTAACATTATTATGTAGAAGACAATTATATTGTTAGCCGGATAGGTCAGTTACATGATTATATAAAAGACGATTATATTGATGGCCGAGTGTGCCAGTAACATTATTATGTAGAAGACAATTATATTATTAGCCGGATGGGTCAGTTACATGATTATATAGAAGACGATTATATTGATGGCCGGGTTTGATAAATACATGATTATGTAGAAAACGATTATATTGATGGCCGGATGTGTTTGTTACATGATTATATATAATACAAGTATATTGATGGCCGGATGTGACAGTAACATGATTTTGTAGCAGACAAGTTTATTCATAACTGGGTGTGACAGTTACTTGATTATGAAGAAGACGAATATATTGATGGCCGGGTATGACAATAATATGATTATGTAAAAGACGATTGTATCGATGAACGGGTATGACAGTAACATGATTATGTAGAAGACGATTATATTGATGGCCGGGTGTGACAGTAACATGATTATTATGAAGACCATTATATTGATGGTTGGGTGTGACAGTAACATTATTATGTAGAAGACGATTATATTGATGGCTGGATGTGACAGTAACATGACAATGTAGAAGACGATTATATTGATGGCCAGTAGTGACAGTAACATTATTAAGTAGAAGACGATTAAGTTGATGGCTGGGTGTGACAGTAACATTATTGAATAGAAAACTATTACATTGATGGCCGGATGTGACAGTAACATTGTTAAATAGAAGACTATTATATTGATGGCTGGGTGTGATAGTAACATTATTAAATAGAAGACAATTATATTGATGGCAGGTAGTAACAGTAACATTATTAAGTAGAATACGATTATATTGATGACTGGGTGTGACAGTAACATGATTATGTAGAAGACGATTATATTCATGGCCGGCTGCGTCAGTTACATGATAATGTAGAAGACGATTTTACTGATGGCCGGGTCTAACAGTTACATGATTCTGTAGAAAAGGACTATATTCATGGGCGGGTGTGACAGTTACATGATTATGTAGAAGATGATTATATTCATGGCCGGCTGTGACATTAACATGATTCTGTAAAAGAGGACTAAATTCATGGCCGAGTTTGACAGTTACATGATTATTTTGAAGACGATTATATTGATGGCCGGTTGTGATATTTTCATGATTATATTGAAGACGATTATAGTCATGACCGAGTGTGATAGTTACATGATCATGTAGAAGACGATTATATTGATGACCAGGTTGTACAGTTACATGATTATGTAGAAGATGATTATATTGATGGCCGGGAGTGACAGTTTCATGATTATGTAATAGACGATTATATTGATGGTCGGGTGTGACAGTAACATGATTATGTAGAAGACGATTATATTGATATTCGGACTTGACAGTCATATGAATATGTAGAAGACGATTATATTCATGACATGTAGTTACAATAACAAGATTATGTAGAAGAAGATTATAGTAATGTCCGTGTGTGCCAATACATGATTATGTAGAAGACGATTATATTGATGGCCGGATGTGATAGTTAGATGATTATGTAAAAGACAATTATATTGATGACCGGATGTGACAGTTACATGAGTATGTAGAAGACAATTATATTATTGGCCGGGAGTGACAGTTACATGAGTATGTAGAAGACGATTATATTGATGGCCGGATGTGACAGTTACATGATTATGTAGAAAACGATTATATTGATGGCCGGATGTGACAGTTACATGAGTATGTAGAAGTCGTTTATATTGATATGCGGGTGTGACAGTTACATGATTATGTAGAAAAACGATTATATTGAGGGGCGGATGTTTCAGTTACATGATTATGAAGAAGACGATTATATTGTTGGCAGGGAGTAACAGTTACATGATTATGTAGAAGACGATTATATTTATGGCCGGATGTGACAGTCATATGATTATAGAGAAGACCATTATATTGATGACCGGGTGTGAGAGTTGATGATTATGTAGATGACGATTATATTAATGGCTTGATGTGCCAGGTACATGATTATGTTGAAGACGATTATATTGATGGCCAGATATGATATTTACATGATTATGTAGAAACGATTTTATTGATGGCCGGGTGTGGCAGTCACATGATTATGTAGAAGACGATTATATTGATGGCCGGTTGTGACAGTCACATGATTATGTAAAAGACTATTATATTGATGTCGGGTGTGACAGTGACATGATCATGTAGAAGACGATTATATTGATGGCTGGGTGTGACAGTTTCATGATTATGTAGAAGACGATTATATTGAAGGCCGGTTGTGACAGCCACATAATTATGTAGAAGACTATTATATTAATGCCGGGTGTGACAGTAACATGATCATGTAAAAGTCGCCTATATTGATGGCTGGGTGTGACAGTTTCATGATTATGTAGAAGACGACTTTATTGATGGACGGGTGTGGCAGTCACATGATTATGAAGAAGACTATTATATTGATAGCTGGGTTTGATAGTTACATGATTATGTAGAAGACTATTATATTGATGGCCGGTGTTACAGTTACATTATTATGTAGAAGACGATTATATTGATGGCCGGGTGTGACAGTTTCATGATTATGTAGAAGAAGATTTTATTGATGGCCGGGTGTGACATTTAAATGATTATGTAGAAGACGATTATATTGATGGCCGGTAGTGACAGTTACATGATTATGCAGAAAACGATTATAATGATGGTTGGGTGTGACAGTTACATGACTATTAGGAAGACTATTATATAAATGGCCAGATGTGACAGTAACATGATTATGTATAAGACGATTATATTGATAGCCATGCGTGACAATTATATGGTTATGTAGAAGACGATTATATTGATGGCCGGGTGTCAGAGTTAAATGATTATGCAGAAGACGATTATATTGATGGCTGGGTGTGACAGTTACATGCTTATATAGAAGACGATTATATTGATGGCCGGATGTGAAAGTTACATGCTTATGTAGAAGAGGATTGTAACGATGGCCGGATGTGAAAGTAACATGCTTATGTAGAAGATGATTGTACCGATGGCCAGATGTGACAGTAACCTGATACTGTAGAATACGATTGTATAGACGGCCGCGTATGACAGTAACATGATTATGAAGAAGACGATTATATTGATGGCCGGATGTGACAGTTACATGATTATGTAGAAGACGATTATATTGATGGCCGGATGTGACAGTTACATGAGTATGTAGAAGACGATTATATTAATGGCCGGATGTGACAGTTACATGATTATGTAGAAGACGATTATATTGATGGCCGGATGTGACAGTAACATGATTATGTAGAAAACGATTATATTGATATACGGGTGTGACAGTTACATGATTATGTAGAAAAAACGATTATATTGATATGCGGGTGTGAAAGTTACATGAGTATGTAGAAAACGATTATATTTATGGCCGGATGTGGCAGTTACATGATTATGTAGAAGACGATTATATTGATAGCCGGATGTGAGAATTAAATGATTATGAAAAAGACGATTATATTAATGGCCGGATGTGACAGTTACATGATTATGTAGAAGACGATTATATTGATGGCCGGATGTGACAGTAACATGATTATGTTGAAAACGATTATATTGATATACGGGTGTGACAGTTACATGATTATGTAGAAAAAACGATTATATTGATATGCGGGTGTGAAAGTTACATGACTATGTAGAAAACGATTATATTTATGGCCGGATGTGGCAGTTACATGATTATGTAGAAGACGATTATATTGATAGCCGGATTTGAGAATTAAATGATTATGAAGAAGACGATTATATTGATGGCCGGATGTGACAGTAACATGATTATGTAGAAATCGATTATATTGATAGGCGGGTCTGAAAGTCACATGATTATGTAGAAGACGATTATATTGATGGACGAATGTGACAGTTACATAAGTATGTTGAAGACCATTATATTGATGGCCGGATGTGACAGTTACATGATTATGCAGAAAACGATTATATTGATGGTTGGGTGTGACAGTTACATGACTAATTAGAAGACTATTATATTCATGGCCTGGTGTGACAGTTACATGACTATTAGAAAGACTATTATATAAACGGCCAGATGTGACAGTAACATGATTATGTATAAGACGATTATATTGATAGCCATGCGTGACAGTTATATGGTTATGTAGAAGACGATTATATTGATGGCCGGGTGTAACAGTAAAAGATTATGTAGAAGACGATTTTTTTGATGGCTGGGTGTGACAGTTACATGATTATATAGAAAACTATTATGTTTATAGGCTGGTGTGAAAGTCACATGATTATGTAGAAGACGATTATATTGATGGCCAGTTGTGACAGTTACATGATTATGTAGAAGACGATTATATTGATGGCCTGATGTGAAAGTAACATGATTATGTAGAAGAGGATTGTACCGATGGCCGGATGTGACAGTAACCTGATTATGAAGAAGATGATTGTATAGATGGCCGCGTATGACAGTAGCATAATTATGTAGAAGACGAATATATTGATGGCCGGGTGTGCCAGTAAAATTATTATGTAGAAGACGATTATATTGTTAGCCGGATGGGTCAGTTACATGATTATATAGAAGACGATTATATTGATGGCCGGGTGTAATAAATACATGAGTTTGTAGAAAACGATTATATTGATGGCCGGATGTGTCAGTTACATGATTATATATAAGACAAGTATATTGATGGTCGGATGTTACAGCTACATGATTTTGTAAAAGACGATTATATTGATTGCCAGGTGTGACATTTTGATGATTATGTAGCAGACGATTTTAATCATAACCGGATGTGACAGTTACTTAATTATGAAGTTTACGATTATATTGATGGCCGGATGTAACAGTTACATGATTCTGTTGACGACAATTATATTGATGACCGAGTGTGACAGTTACATGATAATGGACAAGGTGATTATATTGATATCCAGGTGTGACAGTAATATGATTATGTAGAAGACGATTATATTGATTGCCGGATGTAACAGTTACATGATTATATAGAAGACGATTATATTGATGGCCGGGTATAATAAATACATGATTATGTAGAAAACGATTATATTGATGGTCGGTTGTGTCAGTAACATGATTATATAGAAGACGATTATATTAATTGCCTGGTGTGACAGTCACATAATTATATAGCAGACGATTTTATTCATGACCGGGTGTGAAAGTTACTTGATTATGAAGAAAACGATTATATTGATGGCTGGATGTGACAATAACATGATTATGTAGAAGACGATTATATTGATGGCAGGATGTGTCAAATACATGATTATGTAGAAGACGATTTTATTCATGACCAGGTGTGAAAGTTACTTGATTATGAAGAAAACGATTATATTGATGGCTGGATGTGACAATAACATGATTATGTAGAAGACGATTATATTGATGGCAGGATGTGTCAAATACATGATTATGTAGAAGACGATTTTATTGATGGCCGGATGTGTCAAATACATGATTATGTAGAAGACGATTATATTGATAGCCGGGTGTCTCAAATACATGATTATGTAGAAGACGATTATATTGATAGCCGGATTTGTCAGTTACATGATTATGTATAATACGATTTTATTGATGGGCGGGTGTGACAGTTACATGATTCTGTTGACGACAATTATATTGATGACCGGGTGTGACAGTTACATGATAATGGACAAGGCGATTATATTGATTATAAATTGATAGCCGGGTGTGACAGTAATATGATTATGTAGAGGACAATTATATTGATAGCCGGATGTAACAGTTATATGATTATGTAAAAGACAATTATATTGATGGCCGTGTGTCAGAGTTACATGATTATCTTGAAGACGATTATATTGATAGCCGGATGTGTCAGTTACATGATTATGTAGAAGACGATTATATTCATGGCCGGGTATGACACTTTTTTGATTATGTAGAAGACGATTATATTGATGGCCGGGTGTGACCGTTTCATGATTATGTAGAAGTCGATTATATTGATGGCCGGGTGTGACAGTATCATGATTATCTAGAAAAAGATTATATTGATGGCCGGGTGTGACCGTTTCATGATTATGTAGAAGTCGATTATATTGATGGTCGGGTGTGACAGTTTCATGACTTTGTAGAAGACAATTATATTGAGACCGGGTGTGACAGTCACATGATTATGTAGAAGACGATTATATTGATGGCCTGGTGTGACCGTTTCATGTTTATGTAAAAAACGATTATATTGATGGCCGTGTGTGACACCTTCATGATTATGTAGAAGACGATTAAATTGATGGCCGGGTGTGACCATTTCATGATTATGTAGAAGACGATTATATTGATGGCCGTGTGTGACACCTTCATGATTATGTAGAAGACGATTATATTGATGGCCGGGTGTGACCGTTTCATGATTATGTAGAAGTCGATTATATTGATGGTCGGGTGTGACAGTTTCATGATTATGTAGAAGACGATTATATTGAGACCTGGTGTGACAGTCACATGATTATGTAGAAGACGATTATATTGATGGCCGGGTGTGACACCTTCATGATTATGTAGAAGACGATTATATTGATGGCCGTGTGTGACACCTTCATGATTATGTAGAAGACGATTATATTGATAGCCGGGTGTGACCGTTTCATGATTATGTAAAAGACGATTATTTTGAGACCGGGTGTGACAGTCACATGATTATGTAGAAGACGATTATATTGATGGCCGGATGTAACCGTTTCATGATTATGTAGAAGACGATTATAATGATGGCCGAGTGTGACACCTTCATGATTATGTAGAAGACGGTTATTTTGATGGCCGTGTGTGACACCTTCATGACTATGTAGAAGACGATTATATTGAGACCGGGTGTGACAGTTTCATGATTATGTAGAAGACGATTATATTGAGACCGGGTGTGACAGTTTCATGATTATGTAGAAGACGATTATATTGATTTACATGTAAATATATTTCCGGACGATTACCAGCCAGACATGCCATTGTCGCGAATTTCTGAAGAATAATTTACGAATCAAAACGGACATTTACTAATAAATATTTGTATAGAATCTTAATTGGACGGTAGGTCTGGATAGTTTTATCTGAAATTAAACATTTGTCTGGTCGCTAGAAAACAGTTTTGTAGACTATGTGGTAGCAGATCCTTTTATATTTAAATTATATGGTAAATTCTCATTTAAAGAACCCAATTTCTTATCAGACCATTGTGAGTTCTCAATAGGTACAGCTATACTGAATGTAACCGCTAATCCGCCATTTTTGTGTTTCCAATATGTTCGTCAATCAGCGTTATTAAACTATGTATACGAGTAAAACGACATAAACCGACAGTTATCATAGCCGAATTTCCCTTTAAGGTCCAAATATCAGGGGAAAAATGCTTTGATACAGTTTGAGAAAATACATAACAGACCAGGTTAATTAAATGCCAGGTGGCGGTTTAGCTGGTCTGTTCAGTATATGTTGACATCAAACATTACATGTGGCACACGCACTGGCAATACGCCGGCAGAAAATAAAATGATTTTAATTATAAATGGTCGTCGGACAAAACAGGTTCGTATAATAGACCAAATAAATAGTGTCGAAATCAATATACAATTAAACTATTTGATAAACGACATCAACGACAGCAGTGATGAACATATAAATGAAGATATACGGTATTTTACTGATACCATGGACGAAGTATGTTCTCTGTTTCAGAAAAAAAATCATATGTGACTTAAACATGACTAAACTATTGAAACCAAAAAATCTTGGTCTTAAGTCGATTGTAAGACTGCAAGTTTATTATTATTATTATTTAAATACATAAACATGTACAGGGAATGTAAAAGTGATATAAACATGACGCACATGTATAAAGCGAGGTCGGAATATAAACATGATAAGAAAATAATCGTTTTGAAAGACGAACAGCAAAATAATGTTTCCAGTGCTTCCTATAATAGAAAGAAGCTTTTTAAAGTTTGCCACTAATTTGCCTGCTTTTGGCCGAGGCCCAATGTTACAGAGGAAGTGGGGCACTTAATAAAACATAAGCATTAACCGTCATACCAACAACAACAAATCGCACCAAAAACCATTTAAATGAGTGTATTCAAGCCATCAGAAATGACGTCTTTTGTACTTTTCTCTAATAAAGATTGAGTAATGTAGGCGCCAACCATGAGACTCAGGACATGAAATTAACAATTTTCATAAAGGACCAATAGACGCCAATACTCACCAATGCTCACTAATTGTCTCCCAGTGATTCTTACAATAAGAAGAAGCTTTTTAAGATTTACGTTGAATTTGATTCTTTTGGTCCCACCCCTAAGACCTCGTTGAGGAAGGGACCATGAAATTCACAAAGGTATTAACCGCCTTGTCAGCAACAACAAGTTACACCAAAATGCATTCACATAAGTCTATTCAGTAATAAGAAATAACGTTGTTTTATTTGTCATTTTCTCTTATATAGATTAAGTAAACTAGGCCCCACTCCAGGGCAAAACCTTGAGACCCAGGGGCATGCAATTCTCAAATTTGATAGGACCAATATGCATCAATAATAATGCTCACAATTTGTTTCTGCTTCCGATAGTAAGAAGAAGATTTTTAAAGTTTACCTTGAATTTGACTGTTTTGGCCCCTGCCAATTGGGTGGGGACCATGCAATTTACCATTTTGATTCATCCTTAGGTGTCAAAGCTGCATACAATATTTAATTACGATTGAGCTTATGGTTTTTGAGAGGTAGTCGAAAATGTGTATTGTTTACGGATCCACTATTTTTTTAAGCCCCAACCCCAGGGCCAAACCGTTAAACCCAGGGACATGCAATTCACAGTTCTAATAAAATACCCATATGCGTCCATTAATATGCTCACCATCTGTTTCCCAGTTTTTCCGATAGTAAAAAGAAGATTTTTAAATTTGACCTTGAATTTGACCGTGGGGGTGGGGACCATGCAATTCACAATTTGATTCAGCTTTAGGTATCAAAGCTGCATACAACATTTTAATTACGATTGCGCTTACGGTTTTTGAAAAGAAGTCGAAAATATCAACTGTTTTGACGCACGACGACGGACAAAAGGCGATCGCAAAAAGTTTAAAAATTAATTTAATCACAATGCCAAGACTACAGGAACATGTTCATACCATGAACTTGCTCAATCGCAAGTTTCATATGAATCGAGATAAAACTGTAGGAGGAGTTGCGTTCCGCAAAGTTGTTGGTCCAAATCGTGACGGGCAGACGGGACAGAAGGACGGACGGACGGACGGATGGTTGTATATATATATGGAGATAATCATTTGTAAATAACAAAGACATAAATGTACAGACCAGACTACGGCGAGTGCACCTTGCTACTATGCAGGCCTCGACCAAACCAAAAAATATGATGTCGACCATGACTTATATACTATGGAATTACATGCAACACATCTGGACAGGGTGGACACATTTACATACATGAACTGATAGCTTTGTATGAGTAGGATCCAGTTAAGGATCCATAACTACTCACATGCTTTTTAAAGGACAGATTTATAAACCCGTTGGATCATATAGATACAGTGAATTCATTCCGTTAACTTTTATCGGCGGACATATTTAAACTGAACAATAATTGTAACGGTGGTAATTTACGTCAGAACTTTTTAAATAACATGTAAAGTGATGGCGGAGTTACTATTCATATTACTACTCAAATAAATTATTTGCACTGGTGACGTCACGCTGTGGAAATTTCATATTTCAATCGCAAGGGGCAGTTCTTTACAAATAGGACTGAATTCATAATAAATATATTGCAAACATGATCATAAAAAACAAAGAAAACAAGAGAATATCAGTGAACTGAGATTAAATAAAAACGAACAGGTGAGCTGCAGCCGCTGTATAATACAAATAGACCAACAGGCCATGGGGAATATGCACGGCAGTTTAGGCCAGGTGATACAAGTTCAAAATTTACAAACATATTTCACGAAAACACTTGCATACAAATCCATAGATATGGAAGCCAGGTCCAGGAGAAATAATCTCATATTCAGAGGTTTCGCCGAGACCGTTGGTGAAAACTGCTTTAGTCTTATCAACGTCATCTAGATATCAACCCCAAGCATGTATACTGTAATGCCCCGTATTTTATCAACGTCATTTAGATATCAACCCCACGTCATGTAGAAATAAACCCCACGCATATATACTGTAATGACCCATATTTGCTCAACGTCATGTAGATATCAACCCCACGTCATGTAGATATCAACCCCACGCATATATACTGTAATGGCCCGTATTTGATCAACGTCATCTAGATATCAACCCCGAGTCATGTAGATATCAACCCATGCATATATACTGTAATGGCCCATATTTGCTCAACGTCATGTAGATATCAACCCCACGTCATGTAGATATCAACCCCACGCATATAAACTGTAATGCCCCGTATTTGATCAACGTCATCTAGATATCAACCCCAAGTCATCTAGTTATCAACCCAACGCATATATAATGTAATGCCTAGTATTTTATCAACGTCATCTAGATATCAACCCCACGCATATATACTGTAATACCCCGTATTTTATCAACGTCATCTAGATATCAACCCCACGCATATATACTGTAATACCCCGTATTTTATCAACGTCATCTAGATATCAACCCACGCATATATACTGTAATGCCCCGTATTTTATCAACGTCATCTAGATATCAACCCCACGCATATACACTGTAATGCCCCGTATTTTATCAACGTCGCCTAGATATCAACCCTATGCATTTATATTGTAATGCCCCGTATTTTATGAACGTCATCTAGATATCAACCCCACGCATATATAATGTAATGCCCCGTATTTTATCAACGACATCTAAATATCAACCCCACGTCATCTAGTTATCAACCCCACGCATTTATACTGTAATGCCCCGTATTTTATCAACGTCATCTAGATATCAACCCCACGCATTTATACTGTAATGCCCCGTATTTTATCAACGTCATCTAAATATCAACCTCACGTCATCTAGATATCAACCCCAGGCATTTATAATGTAATGCCCCGTATTTTATCAACGTCATCTAGATATCAACCCCACGCATTTATACTGTAATGCCCCGTATTTTATCAACGTCATCTAGATATCAACCTCACGTCATCTAGATATTAACCCCACGCATTTATAATGTAATGCCCCGTATTTTATCAACGTCATCTAAATATCAACCCCACGCATTTATAATGTTATGCCCCGTATTTTATCAACGTCATCTTGATATCAACCCCACGCATTTATACTGTAATGCCCCGTATTTTATCAACGTCATCTAGATATCAACCTCACGTCATCTAGATATCAACCCCACGCATTTATAATGTAATGTCCCGTATTTTATCGACGTCATCTAGATATCAACCTCGAGCATATATACTGTAATGCCCCGTATTTTATCAACGTCATCTAGATATCAACCCCACGTCATCTACATATCAACGCCACGCATTTATACTGTAATGCCACGTATTTTATCAACGTCATCGAGATATCAACCCCACATATATATGCTGTAATGCCCCGTATTTTATCAACATCATCTAGATATCAACCCCACGTCATCTAGATATCAACCCCACGCATATATACTTAAATGCCCCGTATTTTATCAACGTAATCTAGATATCAACCCCACGTCATCTACATATCAACTCCACACATTTATACTGTAATGCCACGTATTTTATCAACGTCATCTAGATATCAACCCCGCGCATATATACTGTAATGCCCCGTATTTTATCAACGTCATTTAGATATCAACCCCACGTCATCTAGATATCAACCCCACGCATATATAATGTAATGCCCCGTATTTTATCAACGTCATCTAGATATCAACCCCACGTCATCTACATATCAACTCCACACATTTATACTGTAATGCCACGTATTTTATCAACGTCATCTAGATATCAACCCTGCGCATATATACTGTAATGCCCCGTATTTTATCAACGTCATTTAGATATCAACCCCACGTCATCTAGATATCAACCCCACGCATATATAATGTAATGCCCCGTATTTTATCAACGTCATCTAGATATCAACCCCACGCATATATACTGTAATGCCCCGTATTTTATCAACGTCATCTAGATATCAACCCCACGTCATCTAGATATCAACCTCACGCATATATACTGTAATGTCCCGTATTTTATCAACGTCATCTAGATATCAACCTCACGCATATGTACTGTAATGCCCCGTATTTTATTAACGTCATCTAGATATCAACCCCACGTCATCTAGATATCAACCCCACATATATATACTGTAATGCCCCGTATTTTATCAACGTCATCTAGATATCAACCCCACGTCATGTAGATATCAACCCCACGCATATATAATGTAATGCCCCGTATTTTATCAACGTCATCTAGATATCAAACCCACGCATATATACTGTAATGCCCCGTATTCTATCAACGTCATCTAGATATCAACCCCACGCGTATATACTGTAATGCCCCGTATTTTATCAACGTCGCCTAGATATCAACCCTACGCATTTATATTGTAATGCCCCGTATTTTATCAACGTCATCTAGATATCATCCCCACGCATATATACTGTAATGCCCCGTATTTTATCAACGTCATCTAGATAACAACCCCACGCATATATACTGTAATGCCCCGTATTTTATCAACGTCGCCTAGATATCAACCCTACGCATTTATATTGTAATGCCCCGTATTTTATCAACGTCATCTAGATATCATCCCCACGCATATATACTGTAATGCCCCGTATTTTATCAACGTCATCTAGATAACAACCCCACGCATATATACTGTAATGCCCCGTATTTTGACAGTTCTTTATAATTAATCTACGCTATTTTAAATGTATTGTCTTGTTTTACATCTCATGTACCAAATAGTGAATCTTTAGCAGCGTCATTGTTGACCTAGTTAACATGATTAGATAAAATGTGTTATCCGTAAACACTTCACTGTTATTGTTTGACCATGCTTTGATCCGCCATTTCGGATGTTGACAGTAGTGTATGATGGGAATTGTCATAGCGACTAGCAAGCTTAGTAAACTTTAGAACTTCAGAATCCTTTTATATTTATTAAAAGTTAAAGTTTATAGCAGTGAAGATTGTTATTTAAATGTAAGAATCATATTGAATAGTTATTTGTTTATTGACTTGTAGTAAATTTTGATAATACTTAATTCAATTTAGTGTTTTAATCTTGAAAGTTACGTGCGGTTTGAGCGCACAATAAAGTTGGTGCGGTTGGTGCGCTTAATTTGGATACAATCGTGCGCTGTTTGCGCACAATGCAAAATGTGCTTTTCAACGTTAAAGTGCACAGTATCACAGTGTGGGAGCGTACAGTATTGAAAAGCGGAAGTTGATAATATGAATTGCCAGTTGCTGTATATAAAAAATGTGTATTTTGTTTATCGCTCATTACATAATAATAATTTTATATTAAAATCATTTTAAATAGTTAGCCTTAATTTCGTATGTCATACAATAGGTTAGGAGATATACATTGCGCCTGTAAACAACTTATCACAGGTACAGAATTTCATTAAATCCGTTGGTATAAATGATCTTTTTAACTGTCAACTAGCCGTGCAGTCGTTAAAGTGGAATAAACAACTAGGCGCACAGTATTGAAGAGAGCAGTGCACTGACAAAAGCTGTTCATTCTTAATAAAAACACAAAAATAGGCAGAAACCAATCCAAGTCCTCGATAGGGGACTGATTTTTCTGCACCAACAGCTAAGTAATCAGGTAACTGTCACTGCCGGCAATCAAGATAATCGTCTTCTACATAATCATGTTACTGTCACATCCGGCCATCAATATAATCGTCATCTACATATTCATGTAACTGTCGCAGCCGGCCATGAATATAGTCGTCTTCTACATAATCTTGTAACTGTCACAATAGGCCGTCAATATAATCGTCTTCTACATAATCATATAACTGTCAAACCAGGTCATGACTATAATCGTCTTCTATATAATCATGAAACTATCACACCCAGCCATGACTATAATCGTCTTCTACATAATCATGTAGCTGTCACAATAGGCCATCAATATAATCGTCTTCTACATTATCATATAACTGTCAAACCAGGTCATGACTATAATCGTCTTCTATATAATCATGAAACTATCACACCGGGCCATGAATATAATCGTCTTCAAAATAATCATGTTAATGTCAAACTCGGCCGTGAATATAGTCTTCTTCTACAGAATCATGTAACTGTCACATCCGGCCATCAATATAATCATCTTCTACATGATCATGTAACTGTCACACCCTGCCATCAATATAGTCCTCTTCTACAGAATCATGTAACTGTCACACCCGGCCATCAATATAATCATCTTCTACATAAGCATATGACTTTCATACCCGCCTATCAATTTAATCGTCTTCAACATAATCATGTAACTGTCAAACCCAGCCATCAATATAATCGTCTTCTACATAAACATGTAACTGTTCTCCCGTCAATCAATATAATCGTCTTCTACATAACCATGTTATTGTCATACCCAGCTATCAATATAATCGTCTTCTACATAATCATGTGACTGTCACACCCGGCAATCAATATAATCGTCTTCTACAAAATCATGTAACTGTCACATCCGGCCATCAATATAATTGTCTTCTATATAATCATGTAACTAACACATCCGGCCATCAATATAATCGTTTTCTACAAAATCATGTAACTGTCACATCCGGCCATCAATATAATTGTCTTCTATATAATCATGTAACTGTCACACCCGGCTATCAATATATTCGTCTTCTACATAATCATGTAACTGTCACACTCGGCCATCAATATAATCGTCTTCTACATAATCATGTAACTGTCACACCCGGCCATCAATATAATCGTCTTCTGTGTAATCATGTAACTGACACATCCCGCCATCAATATAATCGTCTTTTACATAATCATGTGACTGTAACATCCGGCTATCAATATAACCGTCTTCTGTGTAATCATGTAACTGACACATCCGGCCATCAATATAATCGTCTTCTGTGTAATCATGTAACTGACACATCCGGCCATCAATATAATCGTCTTCTGTGTAATCATGTAACTGTGACATCCCGCCATCAATATAATCGTCTTCTGTGTAATCATGTAACTGTGACATCCCGCCATCAATATAATCGTCTTTTACATAATCATGTGACTGTAACATCCGGCTATCAATATAACCGTCTTCTGTGTAATCATGTAACTGACACATCCGGCCATCAATATAATCGTCTTCTGTGTAATCATGTAACTGACACATCCGGCCATCAATATAACCGTCTTCTGTGTAATCATGTAACTGACACATCCGGCCATCAATATAACCGTCTTCTGTGTAATCATGTAACTGTCACATCCCGCCATCAATATAACCGTCTTCTGTGTAATCATGTAACTGTCACATCCCGCCATCAATATAATCGTCTTCTGCATAATTATGTGACTGTCACACCCGGCCATCAATATAATCGTCTTCTACACAATAATGAAACTGTTACATCGAGCCATGAATATAATCGTCTTCTACATAATCATATGACTGTCAGATCTGGCCATCAATATAATCGTCTTCTGCATAATCATGTAACTGTCACAACCGGTCATAAATATAATCGTCTTCTGCATAATCATGTAACTGTCACAACCGGTCATAAATATAATCGTCTTCTGCATAATCATGTAACTGTCACAACCGGTCATAAATATAATCGTCTTCTGCATAATCATGTAACTGTCACAACCGGTCATAAATATAATCGTCTTCTGCATAATCATGTAACTGTCACAACCGGTCATAAATATAATCGTCTTCTACATAAGCATGTAACTGTCACACCCGGCCATCAATATAATCGTCTTCTACATAATCATGTAACTGTCACACCCGGCCATCAATATAATCGTCTTCTGTGTAATCATGTAACTGTGACATCCCGCCATCAATATAATCGTCTTTTACATAATCATGTGACTGTAACATCCGGCTATCAATATAACCGTCTTCTGTGTAATCATGTAACTGTCACACCCGGCCATCAATATAATCGTCTTCTACAAAATCAAGTTACTGTCACACCTGGTCATCAGTATAATCGTCTTCTACATAATCATGTAACTGTCACACCCGGCCATCAATATAATAGTCTTCTACATAGTCATGTAAATGTCATACCCGGCCATGAATATTATCGTCTTCTACATAACCATGTATCTGTCACACCCGTCTATCAATATTATCATCTTCTGCATAATCATGGAACTGTCACACCCGGCCATGAATATAATCGTCTTTTTGGCATGCATATCAAACAGCGATATAGAACAACACCAATATAACATATTTCTTTCACTGTTACTCTTTATACAGTATAGTAGAACATGTTCAACATTATAAACATTTACAATATAGCACTTAGGGCATGTTTGCTCATGTTTACTGAATAATTTGCATATCAACTTTATTGCTATGGTACATTGTGATGAACATTTTCTATCTTCTTGGGATAATTTCCAAATGTCAAACAAGTTTAAATTATTATGCAATAAATTAAAACCATATAAAGTTTCATCAATATGACAGTTAGTAAATATTCTTTTATTTTCTAACTCAACAATACATTTATTTATTATTCTTTTCCACATTAGCTTAGATGGAAATTGACCTGATTTTGTATACTTTTCAAGATAAAATGATAATTCACACTTTCTACATACCGAATATATATCACTAATAAAACCTTTTACTTTCAAAGGATTGTTTTAATAATCAAACAGTCTATATGTAAACAATTGTTTTGCATGAAATTTTGGGTGCAATCTACATTACTGCCCAAGAAATGTTAATTTTCTTTTGTCTATTTCTGCTTCTACTGAAAAACAACCTAATAAACTAAATACTTTATCAGTTCTTATATATTCAGAGATAGATTGCATAAACTTTATACAAAATCTATGAAAACGCTCTAGTTTTAACATATTGCTTTTGTTGATAGGTCCCCAAAGCTCACAACCATACAACGCTTTTGGCAGTACAACTGTCTTATATATTGTTTTAGAGGATGCTGGATGTATTCCACCAGAGTAAATACCGCAGTTTATTATGCTTAAAAATGTAGATCTAAACTTTGAACATGCTTCGTTTATAGTATAACTTAAAGTATTAAATTAATCAAATAAAATACAAAGATGTTTATACTGAACTTCTTCTTCAATAACATCACAACCAAGAAACCATGAACGATTCCTGGATTTATACCTATATGCAGATTCATTTGTAACATTAATTGAACATTTTGAGCAGTTATTAAAATAGTGATTGTTAATACCATACTGGTAACATAACTCTATCATATGCTTTAAACAATTGGTAATTTTAACGTGCATATAATTGGTCTGTGGTTAGACACATTTAATGAATCATCATCTTGTATGGAACACTCTATCACTAAATCGACTTTCTCCACTGGAAGAATAATATGATCAATCAAAGATTCTGATTGACCGTTATAATTAACATGTGATGCAGATGCCCCTGAACAAATATCCATAGTATTTATTGAACACATATTAAATTCTGTTTAAAAATCTGATAGATAAAACAATATACCATTTGAAATACTTTGAAGATGATATACTTCAGAGTTCATGTCGTCCATTATAATGACAGTGCCTCTACTACTATACATACTAATTATATTCTCTAACTTGTCAATAAAATCTTTGTATTTAGACACTGGATAATTTTCACATGGCAAATACTCCTGAAAGATAAAATAACAATTGGACGAAGCAAGTAAATGTTCAATGCCAATTATCCTATCATCGTTAACATCGATGGGTGAAACCATGCTATCTAATTTGCTGTGCCACAAAAATTGCCACGCCACCTTTGCCAACTTTACGGTTACTATCTAATTGTAAACTCTAGTCTCCAACAGAATGGCTTTTATATTTAGTATCTAAACAGTTTAAGAAATGTAAATTCTTTTCATAAAGCCAATGCTCTAAAATACCACAGACATCTATAGCCTTGTTATTAATGGTATCTACTAAATATGACGCACTTGACATAATGCCTGTAGCATTCCAAGTCAATAGATTAATTTGGTTCAAAGTAAACATGATTAAGTGTAAAAGTTACAATAAATATATTAATCAACTGACGCATCAAGATGCTCAAACGGGTTGTATTCATTAAAAACCCTTGAGCGAGTCTGTAAGACCCCGACTTGTTCATATAACTGATTTAAATGTTTGCTACTATTTTTATAGTGATCGGATATTCTGCCTTTATACTGTCTTCTAGCTATATGGTCGTAACGGGAAACCTCACACATTCAAACAACTCTGAATCGTAGCTCTCTTCATAGTTAACATCATCATTAATGCTTGCCTCGTGCTGGCGATCCGTGATTCGGACCGATATGTCAGACGGTTTTCCTAATGTCTTATATATGTCATCAATTGTGACTTTGCTACTCTGTTTAATTTTAACATGATTCATGTTGTTACGACCTTTACTTTTACCTATTTTTAAAACATTTCTGTGACTGGTATGAATTGTCGGAATAGGATGTGGGTTAGGTGCATTAGTCTTACTATTTACATTTTTATCAGGAGTGTCATCTCTAGGAATTGGCACATTACCAAACTCATACTCATTCTCCATCCCCTGGCCCTGTTCATTTTCATTAGTCAGTGGTAGTGGTACAGCTTTATACTGAGGCAATATACATATGCTCGGCGCATCAGGAGACAGGGAATGCTCAGGAGTGGGAGTAGCATCAAAAGCGTCCCTTGAAAGCAAATTAGGAAAGTCAGCAATTGACCCGACATTAAAGTTTATCAGATCTTCTTCCATGTCTACTAAAGGGAACGTTTGACTACACGGAACAGACACAGTCGGTGCTGTTTTTACACACGAATCTTGATTACTACCGTCATCATTTGATACAGACTGGAGACCTGATGTATATAGATTGTCAATCAAGCCGCATGAGGTTACTTCCAGCACATCTTGACCACCAATATCCGCAGAATCTCTTGTCACACTATTGATAGGACTTTCCCGTATATTGCTTAAAGAAGCATCTAGAAAAGAGCTAGAAATGTTAACAACCGATTTATCACAGAGATTTTGACTGCACAAGTTGCTATAATACAGCACTTTTTCCTGCTCAAAGGTTATACTGTTGCCCATTTCAACCATTTTATATTTCAGATTAAAAATATCTTGACCTGACAAACAATTAGACTTATCAACACTACTTTTCAATTCTACAATGTGTTTATCTGTGTTTGAGTTAAGATTTGAAATATCACTATGGATGCACATCAATGAGTTCTTAAGTTCACACATCTGAGCAGACCTGAACACTTCCAATGCTGCCTGCCGTTGTTTCATCAGAAGCATATCAGTTTGTAACTGAGACACAGTGTTATTTAAGACACTTGTATCGGCTTTACACGTACATTCATGGTTTCGCAGTACGGACGTATTAGTAGCACCACTGACGCTTGATGAACTGGGAGTGTTAATACAGCATGATATATCAGGCACACGGATACACTTATTGCCATTGGATTTGCGCGGTGCGGATGCCGACAGAGATCGCATTCTAGATGAAAAATCAGTACCACGAACAGCACCGCTGGGAGTCGAACTATTACTCGGACACAGAGTTCTTGAATGGGTTCTACCACGACTGGAACTTAACATTTCCTTGACAAGGGAGACGTCGTCACCGCCTTCAATGACTCGTAACAGTACATGAATATCATTGGCTAGTTTCACCGGAATTGCCTCTCCCTTAATGTTTGATACTTATTCAAATCATTGACAGCATTACACTTATTGCCATGAGTGTCTATATGTGGAGATATTAGAACTTTCAGTTCAGTGTTGTCATTTTTACTAATTGGTTCGAATTCAACCATTGTATTGTCTTTGCACTCATTCATTTTGACGAATATGGGTCAGTGTTTACGACACACCTAAATTATATATTGACAATACTACACTGTTATAAATAATGTTGCCCGTATTTGGCTGAACACTTAGTCTCTGGCCGGTATAGCTACCGGCTTATTTGGATAACAAGGGTCTACGGCAATATAATTGCTGGCTATTGTAATTAACTAGCTTCTCAATTGTATAAGTGGTTCTGACCGTTATTTCCCAAGGGCATTTACACATAAACTGAACATGAACCTTTCACTTTGCAATGTTTGATATGTTTTGACTTCAACAATTTAAATCTTTATACACAATGAAACAAAGAAATGGAAATTGTCCTGTTTATATCTACTAAAGGAAACATTTATAAGTCACGTAATTTACACAGAAATGTGAAGAAATAACTTATCTTGATTTTCCTATACTTTGATACACTGTAGGTCCATTATCACACATTAAATTACTAAAATTAAGTTGAGCGTTTCACACTGAAAATAAACACGTCCGACATAACCGGAAGTTGCGCAAAACCTCCGTAATCATGTAACTGTCACAACCGGCCATCAATATAATAATCTTCTACATAGTCATGTAAATGTCGTACCCGGCCATGAATATTATCGTCTTCTGCATAATCATGTATCTGTCACACCCGGCTATCAATATTGTCGTCTTCTGCATAATCATGGAACTGTCACACCCGGCCATGAATATAATCGTCTTTTACATAATCATGTTACTGTCACACCCGGCAATCAATATAATCGTCTTCTGTATAAGCATGTAACTGTCACACCTGGCCATTAATACAGTCGTCTTCTACATAATCAAGTTACTGACACACCCGACACTCAGTACAATCGTCTTCTACATAATCATGTAACTGTCACATACGGCCATCAATATTTATAATTGTCTTTTTCATAATCATGTAACTGTCACACCCGGCCATCAACATAATCGTCTTCAACATAATCATGTGACCTTCACACCCGCCTATCAATATAATCGTCTTCTACATAATCATGTAACTTTCACACCCAGCCATCAATATAATCGTCTTCTACATAATCATGTAACTGTCACACCAAGCCATCAATATAATCGTCTTCTACATAATCTTGTTACTGTCACACCGGCCGTCATCATAATCTCGCCGTCTTCATAATCATGTGACTGTCACACCCTGCCATCAATATAATTTTATTTTACATAATCATGTAACTGTCACATCCGGCCATCAATATAATTGTCTTCTACATAATCATGTAACTGTCACACCCGGCCATCAATATAATATTCTGCTACATAATCATGTGACTTCCACACCCGCCTATCAATATAATCGTCTTCTAAATAATCATGTGACTTTCACACCCGCCTATAAATATAATCGTCTGCTACATAATCATGAAACTTTCACACCCGGTCATCAGTATAATCGTCTTCTTTATAATCATGTAACTGTCACACCCGGCCATCAATATAATCGTCTTCTACATAATTATGTAACTGTCACACCTGGCCATCAATATAATCGTCTTATACATAATCATGTTACTGTCACATCGGCGCTACATGTTTCACTGTAGCCATTAGATATCGTCGCTATAATTGTAGCCATAAAATATCGTCGCTACATGTATCACTGTAGCCATAAAATATCGTCAATATCACTGTAGCCATAAAATATCAGCACTATCACTGTAGCCATAAAATATCGGTGCTACATGTATCACTGAAACCATAAAATATCGTCGCTATCACTGTAGCCATAAAATATCGGCGCTACATGTATCACTGTAGCCATAAAATATCGTCGCTATCACTGTAGCCATAAAATATCGTCGCTACATGTATCACTGTAGCCATAAAATATCGTCACTATCACTGTAGCCATAAAATATCGTCGCCACATGTTTCACTGTAGCCATTAAATATCGTCGATACCACTGTAGCCATAAAATATCGTCGCTACATGTATCACTGTAGCCATAAAATATCGGCGCCACATGTTTCACTGTAGCCATTAAATATCGTCGATACCACTGTAGCCATAAAATATCGTCGCTACATGTATCACTGTAGCCATAAAATATCGTCACTATCACTGTAGCCATAAAATATCGGCGCTATCACTGTAGCCATTAGATATCGGCGCTACATGTATCACTGTAGCCATAAAATATCGTCGCTATCACTGTAGCAATAAAATATCGGCGCTACATGTATCGCTGTAGCTATAAAATATCGTCGCTATTATTGTAGCCATAAAATATCGTCAATATCACTGTAGCCATAAAATATCAGCGCTATCACTGTAGCCATAAAATATCGGTGCTACATGTATCACTGTAGCCATAAAATATCGCCGCTATCACTGTAGCCATAAAATATCGGCGCTACATGTATCACTGTAGCCATAAAATATCGTCACTATCACTGTAGCCATAAAATATCGGCGCCGCATGTTTCACTGTAGCCATTAAATATCGTCACTATCACTGTAGCCATAAAATATCGTCGCTACATGTATCACTGTACCCATAAAATATCGTCACTTTCACTGTAGCCATAAAATATCGGCGCTATCACTGTAGCCATTAGATAGCAGCACTACATGTATCACTGTAGCCATAAAATATCGTCGCTATCACAGTAGCCATAAAATATCGGCGCTAAATGTATTGCTGTAACTATAAAATATCGTCGCTATCACTGTAGCAATAAAATATCGTCAATATCACTGTAACCATAAAATATCGTCGCTATCACTGTAGCCATAAAATAGCGGTGCTACATGTATCACTGTAGCCATAAAATATCGTCGCTATCACTGTAGCCATAAACTATCAGCGCTACATGTATTACTGTAGCCATAAAATATCGTCACTATCACTGTAGCCATAAAATATCGTCGCTACATGTATCACTGTAGCCATAAAATATCGTCATTATCACTTTCATAAAAGTAATATATTCTAATAAGGAGTTTAAAACATTACAGGCAATATCATCGAAATTGCGTTTGGTAGTTGGTTTTTTTTCTCAGTTCTATGCAAGTTTAAAGACATGACAACCATCAACACACATATTTGTTGATTCATTTGACCAAATTTCAGATAAACGCAATATATTATTTTGATGTATATAAATACACAGTTTATGTGGTGAGCACGTGCATGTTTTACCGCTACCTGTCGTGGTTGGAGTCGATGTACGGAGCTGCTCGCTGGTGCGCGAATTTGTTCGTCTGAAGGGGCTCCTTATATATTATACAAGGTATGTCCAAAAAGTAATATGACGCATTTAGAAATATGACTTTTAGTGTTTCAATCCAAACAAAACTTGGCATGGACAATTTTCAATATCTATAAGCATGCAAAATTTAAATTTCGTACACAACTATTTAACATTTATTTTGACAAGTCAAAATGTATATGTTACAAAGTACGGGGGAGATTGACGTTATTTGTGTAACGTCAAATTGACATTCAAATGAAAGTCATTCTTTTTTTATGAACCGCTGTGCAAAACACAATTTTTGTGGTACTGCACCCACTTCTGGTACATGTCACGATACTATGATGACTCGTAGATCCTAACCACAGAATGTACACTCCGGCACATGGCCCGGAAAGCGCTTTTCACAAAGATCTGACTTGAATCCCAAGAAAACCACACACAATTTCGGTCATCCAGATCGCTAATGGTCAGTTACTTTCGTCTCACCATTAAAAACCCGTTTGTACCACCAACAGATAAGACTCCAGGATATGCCTTCTGTTAAAGAGTCTTGTGAAATAAACTCCAGCGTCACCTTTGGAGTCATATCACACCCAACACAAAATTTTACCACACTCCAAATTTCCACTCTAGGCGTGACGTCGTCCAATTTCTTTACCATTCAAATTCGCACTTGTTATTTTAAAAGTGCGCACAATAATCAAAGGTTTATCGATAACGTCGAAGTTTTAAATGACATTCGTACATGATGTGAAATTACGTCCACTGTTATTTCATAACATTTGGCACGATATTGAGGAAGATGTCTGCTTTCAAAGGCAATTTTTTTTTTAAATGGCGTCTTATTTCAAAGTGCACCGTACTTCCAAACTCGCGTTACTATGGTACCGTTTGCATGAACTTAACAATTACTGAAAGTTGATTTGATGTTTTATAACAATAGAAGATGTGTCGATCTATCCATTGATACCACTGGTTTGCATGTGGCACCCTAAATACAAAAATGACAGGGTCGTCCTATTACTTTTGGGACATACCTCGTATAATATATTTTGAAAATGTTGCTTTCTTTATTAGATTACCTCCCTGGTCAGTTTCTCCCTAGCAGACGACACGACTTAAAAATGAAATAAATATTACATTCTGCTATTGTAAAACATACATCTCAATTTGTTTTCTGTTCAAATTTATATGTTTCGTGGATATTTTAGGACATCTTTTATCGCAGATCTAAACCATTTTCATCGGCTAATCTTGTAATATCCAAACGGTAGAGGAATTTATCTTTCTTTAAATAATTTGATATAAAATTTTGCTTCACGATATTTCTGCACGATATCTCATATGCAATTAAAAACCCATTTTATATATTTCTCGGATAATCTGGTTTATATTACCTCCCTTGCCTCTTGCTCGCTAAAATCCTACCAAAATAATTAAATGTAAATAATGTTTGTGAATGTCTTGATATTATAAATAACATAAAAATTACATTTTTTCTTTCCATTTTTAGGGTTTAACAAATACACAGCAGTTTTAGTTCTTTTCGGGGATAGTTTGGATCACCTTTTCGCGGCTGTAAAGGAAAAATAAAACCACTTTCAAAAACTAATTGTGCAATGTTCGTAAGTTAAATCAGCTTAACTTTCGTTTGAAACCAAGATTGGTTGTATGACATTTCGGCACCCTAAATTCGTTACCTATCGGAATGATACTCTAGTGTTACAGATCATCCTATATATACGTGAACGGTGTGATATAAATTTGACTATTATGTTACGTTTCTTACATGGGGACGCCTTTCCATGTTTGCAGCATAAAGGTTGGTGTGTTCGTGGCATCAGTGACAGGTTCAGCAACTCCTGAAATACACAGACAAATACGCCTGCTGCAGTGCTCAGTGGATACCCTACTTTACGCTTTTTGATATTCCATATTACCTGCACACTTATAGATTTATAAAACAAAAATCATTTTTTACAAGATATTATTTGGCAATATTGATAGGAATTGTGTTTATTATACGTGTTGTTTATTCTCTTCCTTTTTGCAGCATTTAACAGTTGGCGGATCATCATTTCCATAAACTTTTAATGACAATCTGTGTAGTTTTGAGAAATGGACCTGTTCTGCTTGGTTATGACATTGCAATTAACGTTTGTAATACGGTTCGGTCAGTGAAGAGTTGTGTATTTGTCACCGCTCTATATGCGTAATTTATATAATTGATTGAGTTAATAACGTTATACGTGAGTTTAATTAAAGATGGTGTGTCCCGCTGAAGATGACTGATGTTGTTTATAGTAAGGCCAAATCATAAATCATGTGGTTCCTTGCAATCTTATGTATGGTTGCTTGTTCAATTACCTCGAATGTATACAGTAATACATCCACAATATGGTTGCTTTGTTAATCACTTGTTAAATTACCTCGCATGTATACAGTAAAACATCCACAATAGGGTTGCTTTAATCACTTGTTCAATTACCTCGCATGTAAACAGTAATACATCCACAATATGGTTGCTTTAACCACGTGTCCAATTACCTCGAATGTATACAGTAATACCTCCACAATATGGTTGCTTTGTTAATCACTTGTTAAATTACCTCGCATGTATACAGCAATACATCCACAATATGATTGCTTTAATCACGTGTTCAATTACCTCGCATGTATACAGTAATACATCCACAATATGGTTGCTTTGTTAATCACTTGTTCAATTACCTCGTATGTATACAGTAATACATCCACAATATGGTTGTTTTGTTAATCACTTGTTCAATTACCTCGAATGTATACAGTAATACATCCACAATATGGTTGTTTTGTTAATCACTTGTTCAGTTACCTCGCATGTATACAGTAATACCTCCACAATATGGTTGTTTTGTTAATCACTTGTTCAATTACCTCGCATGTATACAGTAATACATCCACAATATGGTTGTTTTGTTAATCACTTGTTCAATTACCTCGCATGTATACAGTAATACATCCACAATATGGTTGTTTTGTTAATCACTTGTTCAATTACCTCGCATGTATACAGTAATACATCCACAATATGGTTGTTTTGTTAACCACGTGTTCAATTACCTCGCATGTATACAGTAATACATCCACAATATGGTTGTTTTGTTAACCACGTGTTCAATTACCTCGCATGTATACAGTAATACATCCACAATATGGTTGTTTTGTTAACCACGTGTTCAATTACCTCGCATGTATACAGTAATACATCCACAATATGGTTGCTTTGTTAATCACTTGTTCAATTACCCCGAATGTATACAGTAATACATCCACAATATGGTTGCTTTAATCACTTTGAATTTAGTTCAGTGAATTATTTATTTATTAAAGCAGTTGTATGGTTAACCACTGTTTTATTTGCAGTGGGATGGTCCTCCGTGGCCTGGGTTTGGATCATGCTCGGTTAAAACACATTATGAGAGTAAGTTTGTCAGTTACTTGCGTAAAGACGGTTGTTCTACATGATTCATTCTCATTGATAAATCTCAAATAGAATTAGACTGCCGAGAGTGCATTGTAATGTACATCAAATGATAATAAATAATACTGGCGCTTGCTTAGACAAAACGTGATCTATTTTTCGAAACCACTTATTGACCTTTGTACAATGCGCTGAAACTGACAACATTAACATAAGTGTTTGATTCTACTGGCCTATGTTTGTCCCACAGATTTTTCTCGCAATAACCTGAAGTTTGGCCCCATGGAGAGAACAGGCTGATATTTTCGGAAATAACGTCTTTTAAGAATCATTCGAAAAGTAACAAAGATCTAAAGAGATATCTGGAAATAATCGGCCATTTTAACATAGTACCTGTTTTTACGTTATTTGTTACTTATGGGAAATACTACTTTATCAGGTTAGCAAAACACTTATTGTTTTTTATTATTGTTATAACATAAAAGTGCTTTACTTAATCTTTGATCATACTTTTTGTAAGCATTAGTTCTCTCAAACTTCAATTTGATAATATTATTTGTCAATACATGTATTTGTAAATATTGGTTTTCCCATACATAACTTCGATCATACTATTTGTAAATATTGATTCTCCCAAACTTCAATTTGATCATACTATTTGTAAATATTGATTCTACCAAACATCACTTTGATCATACTATTTGTAAATATTGATTCTCCCAAACTTCAATTTGATCATACTATTTGTAAATATTGATTCTACCAAACATCACTTTGATCATACTATTTGTAAATATTGATTCTACCAAACATCACTTTGATCATACTGTTTGTAAATATTGGTTCTCCCAAACTTCACTTTGATTAAACTATTTGTAAATATTGGTTCTACCAAACTTCACTTTGATTATACTATTTGTAAATATTGGTTCTCCCAAACTTCACTTTGATTATACGATTTGTAAATATTAGTTTTCGCAAACTTTACTCTGATTATACTATTTGTAAATATAAGTTCTCACAAACTTCATTTTGATCATACTATTTGTAAATAATAGTCCTCAAAGACTTCACTTTGATTATACTATTTGTAAGTATTGGTTCCCTCAATCATCACTTTGATCATACTATTTGTAAATAATAGTACTCTCAAACTTTACTTTGATCATACTATTTGTAAATATTGGTTCTCCCAAACTTCACTTTGATCATACTTTTTGTAAATATTGGTTCTCTCAAACTTCACTTTGATCATACTTTTTGTAAATATTGGTTCTCCAAAACGTCACTTTAATCATACTATTTGTAAATATAAGAATCCTCAAACTTCACTATGATCATACTATTTGTAAATAATAGTACTCTCAAACTTCACTTTGATCATACTATTTGTAAATATTGGTTCTCCAAAACTTTACTTTAATCATACTATTTGTAAATATAAGTTTCCTCAAACTTCACTTTGATCATACTTTTTGTAAATAATAGTACTCTCAAACTTCACTTTGATCATACAATTGTTAATATAAATTTCCTCAAACTTCACTTTGATCATACTATTTGTGAATATTGGTTCTCTCAAACTTCAATTAATCATACTATTTATAAATATAAGTTTCCTCAAACTTCACTTTAATCATACTATTTGTAAATAATAGTACTCTCAAATTCCACTTTGATCATACTTTTTGTTAATATTGGTTTTCCCAAACTTCACTTTGATAATACTATTTGTAAATATTAGTTTAATCAGACTTCACTTTGATCCTACTATTTGTAAATATAGGTTCTCTCAAATTTCACTCTGATCCTACTATTTGTGAATATTAGTTCTCCCAAACTTCACTTTGATCATGCTCATTGTAAATATTGGTTGTCCCAATCTTAACTTTGATCATATTATTTGTAAATATTGGTTTTCCCAAACTTCATTTTGATCATACTATTTGTAAAAATTGGTTCTCCAAAACTTCACATTGATCATACTATTTGTCAATATTAGTTCTCCCAAACTTCACTTTGATCATAACACTTGTAAATATAAGTTTCCCCAGACTTCACTTTGATCATACTATTTGTAAATGTAACTTCTCCCAAACTTCACTATTATCTTATTATTTGTAAGTATTGGTTCTCTCCGACTTCACTTTCATCATACTATTTGTAAATATTAGTTCTCCCAAATGACACTTTGATCATAATACTTGTAAATATTAGTTTCCCCTGACTTCACTTTGATCATATTATTTGTAAATATAACTTCTCCCAAACTTAACTTTTATCATATTATTTGTAAGTATTGGTTCTCTCAGACCTCACTTAGATCATACTATTTGTAAATATAAGTTATCCCAAACTTCACTTTAAACATACTATCTGTAAATATTGGTTCTCCATAACTTATATTTGATGATACTATTTGTAAATATTTAGATTTCTCAAACTTCATTTTGATCATACTATTTGTAAATGTTAGATTCTCAGACTTCACTTTGATGATACTTTTTGTAAATATTGGTTCTGCCTAACTTTTATTTGATGATACTTCTTGTAAATATTGGTTCTCCCAAACTTCACTTTGATCATACTATTTTAATTATTGGTTCTCCCAAACTTCACTTTCATCATAATATTTGTAAATATTGGTTCTACCAAACTTCATTTGATCATACTGTTTGTAAATATTACTTCTCCCAAACTTCATTTTGACCATACCGTTTGTAAAGATTGGTTCTACCAAACATCACTTTGATCATACTACTTGTAAATATCAATTCTCCCGAACCTCACTTTGATCATAAATACTTGTAAATATTAGTTCTCTCAGATTTAACTTTGATCATACTATTTGTAAATGTTTAGTTTTCAAAAACTTCATTTTGATCATACTATTTGTAAATATTAGTTATCCCTAACTTTACTTTGATCATACTTTTTGTAAATATTAGTTCTCCCAAACTTCACTTTGATTATAATAATTGTAAATATTAGTTTTCTCAGATTTCACTTTGATCATACTATTTGTAAATATTAGTTCTCTCAGACTTTACTTTGATGATACTATTTGTAAATATTGGTTCTCCCAAACTTCACTTTGATCATACTTTTTATAAAAATTGGTTCTCCCAAATTACACTTTGATCATACTATTTTAATTATTGGTTCTCCCAAACTTCACTTTGATCATAATATTTGTAAATATTGGTTGTACCAAACTTCATTTGGTCATACTGTTTGTAAATATTAGTTCTCCCAAACTTCATTTTGACCATACCGTTTGTAAAGATTGGTTCTCCCAAACATCACTTTGATCATACTACTTGTAAATATCAATTCTCCCGAACCTCACTTTGATCATAAATACTTGTAAATATTAGTTCTCTCAGACTTAACTTTGATCATACTATTTGTAAATGTTTAGTTTTCAAAAACTTCATTTTGATCATACTATTTGTAAATATTAGTTCTCCCTAACTTTACTTTGATCATACTTTTTGTAAATATTAGTTCTCCCAAACTTCACTTTGATTATAATAATTGTAAATATTAGTTTTCTCAGACTTCACTTTGATCATACTATTTGTAAATATTAGTTCTCTCAGACTTCACTTTGATCATACTATTTATAAATATTGGTTTTCACGAAGTTCACTTTGATTATACTATTTGAAAATATATGTTTTCCCAAACTTCACTTTGATCATACTATTTGTAAATATTAGTTTTCGCAAACTCTATTTTGATCATACTATTTGTAAATATATGTTTTCTCAGATTTCACCTTGATCATACAATTGGTCAATATTATTTCTCTCAACTTCACTTTGATAACACTATTTGTAAATATTAGTTTTCTCAAACTTCACTTTGATCATTCTATTTGTAAATATTGGTTCTCTCAGACTTCACTTTGATCATACTATTTGTAAATATTGAGTATCTAAGACGTCACTTTGATAATATATTTTGTAAATATTTGTTCTCCCAGACTTCACTTTGATCATAGTGTTTGTAAATATTGGTTCTCCAAGACTTCACTTTGATCATAGTACTTGTAAATATTAGTTTTACCAGACTTCACTTTGATCTGACTACTTGTCAATATTGGTTCTCTTAAACTTCACTTTGATCATACTATTTATCAATATTGGTTCTCCCAAATTTCATTTTTATCATACTATTTGCTAATATTGGTTCTCACAAACTTCATTTTGATCATATTATTTGTAAATATTGCTTTGCCCATACTTCACATTCATCAAACTATTTGTAAATTTAAGTGTTTCCAAACTTCACTTTGATCATAATGTTTGAAAATATTAGTCCTGCCAAACTTCACTTTGATCATACTTTTTGTTAATTTTAGTTCACCCAAATTTCACTTTGATCGTACTCTTTGTAAATATTAGTTCTCTCAAACTTCACTTTGATCATACTCTTTGTAAATATAACTTCCCCCAAACTTCACTTTGATCATACTGTTCGTATATATTGGTTCTCCCTAACTTCACTTTGATCATACTATTTGTAAATATTGATTTTCCCAAATTTCACTTTGATCATACTTTTTGTAAATATTGGTTCTCCAAAACTACACTTTGATCATACTTTTTGTAAATACTGGTTCTCTCAAACTTCACTTTGATCATACTATTTTAAATATTGGTTCTCCCAAACTTCACTTTGATCATACTTTTTATCAATATTGGTTCTCCCAAATTTCACTTTGATCATACTATTTTAATTATTGGTTCTCCCAAACTTCACTTTGATCATAATATTTGTAAATATTGGTTCTACCAAACTTCATTTGATCATATTGTTTGTAAATATTAGTTCTCCCAAACTTCATTTTGACCATTCCGTTTGTAAAGATTGGTTCTCCCAAACATCACTTTGATCATACTACTTGTAAATATCAATTCTCCGGAACCTCACTTTGATCATAAATACTTGTATATATTAGTTCTCTCAGACTTAACTTTGATCATACTATTTGTAAATGTTTAGTTTTCAAAAACTTCATTTTGATCATACTATTTGTAAATATTAGTTCTCCCTAACATTACTTTGATCATACTATTTGTAAATATTAGTTCTCCCTAACATTACTTTGATCATACTTTTTGTAAATATTAGTTCTCCCAAACTTCACTTTGATTATAATAATTGTAAATATTAGTTTTCTCAGACTTCACTTTGATCATACTATTTGTAAATATTGGTTTTCACGAAGTTCACTTTGATTATACTATTTGAAAATATATGTTTTCCCAAACTTCACTTTGATCATACTTTTTGTAAATATTAGTTTTCGCAAACTCCATTTTGACCATACTATTTGTAAATATTGGTTTTCTCAGACTTCACTTTCATCATACTATTTGTAAATATATGTTTTCTCAGATTTCACTTTGATCATACAATTGGTCAATATTATTTCTCTCAACTTCACTTTGATAACACTATTTGTAAATATTAGTTTTCTCAAACTTCACTTTGATCATTCTATTTGTAAATATTGGTTCTCTCAGACTTCACTTTGATCATACTATTTGTAAATATTGAGTATCTAAGACGTCACTTTGATAATATATTTTGTAAATATTTGTTCTCCCAGACTTCACTTTGATCATAGTGTTTGTAAATATTGGTTCTCCAAGACTTCACTTTGATCATAGTGCTTGTAAATATTAGTTTTACCAGACTTCACTTTGATCTGACTACTTTTAAATATTAGTTTTACCAGACTACACTTTGATCTGACTACTTGTCAATATTGGTTCTCTCAAACTTCACTTTGATCATACTATTTATTAATATTGGTGCTCCCAAATTTCATTTT
Organism: Panopea generosa; assembly: GCA_029582155.1. Classification (NCBI taxonomy): domain Eukaryota; kingdom Metazoa; phylum Mollusca; class Bivalvia; order Adapedonta; family Hiatellidae; genus Panopea; species Panopea generosa. The sequence continues at coordinate 19,972,066 of CM055910.1, forward strand.
TATCATACTATTTGCTAATATTGGTTCTCACAAACTTCATTTTGATCATATTATTTGTAAATATTGCTTTGCCCATACTTCACATTCATCAAACTATTTGTAAATTTAAGTGTTTCCAAACTTCACTTTGATCATAATGTTTGTAAATATTAGACCTACCAAACTTCACTTTGATCATACTTTTTGTTAATATTAGTTAGCCCAAATTTCACTTTGATCGTACTGATTGTAAATATTAGTTCTCTCAAACTTCACTTTGATCATACTCTTTGTAAATATAACTTCCCCCAAACTTCACTTTGATCATACTATTTGTAAATATTGATTCTCCCAAATTTCACATTGATCATACTATTTGTAAATATTGGTTCTCCAAAACTACACTTTGATCATACCTTTTGTAAATACTGGTTCTCCCAAACTTCACTTTGATCATACTATTTCAAATATTGGTTCTCCCAAACTGAACTTTGATCATACTTTTTATCAATATTGGTTCTCCCAAATTTCACTTTGATCATACTATTTTAATTATTGGTTCTCCCAAACTTCACTTTGATCATAATATTTGTAAATATTGGGTCTACCAAACTTCATTTGATCATACTGTTTGTAAATATTAGTTCTCCCAAACATCATTTTGACCATACCGTTTGTAAAGATTGGTTCTCCCAAACATCACTTTGATCATACTACTTGTAAATATCAATTCTCCCAACCTCACTTTGATCATAAATACTTGTAAATATTAGTTCTCTCAGACTTAACTTTGATCATACTATTTGTAAATGTTTAGTTTTCAAAAACTTCATTTTGATCATACTATTTGTAAATATTAGTTCTCCCTAACTTTACTTTGATCATACTTATTGTAAATATTAGTTCTCCCAAACTTCACTTTTATCATTCTATTGGTAAATATATAAGTTTCCCAAAACCTCACATTGATCATACTATTTGTAAATATTGGTTCTCTCAAACTTCACTTTGATCATACTATTTGTAAATACTGGTTCTCCAAAACTTCACTTTGATCATATTATTTGTAAATATTGGTTCTACAAAACTACACTTTCATCATACTTTTTGTCAATATTGGTTCTCCCAAACTTCACTTTGATCATACTATTTTAAATATTGGTTCTCCCAAACATCAGTTTGAACAGACTGTTTGTAAACATTAGTTCTCCAAAACTTCACTTTGATCATAATATTTGTAAATATTTGTTCTACCAAACTTCATTTGATCATACTATTTGTAAGTATTGGTTCTCCCAAACTTCATTTTGATGATACTATTTGTAAGTATTGGTTCTCCCAAACTTCACTTTGATTAAACTATTTGTAAATATTAGTTCTCCCAAACTTTACTTTAATCAAACCATTTGTAAATATTGGTTCTTCAAAACTTCATTTTGATCATACCGTTTGTAACGATTGGTTCTCTCAAACTTCACTTTTACCATACTATTAGTAAATATTGGTTCTCCCAAATGTCACTTTGATCATAAGATTTGTAAATATTGATTCTCCAAAACTTCACTTTGATCAAACTGTTTTTAAATATTGGTTCTCCCAAACTTCAATTTGATCATATTATTTGTAAATATTGGTTCTCTCAATCTTCACTTTGATCTTACTCTTTGTAAATATTAGTTTTCGCAAACTTCACTTTGATCATACTATTTGTAAATATTGGTTTTCTCAGTCTTCACTTTCATCATACTATTTGTAAATATTGGTTCTCTTAGACTTCACTTTGACAATACTATTTGTAAATATTGGTTCTCCAAAACTTCACTTTGATCATACTATTTGTAAAGTTTGGTTCTCTCAAACTTCACTTTGACCACACTATTAGTAAATATTGGTTCTCCCAAACTTCACTTTGATCATACTGTTTGTAAATATTAGTTCTCCCAAACTTCACTTTGATCATACTTTTTTTAAATATTGGTTCTCCCAAACTTCACTTTAATCATACTACTTGTAAATATTAATTCTCCCGAACTTTACTTTGATCATAAAAAACATGCAAATATTAGTTCTCTCAGACTTCACTTTGATCATACTATTTGTAAATATATGTTTTCTCAGATTTCAATTTGATCATACAATTGGTGAATATTATTTCTCTCAACTTCACTTTGATAATTCTATTTGTAAATATAAGTTTTCTCAAACTTCACTTTGATCCTATATTTGTAAATATAAGTTTCCCAAAACTTCAATTTGATTATACAATTTTAATTATTGGTTCTCCCTAACTTCATTTTGGCATACTGTTTGTAAATATTAGTTCTCCCAAACTTCATTTGATCATACTGTTTGTAAATATTAGTTCTCCCAAACTTCACTTTGATCATACTGTTTGTAAATAGTAGATCTCCCAAACTTCACTTTGATTAAACTATTAGTAAATATTGGTTCTCCCAAACTTCACTTTGATCATACTGTTTGTAAATATTAATTCTCCAAAACTTCACTTTGATCATACTATTTGTAAATATTGGTTCTCCAAAAGTTCACTTTGATCATACCGTTTGTAAAGATTGGTTCTCTCAAACTTCCCTTTGACCATACTATTAGTAACTATTGGTTCTCCCAAACTTCACTTTTATCATAATATTTGTAAATATTGATTCCCCCAAACCTTACTTTGATCCTACTGTTTGTAAATATTAGTTCTCCCAAACTTCACTTTGATCATACTGTTTTTAAATATTGGTTCTCCAAAACTTCACATTGATCATACTACTTGTAAATATTAATTCTCCCGAACTTCACTTTGATCATAAAAACTTGTAAATATTAGTTCTCTCAGACTTCAGTTTGATCATACCATTTGTAAATGTTTAGTTTTCCAAAACTTCACTTAGATCATACTGTTTGTAAATATTTGTTCTTCCTAACTTTACTTTGATCATATTATTTGTAAATATTGGTTCTTCAAAACTTCATTTTGATCATACCGTTTGTAAAGATTGGTTCTCTCAAACTTCACTTTCACCATACTATTAGTAAATATTGGTTCTCCCAAATGTCACTTTGATCATAAGATTTGTAAATATTGATTCTCCAAAACTTCACTTTGATCAAACTGTTTTTAAATATTGGTTCTCCCAAACTTCAATTTGATCATAATATTTGTAAATATTAGTTCTACCAAACTTTACTTTGATCATATTATTTGTAAATATTGGTTCTCTCAATCTTCACTTTGATCGTACTCTTTGTAAATATTAGTTTTCGCAAACTTCACTTTGATCATACTATTTGTAAATATTGGTTTTCTCAGACTTCACTTTCATCATACTATTTGTAAATATTGGTTCTCTTAGACTTCACTTTGATCATACTATTTGTAAATATTGGTTCTCCAAAACTTCACTTTGATCATACTATTTGTAAAGATTGGTTCTCTCAAACTTCACTTTGACCACACTATTAGTAAATATTGGTTCTCCCAAACTTCACTTTGATCATACTGTTTGTAAATATTAGTTCTCCCAAACTTCACTTTGATCATACTTTTTTTAAATATTGGTTCTCCCAAACTTCACTTTAATCATACTACTTGTAAATATTAATTCTCCCGAACTTTACTTTGATCATAAAAACCATGCAAATATTAGTTCTCTCAGACTTCACTTTGATCATACTATTTGTAAATATATGTTTTCTCAGATTTCAATTTGATCATACAATTGGTGAATATTATTTCTCTCAACTTCACTTTGATAATTCTATTTGTAAATATAAGTTTTCTCAAACTTCACTTTGATCCTATATTTGTAAATATAAGTTTCCCAAAACTTCAATTTGATTATACAATTTTAATTATTGGTTCTCCCTAACTTCATTTTGGCATACTGTTTGTAAATATTAGTTCTCCCAAACTTCATTTGATCATACTGTTTGTAAATATTAGTTCTCCCAAACTTCACTTTGATCATACTGTTTGTAAATAGTAGATCTCCCAAACTTCACTTTGATCAAACTATTAGTAAATATTGGTTCTCCCAAACTTCACTTTGATCATACTATTTGTAAATATTGGTTCTCCAAAAGTTCACTTTGATCATACCGTTTGTAAAGATTGGTTCTCTCAAACTTCCCTTTGACCATACTATTAGTAACTATTGGTTCTCCCAAACTTCACTTTTATCATAATATTTGTAAATATTGATTCCCCCAAACTTCACTTTACTGTTTGTAAATAGTAGATCTCCCAAACTTCACTTTGATCAAACTATTAGTAAATATTGGTTCTCCCAAACTTCACTTTGATCATACTGTTTGTAAATATTAATTCTCCCAAACTTCACTTTGATCATACTATTTGTAAATATTGGTTCTCCAAAAGTTCACTTTGATCATACCGTTTGTAAAGATTGGTTCTCTTAAACTTCCCTTTGACCATACTATTAGTAACTATTGGTTCTCCCAAACTTCACTTTTATCATAATATTTGTAAATATTGATTCCCCCAAACCTTACTTTGATCCTACTGTTTGTAAATATTAGTTCTCCCAAACTTCACTTTGATCATACTGTTTTTAAATATTGGTTCTCCAAAACTTCACATTGATCATACTACTTGTAAATATTAATTCTCCCGAACTTCACTTTGATCATAAAAACTTGTAAATATTAGTTCTCTCAAACTTCAGTTTGATCATACCATTTGTAAATGTTTAGTTTTCCAAAACTTCACTTAAATCATACTGTTTGTAAATATTTGTTCTTCCTAACTTTACTTTAATCATATTATTTGTAAATATTGGTTCTCTCAAACTTCACTTTGTTTGTTCTCTTTGAAAATATTAGTTCTCCCAAACTTCACTTTGATCATACTATTTGTAAATATTAGTTTTCTCAGACTTCACTTTGATCGTACTATTTGTAAATATTAGTTTTCTCAGACTTCACTTTGATCATACTTTTTATAAACATTGGTTTTCACGAAGTTCACTTTGATTATACTATTTGTAAATATTGATTCTCCAAAAGTTCACTTTGATCATACCGTTTGTAAAGATTGGTTCTCTCAAACTTCCCTTTGACCATACTATTTGTAAATATTGGTTTTCTCAGACTTCACTTTGACCATACTATTTGTAAATATATGTTTTCCCAAACTTCACTTTGATCATACTATTTGTAAATATTAGTTTTCGCAAACTCTATTTTGATCATACTATTTGTAAATATATGTTTTCTCAGATTTCACCTTGATCATACAATTGGTCAATATTATTTCTCTCAACTTCACTTTGATAACACTATTTGTAAATATTAGTTTTCTCAAACTTCACTTTGATCATTCTATTTGTAAATATTGGTTCTCTCAGACTTCACTTTGATCATACTATTTGTAAATATTGAGTATCTAAGACGTCACTTTGATAATATATTTTGTAAATATTTGTTCTCCCAGACTTCACTTTGATCATAGTGTTTGTAAATATTGGTTCTCCAAGACTTCACTTTGATCATAGTACTTGTAAATATTAGTTTTACCAGACTTCACTTTGATCTGACTACTTGTCAATATTGGTTCTCTTAAACTTCACTTTGATCATACTATTTATCAATATTGGTTCTCCCAAATTTCATTTTTATCATACTATTTGCTAATATTGGTTCTCACAAACTTCATTTTGATCATATTATTTGTAAATATTGCTTTGCCCATACTTCACATTCATCAAACTATTTGTAAATTTAAGTGTTTCCAAACTTCACTTTGATCATAATGTTTGAAAATATTAGTCCTGCCAAACTTCACTTTGATCATACTTTTTGTTAATTTTAGTTCACCCAAATTTCACTTTGATCGTACTCTTTGTAAATATTAGTTCTCTCAAACTTCACTTTGATCATACTCTTTGTAAATATAACTTCCCCCAAACTTCACTTTGATCATACTGTTCGTATATATTGGTTCTCCCTAACTTCACTTTGATCATACTATTTGTAAATATTGATTTTCCCAAATTTCACTTTGATCATACTTTTTGTAAATATTGGTTCTCCAAAACTACACTTTGATCATACTTTTTGTAAATACTGGTTCTCTCAAACTTCACTTTGATCATACTATTTTAAATATTGGTTCTCCCAAACTTCACTTTGATCATACTTTTTATCAATATTGGTTCTCCCAAATTTCACTTTGATCATACTATTTTAATTATTGGTTCTCCCAAACTTCACTTTGATCATAATATTTGTAAATATTGGTTCTACCAAACTTCATTTGATCATATTGTTTGTAAATATTAGTTCTCCCAAACTTCATTTTGACCATTCCGTTTGTAAAGATTGGTTCTCCCAAACATCACTTTGATCATACTACTTGTAAATATCAATTCTCCGGAACCTCACTTTGATCATAAATACTTGTATATATTAGTTCTCTCAGACTTAACTTTGATCATACTATTTGTAAATGTTTAGTTTTCAAAAACTTCATTTTGATCATACTATTTGTAAATATTAGTTCTCCCTAACATTACTTTGATCATACTATTTGTAAATATTAGTTCTCCCTAACATTACTTTGATCATACTTTTTGTAAATATTAGTTCTCCCAAACTTCACTTTGATTATAATAATTGTAAATATTAGTTTTCTCAGACTTCACTTTGATCATACTATTTGTAAATATTGGTTTTCACGAAGTTCACTTTGATTATACTATTTGAAAATATATGTTTTCCCAAACTTCACTTTGATCATACTTTTTGTAAATATTAGTTTTCGCAAACTCCATTTTGACCATACTATTTGTAAATATTGGTTTTCTCAGACTTCACTTTCATCATACTATTTGTAAATATATGTTTTCTCAGATTTCACTTTGATCATACAATTGGTCAATATTATTTCTCTCAACTTCACTTTGATAACACTATTTGTAAATATTAGTTTTCTCAAACTTCACTTTGATCATTCTATTTGTAAATATTGGTTCTCTCAGACTTCACTTTGATCATACTATTTGTAAATATTGAGTATCTAAGACGTCACTTTGATAATATATTTTGTAAATATTTGTTCTCCCAGACTTCACTTTGATCATAGTGTTTGTAAATATTGGTTCTCCAAGACTTCACTTTGATCATAGTACTTGTAAATATTAGTTTTACCAGACTTCACTTTGATCTGACTACTTTTAAATATTAGTTTTACCAGACTACACTTTGATCTGACTACTTGTCAATATTGGTTCTCTCAAACTTCACTTTGATCATACTATTTATTAATATTGGTGCTCCCAAATTTCATTTTTATCATACTATTTGCTAATATTGGTTCTCACAAACTTCATTTTGATCATATTATTTGTAAATATTGCTTTGCCCATACTTCACATTCATCAAACTATTTGTAAATTTAAGTGTTTCCAAACTTCACTTTGATCATAATGTTTGTAAATATTAGACCTACCAAACTTCACTTTGATCATACTTTTTGTTAATATTAGTTAGCCCAAATTTCACTTTGATCGTACTGATTGTAAATATTAGTTCTCTCAAACTTCACTTTGATCATACTCTTTGTAAATATAACTTCCCCCAAACTTCACTTTGATCATACTATTTGTAAATATTGATTCTCCCAAATTTCACATTGATCATACTATTTGTAAATATTGGTTCTCCAAAACTACACTTTGATCATACCTTTTGTAAATACTGGTTCTCCCAAACTTCACTTTGATCATACTATTTCAAATATTGGTTCTCCCAAACTGAACTTTGATCATACTTTTTATCAATATTGGTTCTCCCAAATTTCACTTTGATCATACTATTTTAATTATTGGTTCTCCCAAACTTCACTTTGATCATAATATTTGTAAATATTGGGTCTACCAAACTTCATTTGATCATACTGTTTGTAAATATTAGTTCTCCCAAACATCATTTTGACCATACCGTTTGTAAAGATTGGTTCTCCCAAACATCACTTTGATCATACTACTTGTAAATATCAATTCTCCCAACCTCACTTTGATCATAAATACTTGTAAATATTAGTTCTCTCAGACTTAACTTTGATCATACTATTTGTAAATGTTTAGTTTTCAAAAACTTCATTTTGATCATACTATTTGTAAATATTAGTTCTCCCTAACTTTACTTTGATCATACTTATTGTAAATATTAGTTCTCCCAAACTTCACTTTTATCATTCTATTGGTAAATATATAAGTTTCCCAAAACCTCACATTGATCATACTATTTGTAAATATTGGTTCTCTCAAACTTCACTTTGATCATACTATTTGTAAATACTGGTTCTCCAAAACTTCACTTTGATCATATTATTTGTAAATATTGGTTCTACAAAACTACACTTTCATCATACTTTTTGTCAATATTGGTTCTCCCAAACTTCACTTTGATCATACTATTTTAAATATTGGTTCTCCCAAACATCAGTTTGAACAGACTGTTTGTAAACATTAGTTCTCCAAAACTTCACTTTGATCATAATATTTGTAAATATTTGTTCTACCAAACTTCATTTGATCATACTATTTGTAAGTATTGGTTCTCCCAAACTTCATTTTGATGATACTATTTGTAAGTATTGGTTCTCCCAAACTTCACTTTGATTAAACTATTTGTAAATATTAGTTCTCCCAAACTTTACTTTAATCAAACCATTTGTAAATATTGGTTCTTCAAAACTTCATTTTGATCATACCGTTTGTAACGATTGGTTCTCTCAAACTTCACTTTTACCATACTATTAGTAAATATTGGTTCTCCCAAATGTCACTTTGATCATAAGATTTGTAAATATTGATTCTCCAAAACTTCACTTTGATCAAACTGTTTTTAAATATTGGTTCTCCCAAACTTCAATTTGATCATATTATTTGTAAATATTGGTTCTCTCAATCTTCACTTTGATCTTACTCTTTGTAAATATTAGTTTTCGCAAACTTCACTTTGATCATACTATTTGTAAATATTGGTTTTCTCAGTCTTCACTTTCATCATACTATTTGTAAATATTGGTTCTCTTAGACTTCACTTTGACAATACTATTTGTAAATATTGGTTCTCCAAAACTTCACTTTGATCATACTATTTGTAAAGTTTGGTTCTCTCAAACTTCACTTTGACCACACTATTAGTAAATATTGGTTCTCCCAAACTTCACTTTGATCATACTGTTTGTAAATATTAGTTCTCCCAAACTTCACTTTGATCATACTTTTTTTAAATATTGGTTCTCCCAAACTTCACTTTAATCATACTACTTGTAAATATTAATTCTCCCGAACTTTACTTTGATCATAAAAAACATGCAAATATTAGTTCTCTCAGACTTCACTTTGATCATACTATTTGTAAATATATGTTTTCTCAGATTTCAATTTGATCATACAATTGGTGAATATTATTTCTCTCAACTTCACTTTGATAATTCTATTTGTAAATATAAGTTTTCTCAAACTTCACTTTGATCCTATATTTGTAAATATAAGTTTCCCAAAACTTCAATTTGATTATACAATTTTAATTATTGGTTCTCCCTAACTTCATTTTGGCATACTGTTTGTAAATATTAGTTCTCCCAAACTTCATTTGATCATACTGTTTGTAAATATTAGTTCTCCCAAACTTCACTTTGATCATACTGTTTGTAAATAGTAGATCTCCCAAACTTCACTTTGATTAAACTATTAGTAAATATTGGTTCTCCCAAACTTCACTTTGATCATACTGTTTGTAAATATTAATTCTCCAAAACTTCACTTTGATCATACTATTTGTAAATATTGGTTCTCCAAAAGTTCACTTTGATCATACCGTTTGTAAAGATTGGTTCTCTCAAACTTCCCTTTGACCATACTATTAGTAACTATTGGTTCTCCCAAACTTCACTTTTATCATAATATTTGTAAATATTGATTCCCCCAAACCTTACTTTGATCCTACTGTTTGTAAATATTAGTTCTCCCAAACTTCACTTTGATCATACTGTTTTTAAATATTGGTTCTCCAAAACTTCACATTGATCATACTACTTGTAAATATTAATTCTCCCGAACTTCACTTTGATCATAAAAACTTGTAAATATTAGTTCTCTCAGACTTCAGTTTGATCATACCATTTGTAAATGTTTAGTTTTCCAAAACTTCACTTAGATCATACTGTTTGTAAATATTTGTTCTTCCTAACTTTACTTTGATCATATTATTTGTAAATATTGGTTCTTCAAAACTTCATTTTGATCATACCGTTTGTAAAGATTGGTTCTCTCAAACTTCACTTTCACCATACTATTAGTAAATATTGGTTCTCCCAAATGTCACTTTGATCATAAGATTTGTAAATATTGATTCTCCAAAACTTCACTTTGATCAAACTGTTTTTAAATATTGGTTCTCCCAAACTTCAATTTGATCATAATATTTGTAAATATTAGTTCTACCAAACTTTACTTTGATCATATTATTTGTAAATATTGGTTCTCTCAATCTTCACTTTGATCGTACTCTTTGTAAATATTAGTTTTCGCAAACTTCACTTTGATCATACTATTTGTAAATATTGGTTTTCTCAGACTTCACTTTCATCATACTATTTGTAAATATTGGTTCTCTTAGACTTCACTTTGATCATACTATTTGTAAATATTGGTTCTCCAAAACTTCACTTTGATCATACTATTTGTAAAGATTGGTTCTCTCAAACTTCACTTTGACCACACTATTAGTAAATATTGGTTCTCCCAAACTTCACTTTGATCATACTGTTTGTAAATATTAGTTCTCCCAAACTTCACTTTGATCATACTTTTTTTAAATATTGGTTCTCCCAAACTTCACTTTAATCATACTACTTGTAAATATTAATTCTCCCGAACTTTACTTTGATCATAAAAACCATGCAAATATTAGTTCTCTCAGACTTCACTTTGATCATACTATTTGTAAATATATGTTTTCTCAGATTTCAATTTGATCATACAATTGGTGAATATTATTTCTCTCAACTTCACTTTGATAATTCTATTTGTAAATATAAGTTTTCTCAAACTTCACTTTGATCCTATATTTGTAAATATAAGTTTCCCAAAACTTCAATTTGATTATACAATTTTAATTATTGGTTCTCCCTAACTTCATTTTGGCATACTGTTTGTAAATATTAGTTCTCCCAAACTTCATTTGATCATACTGTTTGTAAATATTAGTTCTCCCAAACTTCACTTTGATCATACTGTTTGTAAATAGTAGATCTCCCAAACTTCACTTTGATCAAACTATTAGTAAATATTGGTTCTCCCAAACTTCACTTTGATCATACTATTTGTAAATATTGGTTCTCCAAAAGTTCACTTTGATCATACCGTTTGTAAAGATTGGTTCTCTCAAACTTCCCTTTGACCATACTATTAGTAACTATTGGTTCTCCCAAACTTCACTTTTATCATAATATTTGTAAATATTGATTCCCCCAAACTTCACTTTACTGTTTGTAAATAGTAGATCTCCCAAACTTCACTTTGATCAAACTATTAGTAAATATTGGTTCTCCCAAACTTCACTTTGATCATACTGTTTGTAAATATTAATTCTCCCAAACTTCACTTTGATCATACTATTTGTAAATATTGGTTCTCCAAAAGTTCACTTTGATCATACCGTTTGTAAAGATTGGTTCTCTTAAACTTCCCTTTGACCATACTATTAGTAACTATTGGTTCTCCCAAACTTCACTTTTATCATAATATTTGTAAATATTGATTCCCCCAAACCTTACTTTGATCCTACTGTTTGTAAATATTAGTTCTCCCAAACTTCACTTTGATCATACTGTTTTTAAATATTGGTTCTCCAAAACTTCACATTGATCATACTACTTGTAAATATTAATTCTCCCGAACTTCACTTTGATCATAAAAACTTGTAAATATTAGTTCTCTCAGACTTCAGTTTGATCATACCATTTGTAAATGTTTAGTTTTCCAAAACTTCACTTAAATCATACTGTTTGTAAATATTTGTTCTTCCTAACTTTACTTTAATCATATTATTTGTAAATATTGGTTCTCTCAAACTTCACTTTGTTTGTTCTCTTTGAAAATATTAGTTCTCCCAAACTTCACTTTGATCATACTATTTGTAAATATTAGTTTTCTCAGACTTCACTTTGATCGTACTATTTGTAAATATTAGTTTTCTCAGACTTCACTTTGATCATACTTTTTATAAACATTGGTTTTCACGAAGTTCACTTTGATTATACTATTTGTAAATATTGATTCTCCAAAAGTTCACTTTGATCATACCGTTTGTAAAGATTGGTTCTCTCAAACTTCCCTTTGACCATACTATTTGTAAATATTGGTTTTCTCAGACTTCACTTTGACCATACTATTTGTAAAAAAAAGTTTTCACAACCTTCACTTTGATTATGTTAATTGTACATATTAGTTTTCCAAATCTTCACTTTGATCTTACTATTTGTAAATATTGGTTCTCACAGACTTCACTTTGATCATACTATTTGTAAATATTGATTATCCCAGACTGCACTTTGATAATATATTTTGTAAATATTTGTTCTCCCAGACTTCAATTTGATCATAGCGTTTGTAAATATTGGTTCTTCCAGACTTCACTTTGATCATAGTACTTGTAAATATAAGTTTTCCCAGACTTTACTTTAATCATACTACTTGTAAATATTAGTTTTCCCAGACTTCACTTTGATTTGACTACTTGTTAATATTGGTTCTCCCAAACTTCACTTTGATCATACTATTTATCAATATTGGTTCTCCCAAACTTCATTTTTATCATACTATTTGCTAATATTTGTTTCCTTAATCTTCATTTTGATCATATTATTTGTAAATATTGGTTTGCCCATACTTCACTTTGATCAAACTATTTGTAAATATATGGTTCTCCAAACTTCACTTTTATCATACTGTTTGCAAATATTAGTCCTACCAAACTTCACTTTGATCATACCTTTTGTAAATATTAGTTCGCCCAAACTTTACTTTGATCGTACTGTTTGTAAATACAAGTTCCCCCAAACTTCACTTTGATCATACTGTTCGTATATATTGGTTCTCCAAAACTTCACTTTGATCAACTATTTGTAAATATAAGTTCCCCCAAACGTCAGTTTGATCATACTTATTCTAAATATTAATTCTCCAAAACTATAGTTTGATTATACTTTTCGTATAAATTGGTTCTCCCTAACTTCACTTTGATCATACTATTTGTAAATATTGGTTCTCCCAAACTTCACTTTGAGCATACTGTTTGTAAATATTGGTTCTCCAAAACTACACTTTGATTATACTTTTTGTAAATATTGGTTCTCCCTAACTTCACTTTGATCATACTATTTATAAATATTGGTTCTCCCAAACTTCACTTTGATCATACTATTTGTAAATATTGGTTCTCCAAAACTTCACTTTGATCATACTTTTTGTAAATATTGGTTCTCCCAATCTTCACTTTTATCAAATTATTTGTAAAAATTGGTTATCCCAAACTTCACTTTGATCATACTATTTGTAAATATTGGTTCTCCATAACTTCACTTTGAACATACTGTTTGTAAATATTAGTGCTCCCAAACTTCACTTTGATCATAACATTTGTAAATATTGGTTCTACCAAACTTCACTTTGATCATACTGTTTGTAAATATTTGTTCTCTCAATCTTCACTTTGATCATACTACTTGTAATTACAAGTTCTCCCAAACTATAGTTTGATTATACTGTTCGTATAAATTGGTTCTCCCTAACTTCACTTTGATCATACTATTTGTAAATATTGGTTCTCCCTAACTTCACTTTGATCGTACTATTTGTAAATATTGGTTCTCCCAAACTTCACTTTGATATCTTAAATGAACTAATGTTTTAAAATAGTATGACCAAAGAGATGTCTTAAATGAACTAATGTTTTAAAATAGTATTATCAAAGAGATGTCTTATCAAAGAGATGTCTTAACCCTTTACTCCATAGATACGCGTTTTCCCGCACCAATCACAGAAGACCTTTGAAAACAGTGCAGGAAGAGTTCAGATTGTAATGAGCAATCTTAACACTTCCTGCACTGTTTTCCACTCTGTCAGTTAATATAAACATAATTCACCCAATAATTCAAAAGCCTTCTATATTAATGTCCAAAGGTGTCTATATTAGAGGTGTCATAAGGCGTCTATATGAAGTAAAGGGTTAAATGAACTAATGTTTTAAAATAGTATGATCAAAGAGATGTCTTAAATGAACTAATGCTTTAAAATTATATGATCAAAGAGATGTCTAAGTGAACTAATGTTTTAAAATAGTATGATCAAAGAGATGTCTGAGTGAACTAATGTTTTAAAATTATATGATCAAAGAGATGTCTAAGTGAACTAATGTTTTAAAATTATATGATCAAAGAGATGTCTAAGTGATCTTATGTTTTAAAATAGTATGATCAAAGAGATGTCTGAGTGAACTAATGTATAAAATTATATGATCAAAGAGATGCCTAAGTGAACAAATGTTTTAGAATAGTATGATCAAAGAGATGTCTGAGTGAACTAATGTTTAAAATTATATGATCAAAGAGATGTCTAAGTGAACTAATGTTTTAAAAAAGTATGATCAAAGAGATGTCTGATTGAACTAATGTTTAAAATTATATGATCAAAGAGATGTCTAAGTGAACAAATGTTTTAAAATAGTATGATCAAAGAGATGTCTTAAATGAACTAATGTTTTAAAATAGTATAATCAAAGAAATTATGGTCAAAGAGATGTCTGAGTGAACTAATGTTTTAAAATACTATGATCAAAGAGATGTCTGAGTGAACTAATGTATAAAATTATATGATCAAAGAGATTTCTAAGTGAACTAATGTTTTAAAATACTATGATCAAAGAGATGTCTGAGTGAACTAATGTATAAAATTATATGTTCAAAGAGATGTCTAAGTGAACAAATGTTTTAAATTTATAGTATGATCAAAGAGATGTCTGGGTTAACTAATGTTAAAAATTATATGATCAAAGAGATGTCTGAGTGAACTAATGTTTTAGAATAGTATGATCAAAGAGATGTCTGAGTGATCTAATGTTTTAAAATAGTATAATCAAAGAGATGTCTGAGTGAACTAATGTTTAAAATTATATGATCAAAGAGATGTCTTAAATGAACTAATGTTTTAGAATAGTATGATTAGTATGATCAAAGAGATGTTTTAGATGAACTAATGTTTTAGAATAGTATGATCAAGAGATGTCTTAAATGAACTAATGTTTTAGAATAGTATGATCAAAGAGATGTCTGAGTGATGTAATGTTTTAAAATAGTATAATCAAAGAGATGTCTGAGTGAACTAATGTTTAAAATTATATGATCAAAGAGATGTCTTAAATGAACTAATGTTTTAGAATAGTATGATTAGTATGATCAAAGAGATGTTTTAGATGAACTAATGTTTTAAAATAGTATGATCAAAGAGATGTCTGAGTGAACTAATGTTTAAAATGATACGATCAAAGAGAAGTCTGAGTGAACTAATGTTTTAAAAAAAGTATAATTCCAATCTCAATATCATATATGTATTTAAAGCATTTTCATTGGACAACGTCAATTTTATTTATTTTTCGATAACACCCTGGAGCTTGACTGCTTTTACGTTTCTCGCGTAAACAAAGAAACATCGACATTTTGATGGTCGGTTTGACAATATACGAACTGAAATGACGTTCACAACGGTTCCATGCTTATTTTGATAATAAAATACAACAAAAACAAATGTCACATCTAACTGTTTTTCTTCGGTTTATTGTTCTAAAGATTTCTTTGGTTCAGCGATTAAACCGGGCGTCACAATCAGACCATAAGTTGTTTAAGAAACAATGAAGAAGGTCGTAAAATGTTCAGATTTGAGATGTATAGTGTACCATTGAACCATTGTACCATTGTTCCATTGGTTTACCGAACGTGAATGCTTGTTGTTGACAAAGATTTCCACAGACCAATTATTCGAGAGGAAAAATGAAATAAAAACATGTACATGTAGTTGAAGTTCAGAAGCAGACGATCATGAGACAATGTAAATACACTTACCTTGCACGTAAAAGTCGTTTAAAACGTTCCAAAATCGGATTTTCCATGAATGAGCGTTGATTTATATGACCTTCGTAAATATTTTAAAAACAAGCGTGTAAACAAAAACTAAACAATGACGTCAGCGTCTACGTTTATATATATACATTGTGTGGGTATTTCCCAATCTGATCACCTCGGCCTTTATTCTACGCAATAGTATTCTACGGAGGATACGGAAATACCCGATGTTTCACGATTGGGTATTTCTAGGAATTATTGATTTTTTATTTGTCTAAATCGAGAGATAAAAGGCGGGTGTTTAATTTTTTTACCACAAAATATTTCATCATTTTACAATAAACCAACTAATGTTACAAAGTTCATCTGACAATGGAAACAATAGCCGTTACGATATTACTGGATATTAGATCTAGAGAATTTGATGTCAACCAGGACAGAGGTGATGTATTCTTACGCATTTACTTTGCAGCGTATAACTATTTTTGTTTTGTTTTTTCATTCGCTTGAAGAGTTTCAAATTAAATATAATCATCAAGATTGGAATTATAAGGATTAAATTCATTTTTTGTGTGTTTTTTATGCATGTGTAAAGAATGTCGAATCACGCACAAATCTGACATAAAGTCCTTCGTTGTGTGGAAAACGAAAATAATGATGAAAGTGAAGTCAATGGCAGCAAAATCAACATATAAACATTTAAATACTGATGATAAGATAAATGCGTTGTTTAAAAAACAAACTGAGTCGGAGAAAATAATTTTAAAACGTATTGAGGTAGCCATGAAAAGCACGTGTGATAGAATACAACATGTTGAAAATGTTGTTGATGAACATACAGAAAGAATCTTACAATTAACATATAAAGTTATAGACATTGAAGCTAGGTGTCTCGTCAGAAGAATATTATTATTTATGGGGTTGAATAAAGCCGAGAGTCCGAGAATGATATTAAGTTAAAAAAAGCAAGTGGCAGATTTTATTTACAACTCTCTTGACCTTGACCCTGAGGAAATATATATAGACCATGCTCAAAGAATCGGTAGACCACAAAGGTTTCCGGGTTCACGCAGGCAAAAGCGTCTGATACTGATTTCCTTCAGATTTACAGAAGAAGTCGATATGGTTAAGAGGAGCGCCAGGTTCCTACACAATACAATTTATGCCATTGATAGAAACTATCCCCCAGAAATTGCGGCTGCGAGAAAACGATTTTATAAACGACCAGAATACAAAAGTTTACGCAGAGCTAATAATACCAACATCAAGGTGAAGTATCCTGCAGCAATTATACAAAATAGGCAAGTAGTTGGCGGTGAATTTCCGCATTGAGACGCAATGTCATATATATCAGATCACTTATCACAGTTAGAACATAGACGAATGCAATTTACAAATAGCAGCGATACACACACCGAACAACGGAACATAAACCGGTGCAAAGCTACAAATAATAATTCTCACCAACAATCACCACATGCCTTCCATGTGTATTCCATTAATTCAGGTATAATTCAAAACGTTAACAGAGAAACAACACATGCACGTTGTAGCCCGAAACAACGAGCAGCGGAAATATGTGAATCAAGTCCCAGCGCCCAGTCACAATCTTTATTACAACCGTGTAAGCCAAAACAGTTAAAACACGTTTACGTCCAAGTCAAAACCACAAGCTAGAAATCCATCTACTACGCAACTTACTTTTACACGCATAGAATCACGTGAGAGGTCCATTTCCATTGCCAGGTCAAAGGGTACAGGAAAACTACATGGACGACCAAAGAAAACAGCCAACTAGGAACGAGGAAGGGTTCGAAGCGTGAGAAGTGTTACAGGTTGTTCTCTTTCTGAGCCAATCACAAATGGCGTCTCGCCGGAACGTTGTAAAACGTCACAGGTAAAACGTCACGAAGTAATGGTAAAACGTCACGAAGCTGAAAGGCCTGCCCGCGGTGCAAACTACATGGCAAACGAGCAGAGTACACAATATATACAATACATACAATTTGAGACTTGCAAATCTTGAGCTTGATTTTCTCCATATAGAAAAAGTATTTTTTGCATATGTCACATGGATACCCCCTCCCCACTAACAGACCCTCATTGAAGGTTTTACTTATTATATACTAAATTGAACTCAAAACACAAAACTGGAAGCTCCGGTAGAATTTTATTATACATGTATATGAAAAATGTGTATGTGACAAATGAAACTTTTTTTTTTAATTATGATGATTCGCATTTGTGGCTCAAGTTATTTTATAAATGGGATAACCTAAAGAAATATTTATATTAACATTAGCTATCGTCTGAAAAATTTCGAACTGCCATTTATCTTTTAAGTAATGATTTAGATAATATTCATTCTAAAGAAGACATTGATACATCAATATCGAATCTTGTAAACAATATCTATGACGTGTGTATACCCCTTTTTGAAAAGAGATCGTGGTAATATTAACAGAACATGTATGCAGTAGAAGGGAAGTAACTCATTTTTTAAAATGAGTGCTATACACTTAGAAAAATCTTTTTACAAGTTTTTAAATGATTATCATAAAGTAAAATCAGATGAAAACAGAATCAACTTAGTCAATGCCCAATCTGTAGACAAGAAAAGCGTCCGAACTTTTCATTTTCAACAGGATAAGTTAAAAACTTCAGAACTGTTAAATGCTAAAGTTAATGTTAAACAATACTAGAAATTACTGAAAGAATCTACGATTCTTTGTAATCCTAAGGATATAAGCTCTGAATAATTTGTAGAATACTTCAAGGCCATTAATAACAAGGTAATAGGCAAGGTAAATGTTATCTGGGGCTTAGGCAAGGTAAATGTTATCTGGGGCTTAGGCAAGGTGAATATTATCTGGGGCTTAGACAAGGTGAATGTTATCTCGGGCTTAGGCAAGGTGAATGTTATCTAGGGCTTAGGCAAGGTGAATGTTATTTTTTTTTCCCCTAGGGCATTTAGGCAGTGATGTTTTAGATAAATTCACTGTCAACATTTTTGGCTATAAAACATGCAATTTAAAAGATAAACTTTATCATTTCGAATAGAAAGGTGTATAAAGCTACCAACTTCATGACTGTGAAATTTTTTTGAAAAAGTATTAATAAACTTGGATGATTAAGACAGTTTGTGTATTTTCACATATCAAACAAAGGAATTTTCCTGGGACTTTTACACAACAGAGGGTCAAGTAGATAGTTTGGACACTTTCCCTCAAGAATTAACTGCTACAGTTCTATTGTGTTAGGATTAACACTGTCAGTCATGAGCAAGATGGATTGTAAAGGTGAACTTCTTAAACCTGCCAAACAATTAGGCAAGGCCTCAGGCAGTAAACCTCCACCAACAAAAAGAACAATTAGTGATGTTTCGCCAAACAGCAGTGTGGAGGAAATAACAGTTCTCAGTCACCAACTAGAAGGATTATCTGAGGATATGAAATCTGTAAGGCAAGATCAGGTATCAATGAGGGATGATCTCAAACTGATCCTGAAGAAAGATGAGATGGAAAAGTTCATCCAAACAACTATTGCCAAAGTTATTGCAGAATTGAATGAAAATATGGAAATGACAATATCAGTTAAAGTAGATGAAAAAACCAAAAGAATTTAAACAAAAAGTGAACAAATTAGAAACAGAAAATGAAAGCTTGAAAAAGGAACTGATGTCCATTAAAACACAGGTCAAGAAGCAATCTGTGCAAATAGAAGAAAGTGAAACGCGTTCCAGACGATCACTTGCTAAGTCGAACTATAATGAACAATATTCACGAAAAAATAATATAAAAATCATGGACTTGAAAGAAAAACCAAATGAGAAAGAATATGACCTCATTTCTGATGTTACCATTCTTCTCCAAAAGCAGGGCATCGCACTAAATCAGTCAAAGATCATGGCTATCCATCGGATTCCTGGAAAACCTGGCCATACAAAACCTGTGTTGATGAAACTTATGAACAACAATGAGAAAGCAAAGATCATGACACACAGGTCTGCTTTCAAAACCATGGGGCACTGATTGGTAGACGATGTCACTCGACTAAATGCGGAGCTGATCCAACGTCTTAGCGAACATAAGAACGTAGACCAGGCCTGGTACTTCAATGGCTCAGTATATGGAAGAACCACCAATGGCACCAGGCAAAAGTTTGATCTGTTTGATGACATCACAGAAGTGATAAAAAAGTAAACAATTCAGGTCAATGTGGTCAATGTATTATTAACTATATTTTGAATAATCTGTGTGACAAAATGTTTGACTGCTGGTGATGTTTTTTTTTATATACTTCGTTAATTGTTATTCAAGGATTGGGATAAACTCCACTCTGGTATTACATGTATATGTGTGGATGTAATCTCTCAGTTGCTTAATTGAAACATGTGTTTTAGTGAGATACATTATATAAAACTCAATAGATATAGAAACTCGGTGCAGAAGTATTAAGTATGGATATCAGTGTGTGTTGAACTAGGCTTTATTAATAATTTCATTGTGATAAACACTAGTTTTATTAATAAGGATTTACAGTTACATATTTCAGACATTAACTGTACATTTTGTGTTCTATTGTCCAGACTCAGAAGGAAATAAATAATAACATAATTGATGTGACTTGAACAGGTATGCAGGTCAGTGTGTTTCAACTGAACAATAGATAATACAATAATGAATAATTGTGTATAAATAGGATTATATAACCGCTATTGGACATTGTAAAACAATCAGGGTGAGTGGAGTGACAGGGTGTCTTTGTATTTTATTTCATAGGTTTATTAACTTTTATTGAATACAATATAAGGTTTGTCATTATTGTTTTTTTTTCTCATCACATTGAGAGTGTTGGATTCCAAGTTCTATTATTAGCTGATAAAAAAACAACAAATAAATAATTTCATTTGTAAGCATTTAGCTAATAAATTTCAAAGGGTTGATCGTTTGAGCTTACAGATAAAATTTTTGTCAAATTTATCTTTTTAGATCTCACTTGCTGTTCTACAAACATGTACAATCATACATTGTAAGATAACTATTAATCTTGTGCTAGGATTTATCATTATAGATTTCATTTGTTGATGATATTATGAATACAACCAAAGGATTAGATTGCTACTAAATAATATGGTCATAATTGTATTGTTTTATTTATTTCATTGAAATTAATCATATTAAATCCAGTCTTTAGTAAAGATCAATGAGCATGAAAAATTTCATTGGAACTTTATGACCTGCAGCATAATATACATCTATATAAACATAGATAATCAACTTGATTAAAAGATTATTAGTAAATATATTAAGAATTATATATACATACGTGTATATCTATGTATATGTCATGTATATCTATATGTGTATATGTATGTATATACAATTATTTTTTAATTAATTAGATAATTTTGTTTTATTCCAACATATATTAGCCAAAATGTATGAATTAGAATTTTCCAAGAAACATGCAGAATTACATTTCTGTGATGTTTATTTTTTTCTTCCAATTTATTTTGTATTATATTTTCTCTTCCATCTGTTCATTCTTGTTCATTCTAATTGTGTATGTAAATGACTGAAGTAAAAATCATGTCAGTATATTGTCAGGGCCTTGGTTCAGCTGAAAAGCGTCTAGATGTTTTTAATTATATAAAATCGAAGAAGTGTCATATATTTTGTTTACAAGATGTTCATTCTATACCCAATACTGAAAATCGTATCCGCACAGAATGGGGAAATGAGTGTTTATTTAGTTCGGGAAAATCCAATGCCAGAGGGGTAGCAATTTTATTTAGTAAAGACTTAGAATATACGGTTCATAATTATATATCTGACCCAGAGGGGAATTTTATAACAGTTGATTTAACAGTGGAGAATAAGAGATTAACTCTCATTTCTTTATATGGGCCAAATACTGACTCTCCAGAATTTTTTGATAGGATTATGATGACAGCAGAAACTGTAAATAATAATGATATGATATTATGCGGCGACTTTAACTTGGTTCAGGACCCAAAACTAGATTATTACAGCTATAAAAACACCAACAATAAAAATGCACGAGAAAAGGTACTTGAAATAAAATCATCATATAATCTTATAGACCCCTTTAGAGAATTTTATCCAGATTTTAAAAGATATACATGGCGTAAGAAAAACCCACTTAAGCAGGCAAGACTAGACTTCTTTTTAGTTACAGAAAAGCTTCTTGCATCAGTAGACTAATGTACAGTTGAAGCTAGTTACAGGTCAGACCATTCCATAATTAATTTAAATTGTAATTTTACACATTTTGTTAGAGGTAAGCCCTTATGGAAACATAATAATTCCCTATTAAGTGATATAGAATATTTGACTACAATAAATAATAAAATAAAGGAAATTAAAATTCAATATGCTTTACCAGTCTATAATACTGAAAATATAGACAATGTTCCAAATAACGAATTACAATTAACAATTAACGATCAGCTATTTTTAGAAACATTGTTGATGGAATTAAGAGGACACTCTATTTCATACTCTAGTTATAAAAAAAAATTAAATGAATCACAAGAAAATGAAATTATATGTGAAATAAAAAAATTGGAACATAACCTTATCCCAGAGCATACACAACGACTTGAACAACTAAAACATGAGTTATCATTAATACGTAAACATAAGATGAATGGCTACCTTATTAGATCAAGAGCTCAGTGTATAGAAGACGGAGAAAAACCTTCAAAATATTTCTGTAGCTTAGAGTCGTATAATTTTAGCAGTAAAATTATTCCAAAAATTGAAAAATCAGATGGTAAAATAATAACAGATCAGGCAGAAATTTTACAAGAAACCAAACAATTTTATGAAACCTTATATTCAAGTAGGGATGCAGAACTTGAAGATATTAATTTAGATGAAGAATTTTCAGAATTTGAGATACCTAAACTTACAACTGAAGAATCAAATTTATTAGAAGGTATTTTGACATATGAACAAATTTCACTTTCGTTATCTAAAATGAAAAACAATCGTTCACCAGGGTCCGACGGGTTTGGAGCAGACTTTTTTAAAACATTTTGGATAGATTTAGGTCATTTTGTTGCCCGATCAATTAACTATGGATATTTGAAAGGTGACCTATCAGTCACACAAAAAGAGGGTATCATTACGCTTATCCCTAAAGATAACAAACCAAGAAGATTTTTAAAAAACTATCGTCCAATATCTTTATTAAATTGTGTCTATAAGATTGCTTCAGGTGCAATTGCAAATAGATTAAAAGTAGTACTACCAAAACTAATTAATGAGAGTCAGTCAGGGTTTATTGCGGGTAGGTACATGGGTGAAAATACAAGAACTATATTTGACATAATGCAATTTGCAGAAGAAAATAGTTTGCCTGGACTTATTTTATTAGTAGATTTTGAGAAGGCATTCGATTCACTTTCTTGGGCATTCATATGCAAAGTTTTGAAATTCTTTAAATTCGGCAAATCAATTATCTCTTGGGTCAAAGTTTTTTATAAAGATGCAAAACTGTCAGTTTCGCAAGTTGGTAAACTATCACCATTTTTTAACATAGGAAGGGGTTGCCGGCAAGGAGACCCACTATCTCCGTATATATTCATACTTTGTGCAGAAATTCTAGCCATAAAAATACGTCACAATAAAAATATTAAAGGTATCTCAATAAACAGTCATGAATACAAGCTTTCTCAGTTCGCGGATGACACTTCAGCTATACTAGATGGTTCAGAAACATCATTAAATGAAACACTTAAAGAATTATCCTTTTATGCAAAAACATCAGGTCTTAAAGTTAATTTTGACAAAACGCAAGTAGTATGGATAGGAGCTAAAAAATATAGTACGGATTCAATTAAAACAAAATGGAAATAAACATGGGGCAGCAACACTTTTAAATTATTAGGTATTCAATTTAATGTAGATCTTGACAAGATAATAGACATAAACTATAAAGACAAAATATCAAAAATTCAAAACCTTATTAAACTATGGAAACGTAGATTTTTAACTCCACTAGGTAAAATAACTGTCATCAAAACATTATTGTTACCAACCCTTAACCATTTGTTTATTTCAATTCCAAACCCATGTGAGTTAACCATTAAAAAAATTAATGATATGTTTTATGATTTTTTATGGGCAGGACCAGCAAAAATTAAAAGTAGTGTTATAATCAAACAATATAATGAGGGAGGATTAAAAATGATTAATCTTAAAGCTTTTATAAATGGACTAAAATCATCTTGGATCAGAAGACTTACAATTAAAAATGGGTCATGGCAACATGCAATAAAACATATCATAAATATACAAGATATTATAAACTTAGGAAAACATTATACAGAAAAGTTAGTATCAAAAATGAAAAACACTTTTTGGAAAGATGTTCTTAAAGCATACTTTATGATCTTAGACTGCAGTAAGCCAAATGAAAATTCATTTTTATCAAATTCATTGTTTTTAAACCCTAATATTAAAATTGGAGGGAAAGACATTTTTTATGAGAAATGGTATAAAAAGGGTATAGCCTTTATCAATGATCTTGTAAAAAATACAGGAGAATTTTATACATATGAAGAGTTTGAAAAACATTATAATTTAAAAACAAATTTTATTCAATTTAATGGAGTAATTGCTGCCATTAACGGCTTTGCAACAAAATTTAATATTAAAATGCCAACCTTAAAAATAGCATGTCCATTTATTCCCTGTAATATTCATCCATTTATCAAAGACATTCAATGATCAAAATGTCTCTATAATATTCTCAATCAAAATAATACAAAACCAACTTCAAAAACAAAATGGGAACTTATTTATACTATTGAAGACGAAACATGGTCTGATATATACACATCTCCTTTCAGATGTACAAAAAATACAATGCTACAATGGTTCCAAATACGAATTAATCACAGGATTCTCCCAACAAGAAAAGTTTTATATATGATAAATATTGTTGATAGTCCTATTTGTAAATATTGTCAAATGGAAGAAACCTTGACACACATGTTGTGGTCATGTCCTGCTACACAATCACTATTAAAGGAACTTAAACTTTGGCTATCCATAAAACATTTCAAATTAACACTGATAGAAGAATCATTTATATTCAATACAGGAAATAAATTATCCAACACAGAACTTCATATAATACTTGAAACTAAATATTACATATTCTATACTAAACGGAATCAAAGTTCATTAAGCTTAGACACACTCAAGAAACGTTTGGAAATATCATATGAGGTCCTTAAATGCATATTTGTAAAAAATAATAACATAAATTTATTTGAAAATTAATGGTCAGACTTAACAAATATTTTCATGTAATCTCTTTATATTGCCTGCAGCACTATTTTTGATATCGATTAACCAAGGAATTGGCAATGAACTTGCCCAATAAACATATTTGAAATATTTATATTCTTACATGAATAGACTGAACATCAATTAATCAGGTGGAGTGAACATTTTTTTTTTTTTTCATTTTTTTAAACTTTAACAGATATAATATATTTATTTCAGCTTCTTTAAGAACGATATCTTAGTCATGTAGTTTATTAAATTATTAAAAATTGTAATTTTTACATCACATCTACTTGACACATTTACTCCATATTTTCTATGATTATACTTTAACACTTTGTACGGTGTGACAGGGGGTGGTCCTCCCCGACCTTTGTCTCACCTATGACGGGGAGAATAAATGGTCACCTTAAGGTGGCTGAAAAAAAAAAAAAAAATAAAAAATAACCCAACAGACCCATTTTTTCAAGCGGACGAGGACGTTATATATTTTTACGAAACTTTTTTGAACTCTGAAATACAAATAATGTTTGATGAAGTGAATATTCCTATATCTGAATCAGAAGTAAGATAAGCAGTCTCTGAATTAGGTCATGGTCGTGCAAGAGACCAAGATATTGTCCTAAATGATTTTTTATTCATGGAGTGAATTATTTAGCTCAAAATATTACAAAGTTATTTAATAAAATCCTTGACCAAGGTTATTTCCCGGTAAGCTGGAGTGATGGTTATATCATTCCTTTTTATAAAATCGGAAATTTAAGCGGTGTTGGAAATTTCAGAGGTATCACTTTACTTAATACATAAAGAAAATTATTCACCAGGATCCTCAATAGCATATGGTGGGCAGAGGAATATTACATTTATGTTGACTCACAAACTCGATTTAGGTAGAACAATGGGATCGACAAACAATATATTTTTCTTTTCACGGTATTATTAGTCATATGTTAAATAATGGTAGATTTTCCTAAGGCTTTTGATTATGTCGTTAGAGAAAATATTTGGTATAATCTAATTTTATTTAGGGGTTAGAGGAAAGATTTTGAATATCATCAAATCTATGTATGGAAATGTAAGGTCACGGGTAAAATTTAATAACACCTTAGTTTTGAATGTTATCTGGAGCTTAAGCAAGGTAAATGTTATCTGGGGCTTAGGCAAGGTGAATAGTATCTGGAGCTAAGGCAAGGTGAATGTTATCTGGGGCTTAGGCAAGGTGAATAGTATCTGGAGCTAAGGCAAGGTGAATGTTATTTCGGGCTTAGGCAAGGTGAATGGACTTGGGCAAGGTGAATGGACTTAGGCAAGGTAAATGTTATCTGGGGCTTAGGCAAGTTAAATGTTATCTGGGGCTTAGGCAAGGTAAATATTATCTGGGGCTTAGACAAGGTGAATGTTATCTCGGGCTTAGGCAAGGTGAATGTTATCTAGGGCTTAGGCAAGGTGAATGTTATCTGGGACTTAGGCAAGGTGAATGTTATCTGGGGCTTAGGCAAGGTGAATGTTATCTGGGGCTTAGGCAATGTGAATGGACTTAGGCAAGGTGAATGTTATCTGGGGTTAGGCAAGGCGAATGTTATCTAGGGTTTAGGCAAGGTGAATGTTACTTGGGGCTTAGGCAAGGTGAATGTTATCTGGGGCTTAGGCAAGGTGAATGTTCTCTAAGGCTTAATCATGGTGAATCTTATCTGGGGCTTAGGCAAAGTGAATGTTATCTAAGGCTTAGGCAAGGTGAATGTTATCTAAGGCTTAGGCAAGGTGAATGTTATCTAGGCTTAGGCAAGGTGAATGTTAATGGGGCTTAGGCAAGGTGAATGTTATCTGGGGCTTAGGCAAGGTGAATATTAACTGGGGCTGAGGCAAGGTGAATAATATCGATGCTTAGGCAAGGTCAATGTTAAATGGGGCTTAGGCAAGGTGAATGTTATCTAAGGCTTAGGCAAGGTGAATGTTATCTAGGCTTAGGCAAGGTGAACGTTATCTAGGCTTAGACAAGGTGAATGTTAACTGGGGTTTAGGCAAGGTGAATGTTATCTAGGCTTAGGCAAGGTGAATGTTATCTAAGGCTTAGGCAAGGTGAATGTTATCTAGGCTTAGGCAAGGTGAACGTTATCTAGGCTTAGACAAGGTGAATGTTAACTGGGGTTTAGGCAAGGTGAATGTTATCTAGACTTAGGCAAGGTGAATATTATCTAAGGCTTAGGCAAGGTGAATGTTATCTAGGCTTAGGCAAGGTGAATGTTATCTGAGGCTTAGGCAAGGTGAATGTTATTTAGGCTTAGGCAAGGTGAATGTTAACTGGGGCTTAGGCAAGGTGAATGTTAACTGGGGCTTAGGCAAGGTGAATGTTATCTAAGGCTTAGGCAAGGTGAATGTTATCTAAGGCTTAGGCAAGGTGAATGTTATCTAGGCTTAGGCAAGGTGAATGTTAACTGGGGCTTAGGCAAGGTGAATATTATCTGGGGCTTAGGCAAGTTGAATGTTATCTAGGCTTAGGCAAGGTGAATTTTTTGTCTCCATTCTTGATTTTAATGTACCTGAATGACTTAGAAGATGAATATTTTCTAAAAGGAAGTGCCGGTGTAGATTTAGGACTACTAAAAGTATTGTTATTATTGTATGCGTATGATATTATAATCGTCGTGCAAAATGCTGAAGAGTTACAAAAAAGGTCTTAATATTTTAAATAAATATTGCGATAAATAGAAACTTAAAGTTAACACAGTGAAAACTAAGTTTATGATCGTTAGAAAATGAGGTAATGACGGTTTTGAGAAGCATGGAGTTTTATTTTAATGATATAAAACTGGACATAGTTATAAATTCTCATACTTAGGCATGCATTGTTTTCACTACGGGCGGATCATTTAGCGAAGCTCAAAAAGCTTTGGCCGGCCAAGCCCGAAAAGCTATATTCAAGTCAAAAAAAGTACTTGCATAAATTTATTAATATGTCGCCAAAACATGTTCTGGATTTATATGATAAACTAATCACTCCTATATTGAATTATGCGCGAAGTTTGGGGGGTATTCAAGCGCATCAAATGGCATGGGTACATTTACAATTTTGCAAATCGTTATTAGGTGTAAAATTATCGATGCAAAATGACTTTATCTACAGCGAGTTAGATAGAACAAATACTATGCAAAGTGAATATATATAATTATAAAATACTGGTTCAAAGTATTAAAAAGTAATGATCGAAAATATATTCACCATGTTTACTTAATGATGTTAAAAGAATAGAAAAATCACCATATCTTACTAATTGGGCCTCGCTTGCCAGAGATACATTATGTAAATTAGGATTTTAATATGTGTGGTTAGCATAAGGAGTGGATGATATAAATATATTTCTTTCAACATTCAAACAAAGACTACGAGATAACTCTCTCACGGGTAACATTTTACAGGGCTTTTTCTACTTTTAATTTTCTGTCATATTTAGAAAGAGCGAACATTTCAAAATTTAGAAAAGCATTACAAGACTTAGAGTATCTGAGCATAGGTTAGAAATAGAAACAAAACGATGGGGAAAAAAACAATAAAAACTCCTAGGGAAAACAGAAAATGCAGAATATGTAATATCTTGGAGGTCGAATTTCATTTTTTTAATGCAGTGCATATAATAACATAAGATGTCAGTATCTGAAACCTTATATTTTAAGAAACCGCAGCATGTACAAGACCGTAGATTTAATACAATCTGATAACAATACTCTGATTAAAAATTTAGCAACATATATATTCAGTTTTGAAAATTAACAACACTTTCCTTTGTGAAAGTTATATAACTATGTTGATTTGAACAGCAAATCAGACTAAAGCTTATGACGAAAAAATTATGATTATTATTTGTTTAGGAATAGGTTTAAAGTATAAAATATGTCTAACTTATAATGGCATTAGGGGTAATGTTTCTTTACAACAGGAATAGGTTTAAATATATAGGTAGATACATCTTCTTCTTCTTTTTCTTCTTCTTCTTCTTCTTCTTCTTCTTCTTCATCTTCTAATCTTCATTATCTCGGTCATATTCTAGAGTTAGGAGTAACTAACATAGTGATGGCCAGGAACAAAAGAAGATCAAAACCCGTTGAAATATTGTGGATATGTTTACTGTTGTGATGGCACCAGACTCGAAATATTATATCCAGCTTTTCTACCAAGTATGGTTCTTTTGTCCTAAAATTTGAAACAATTTATTGAACTAACTAAACATATGTAAAACACGTTTTGCCTTATATCTTGATGACTAAATTGGAACATGAATGCAGAAATAATCACAACTGGACAATTCGCTGTGATGGACGGGATGTGATCTTTCTTACAGCAAACCACGGAGAAACAAATACATTAGTGTATCTTAATTCCGTGATTTACACGCATTCAAGTGAACATGTGTTGAGACAATGAATCTGTTATTTTAAGAAATCAACACAGCAATACATAAGAATCATACTGATCACTAAGGTCAAATAATTTAACGACTCATAGGTCAAGTGTATTTCCTGGCATAACATATACAATGTAAAGTTAATAAATTGTAACACAAATCAAGAGAACATGGTCTTATTTAATGTAATGCGATGTACTTGCAAAGCCCATAACTTAACTTATTAACATTATGTTGTTGCGATCTTGATGATAGCTGCCAAACAACATATACTTGCACATTTTAAGATATATCAAAACATATGAAGTTTTGTTAAAATGCAAAATTAAACAATTTGTTTATGGACACATGGGTACATGTTAATCTGATTTATCAGCGTTACAATGGGTATTATTTGTTTATTCTAATTTAGGTTAACTTTTTTCACTGCATAAAGTTTTATTTTACTGCTTATTCTTTAATCTGAAACCAACCAAAACACAGATACACCGATATCAAATTACTTTAAAGGTAGTACATCAGGGAAAAAACTGTAAATGTCTTAAAATAGTTTTAATGGATAAAAAGCATCTCATTATTATAAATAAATAAAATACCAATGGTTTGATATATCAAATACTCCAAAACATGACAAAATCGATAATTTTATCAGACTGATAAACCTGAAACGAAGTCCCCATTCTAAAAAAGATAGCATAACATACTCATATCGTCATTCGGATTTTTTCTAAGATGAAAAAAAAAAACATTTTGCAACTTGTAAATCTGCATGACGGACCAAACTGAAATCAAACTGATATCACGTAATTAATGTGTCACAAAATGTGTCAGGAAATCTATTTCAGTTTAACCTAGGCGCATTGCCAAGTTAGCAAATCCCTTTCAACATATTAATTTGGCATGATTTAATAGATATTCGTTTGGCAATACGGGGTCAGTGAACATATATACGCATGATATACAGAGGTGCGAGTGGGCATTTTAAATTTTATTTCACAATACAAAATGTTCAGTGTATAATGATATTTAAATCGAAGCACAATTATATCTAAAATTTAAAAAAAAAATCATCGAATCACATTGCAAATTGCATCAAAAACATCAACATACTCGAGCCATTTATCGGAATTATTTCAAATGTACATTTTAACGGGATTTTTTCACATTTTTTATGTGTTACATTGCCAGCTAATTAAAATATGTCTGTTAAGGTTGGCATGCAGTACATGCACATGCACAACTATGTTGTTAAAAATCCATAATATATAAATCTAGTTTTGAAAGGTCTTCTGATACTTTGATTATTTTGTTTTGTGGTTCAGAAATTCCAATATACAGACAACTTTGCAAGAAAAATGGTATTTATAATAAGCAAATATATGTATTCCATTGAAATAAATACTCAAATGCAGTCTCTTGTGTTTGAGAATATCAGAAACATCACTACATTCAAAATGCTAATTATTTTGCGTTTATAATACAATTATTTTCATGGCAATCGATGAAATATGGTCAAGTATGGTCTAAAGTCATTTTTTGTTGCAACAGACTATGTTATATTATGTTAGTTAAGAATTCTTTTAATGTATAAAATTCTTAAATTGTGTTAATATTTAAAAATGGAGTTTGCGCAGAGTTAAGAAATTGATTGTATACATCAAAGGTCAACCATGTCAACTTAATGAGGTGATATATGACAGGCTAATGGAGATATAAGATGTCGGGAACATGAATATGTTATGATGAAATATAGCATTATGTTTATCATGATGTAGAAATTACATGTAGGTTTTTGTGATAAGATATGGGCATGTTTAATGGACGTAGTAATTAAAAAACTGACAAAAAGCCAGGTAGTAAAGAATTGGCCAATCATCGAAAAGATCCTGTTTGGTAGGCTGGAGGGGTAGTCAGTTAGAGTAAAACCTCCAGTAGGTTAACATATCAGAATAGAGGAGGTTAGTTTTAGACGAGCCTTAAGTGGTGAGTAAGCTTCAGCCATTTCAAATTCACCGCGACTTTCTAGAGTTGTGGAAAAAATTTATCTTCTGATTTTTCCAGCAATTTCAGTACTAATCGAATAGTTTTTACTGACCTGATAGGTGAAAATTCTGGATTTCGAGCTGACATTTCTTTCAATTTAATCTTATTTTTTTCTAATTCTAATTTCTGTTCCCTTAATTGTTTTTCTTTTTGTTTTTCTCTTTCTCTTTCTCTCTCTTTCTCTCTTTCTTTCTTTCTTTCTTTCTTTCCCCTCTCTCTCTCTCTTTCTTTCTTTCTTTCTTCTCTCTCTCTCTCTCTCTCTTCTCTCTCTCTCATTCTTCTTATTCTTTTTTTTTCATCTCTAATTGAAATTCCATTCTCCGAATTTCATAATTACTGTCTGATTCCTTTCTTTAGGAAAATCATTAGATTCTAGTATTTTCTCTCCAACTAATTTTTTAGGTACTACAATATTTGTTTCAAATTTTCTCATAGAAATTTTCACTGACAGCCCGAAATGTGTGCCTATCGCAAGTAGCTCTTTTTTTCAAAGACTAAAATGTTCCCAGTTCTATTACAAAAACAATTTTCAAACAAATTTCGCTTCTGTAGATATCAAATTTTCAAAATGACCGCTCCTGGCGAGCCTTCAATTCTGTTATGGGTCAGAAATACCCAAATGTAAATAATCCAGCAAAAATTATAATCTACTGTGTCAATCGACTGATAAGGCTTCGGTTTTCTAGTCGTTCCTCTTGACAACTGTATAGGCCGTGAGCTAAGACCCAAAATTTAACAAATTGGTACCAATCAGACTGGCAAATTGCTATACTATTTTTTGAATAGATACATGTCTGTGATATATGAAAAAGTCAAGGGGCCACCTCTGAGGCACAGCTTAGTGTCTGATTTTAGTGAGTTTCTATGGTAAATGTAATTTCATTAAAATCTTTACAAATAATTTCTTTTTTTTTTTTTTTGGTATACAAAACAGTTGCATTAGTGCAGTGAATAATTGTTATATATGTTATCCAATGGTGTTTAAACAAGAGCAGAAGTGTTCTTCTGATATAAAATACCACATTAAGCAATTATTTTTTAATCATTTTGTATTTTTACGTTACAATTACATTTGACGTTACTTTTTAGTAGTAATATTGATTCCGACATTTCTATTGAAATGCCTTCCTAGATTTGTTTATAAAGTATTAATTTAACATAAACAAAAATACATAATAAAAACACAAGTGTATCAGATAAGTAATGTAATATGTAATTTATTATTATTAATTATTTCTTTAAAACAATATTTACGTTACAATCATCCGATAAAAACAATTATATAATCGTTCCAAAAACATCTTAAAATATCAGATCAAATTCCTGCAGGCTTTGATTTATATTAACACTTATATGGTTTCTTTTCGTCCTAATGCTTTTATATAATGTTCTGTGGACACATGTTAGTACAATACAAACACATTTTTATAACTTTATATAACATAAGATACGTTACAAAAATGTGAAATGTAACGTTTACAAGAAGTTTTTAATTTTTTTTTTAATATTTAATTACCAAGTTTAAATTGGATCATATCAAATTCCTGCAGGCTTTGATTAATATTAACACCAAAATGGTTTCATCTCGTCCTAATGTTTTTATATAATGTTCTGTTGACACATGTTAGTACAATACAAACACAATTTTATAACTTTACATAACATAAAATACGTTACAAAAATGTGAAATGTAACATTTACAAGCAGTATTTATTCATTTTTTTTTTTAAATATAATTATCAAGTTTAAATTGGATCAGATCAAATTCCTGCAGGCTTTGATTCATATTAACACTCAAATGGTATCGTCTCGCCCTGATGCTTTTATAAATGTTCTGTGGACACATGTTAGTACAATACAAACAATTTTTTATAACTTTATATAACATAAAATATACTACAAAAAGTGAAACGTAACATTTACAAGTAGTATTTATTCATTTTTTTAAAATATAATTATCAAGTTTAAATCATATGATCATATGAACTGTAATTTAAATCATACAAGCCTGCTAATGACTTCCATATAACATAATAAGAATGACGATACATATAGGTACACTCGCAAAATATGGAATGTGTTTTTAGGAAAATTTTACACAACATAAACTTCTGTTTCAAGCAATTTTGAACTCTAAAGTAACATAATCTTATACTGTAATAAAACACTATGTGTTTTTAATCCATTCTGTACATTTCCGTTGTTACAAGAAGTAGTTGGATAGTGTACATGTCATCATTACTGCCATTCTCTCCCTCAGAGCTTTCTCTACGTTCCGTATCAAAACTCATACTCGACTTTTGCAGACGGCATTTGAGTACATTTAACAGACAATGACATGTTGGTAATTTACATTAGCTAGCGTACTTGTAGGAGACATGAATTCTATAACAACCTGTGTAGCAGAATATCACTTCATCCATTTAGCTTCCAACTAACCATCTTCCATGAACCATCCGTGATCTTTTGGACTTGAATTTTAGTAAAGTTTATTAGGCTTCTACGCCAGATGTCTGATAATTTGCTCGCAATGAGTGGAGATATAATGTGCCTTCACAGGGTGGAAGTTTTCCTGATTCAACACCAAGATATTAAACCCGAAACACAAGCTATTCACTTTAGTATCAGTAGGCTTTGCAGCATATATCCTACATTTGAAGTCTTGGTGAGATGAAATCAGCTCGCAAAGTAGTACAATCCATTCTTCACCTAACTTTAACATAGCTGATTGGAATACACTGGACTTCATAACAAATCTTATTGCAGACAACTTTCCATGACCATTGAAGGCACACACTGGGTCACATCTGGTAAATGCTTGAAAAACTTCCATTATCACTAAGAGAGTTTCCATATATCTCTGTATCGCTGTCTATTCTTGGTCCTACATCTGATAAATATATTCTCGATCTCCCTGTAAAGTGCCAGACATAACATAAACACATCTTCTGATTCAATGGCGATAGAGTTAAAGTGTTGACTGGCATGTAGCAGCATTTAGCATCGTGCGAGTTTAAGTTTTTCGTGTGAAGATGCTGGCTCTTCCACATGACAAACAGTATCATGCGTTAGTTTATAACATTTGTTTTCTGATGTTGCAAACATCTCTTTGTCACCTAGAACGGCAAGGTACTACGGAACCTTCAAAGTATCAACAAGAAAATTGGTTAATGCTGTCTTGCCTTCTGGAAAACCTTAGAGGCA
Organism: Panopea generosa; assembly: GCA_029582155.1. NCBI lineage: Eukaryota > Metazoa > Mollusca > Bivalvia > Adapedonta > Hiatellidae > Panopea > Panopea generosa. The sequence goes on from CM055910.1 coordinate 20,007,174, forward strand.
TTTCTATTGCTGAATTGGTTGCCCTCTCTTGATATTACAGATCCACAATCGACTACCCGAGCTTCTATTATTCATCTCTGCATTATAGTTGACATCAAATACCACAATAATTCTAAAGCTATTCTTGCATTACAGTATCAAATGTGTTTTTGTACAGATCTCCAAACGTTAGGTTCTAAACACTTACTTTGTTGACAATCATCATAGCATCACTAACACATACTGGTCTATTGGACATGTTCCTTGCAAGTGCGGATTTATTTGTTTTCTTGAGGATACCATGACAGATAGCCAATGCCAAGGTTAATGGTCCTGGTGAATTTTGAAGTACTTTCTTCACAACCAAATGTCAGCTAGATGCTACCAAAACCATGTATCCAAATACCTGGTTATCAACATCGAGAATGCATTCTTTACAAAATATTTTAATTTGTTTTCTGAACGCTACCGAATATATTTAGGTGTTTCCTTCGCAATATGTAGTAAAACAAATCATATGGATTTTCATTCAAAAGATTGTATTCTTGATATGTTAAAGCATATATAAACCACTCTCTTCCCTTTCCTTATCACTTAAAAAATCATTACAATGACAGTAGATATTGCTGTAGCTGTTGATAAAAGAGCACAACCATTTATTCTCAAGTATATTTCTTGGTCTAAATTGTCATCCTTTTGAATGAGCTGTGCTTCAAGATCAACATGGATAAGTCTTAAATTAGCTAGTAGGATCGCTGTTCGTCGATACATCTGTCTGTTAGTCCGAATGTCCGAATGTGTATTTAAATGCCCATGGTTTAGGTAGGATAAGTTTTTTTTGACAGTTGAAAAATAGATGAAAAAAATATGCAGCTGTTTCTAATTTCTTAAAAGATGCTTTTATATGGCTAATGATCACTTAAATACCTATTAGCTTGAATGTCTGTCAACAATTTCTATAATCACTCTTCAGATACTGCCGATAGATTTTCACCAAATTCTAAGTGAAGCATTCTTACGCGAAGTTTGTTCAAATCAAGACCCTGGTGCCATGACTGGACCCGTCCCAGAGACTTATCAGTTGTTTCCTTATTCAAAATTTCAACAATATTCTTCTTGGAAAGTGTACTACCTGGCTTTGATTTTTGCAAAAAGTATCTCTCAGGTTTATTTATGCTATGATCATAGGCTCTGGCCACGGGAAATCTTAATTTAATAAAGTCTCAATAACCGACCAGCCAAATTCGTTTTTATTCAGTATAGATATCCCTATGAAAAGGGGTTTCAAGTTTGTTCAAATGAAAGGGTTAGGACTCATTTGGGCCCGAGAAAAGGGAATTGTTTTGATCATCTTAAGAGCTGAATCATTGTTTAATCATAACTGTGTCCTCTAACCCTTATTATGCTATGGACGTTTGGTTTTATTAGAATATACACACTGTAGTTAAGGGATTAGGTGCATATATCTTCACCCTGCTATAAAAAGTGTATTTCTTTAAATAGCATAATCAATTAAATACAGACCAGGGATTGTCTTGCATTCAGCAAAATATAACCAACGAAAGTGTTGATATTTTGACATGTTAGTTAGATACCCTTGGAGCTGAATGTTTTTCTGATCTATTTTTGGAATTATATCTTATTCATCTTGAGAACTCAATTGTTTAGTAATAACAGTTGCAGTTGAAACTGGGTCCTTTAACAGTGATCTTATGATCTCCATAAAGTTTCAGCAGGAGTCTAAAAAGGGATGGAATTGTGGATTTTCAAAAGTATCATCTTCAGATCTTGAGCATTAATAAGTCATAACGGTTGAGACTGTGTCCTTTAAAGAGGAATAAATATCAATAAGGGACCAGCAGGGGTAGAAGAGAAGGGATTAATGTTGTATGGTGTTAAGTGTCACTTTCAAAATTGTTTCAGTCATATCGAGATGGTGTCTACTTGAATCAGACAATATTCTAAGCGTTGTCACACTGAAATATCATGTCACAGACATATGGTATGATACCCACTCAGTCACATGATACTGACAACAGGTCGACCAGACTTATTCTCTAAGTGATGAGCACCAAGTGAGGAAGATTTTAGTACCAGTTTAAATGTTTTGTGTGACCCGACTGGGATCGATCCCATGACCTACCACATGCGAGGCAGAAGCTCTATCACTAGACTACCACTTTGATTAGGAAAAAATGAAAATGTGAATCTTCAAAAAGCTTCAACTCAAGAATGTAGGTCAAATGTTTTCCTATTTCCTATAGAATATCCCTATGATAAAGTTGTCTTTATTCTAATAAATGGACTGGGGTCTACCGAGGCCTTGTATTAAAAACACTTCTATAGTATATGAGAATGCTATAGGTAAATATAGCTTTTTTAAATCTTCTGCAAGTGATATGTTGTATGTCAATTGGTTGATAGTTCTTTATCAAAATTGTTCAAACTGGGTTGCTGGGGTGAAATTAAGGGCTTCCACAGAGGTTAACTTTTACAAAGTGTTAATAAGCACAATGTATGGAGTTTGAATATTTTACATCTAGTATTGTCTGGTAGCCCTGTATAAAATTTGATCAGTCTGGACTTTTTTTGTCAAATTTAGAGCTTCCACAGGGGTCAATCCTTTACTCAGGTGATCAACTTCCATGGGCTTCTTGTTTAAAACAAATGTATAAATATTTCAAGTTTGTATTTTCATCAATTTTTAGTGTTCATGAATTAATTGTGTTAGAAATAAATGTTTAACATGATTAACCAATATATGTATATAAATTATGACTAAAATTGTCAAATTGTGTAAATATTGTGCGATTTACCCCCACCCACTTTGATTTTGCTGTAATTCACAAAAAAAAGAGAGTTTAACACCTAATTTTGATAAAATCTATAGTTCTTTTTAACCTTATATCATATCTGATTAAAATATTAGGACATATACTGTCTAACATATAAAAAAACATAAAATTTATACAATTTTAATGCAAAAATGTGTTCTTGGTGTTGATGTTTTTAGTTTTTATTAACAAAAGTCCATTTATTTTTCAACAGAGTGTGTTTTAAAGAGGAACATTACAATTTTCATACATTAATGTGATAAGTAACTTAAAACACATACATATATGCAGTTAAAATTTGAAAATCATGTGTATATTATAGATAATGACATTTTTTAAGAAATTGGCGGCCATTTTGGAAGCCATTTTGGAATTGCTCATTTTCAGACATTAAGCTGTGCCCGAGATATGGCCCCCCCAGAATTTTTTTGGTGTAAAGAGATATATCTTTCAAAAAATCATAGGGGGAATTTGCCAGAAAAATGGTACCAATTTTTTGTTTAGCTCACGGCCTAGTACGGTAATTGCTGTCCATCAATATTATTGCGTCATAGCGCAGGGACGCATTCTTCGTTTCGTCAATCGCTGTTCGAAGAAAATTGCTTACAAAGATTTGACCACTTAAAAGGTAGATAGTTGTTTTATTGAATGAAGAGCTAAATAATGGTGACATTGCACACTGAATAGTTTGAAATATTTCGGGGAAATAGATATATTTCTCTATTTCAATATGAATAACAATAAAGAAGTAAATCAAGAAGTAGTAGATTACATACAAATGTATTAGAAGGTCCCCCTCCATCCTACCCCCCCCCCTCCCCCCCCCCTCCCCCCCCCCCCCCCCCCCCCCCCCCCCCACACCACACACACACACTTCATTTATACTTTCATTGCGTTTTAACAGAGGTGTGATGTTTTTCATAACCTTTGTTTGTCTATTCTCCATTACAAATTCAACTATTAGGTCTGCATTCCTAACGATAAACTTTGACTTAAAATATTTCCCCGGAATATTTCCAAATATTCAGAATGCAATGTCATAGTCTATCACCATTATTTAGCTCTACATGCTTGATCGACTCTTGATCAAAACAACGTTTTCAACGCCAATACGTATGCAACCTGATCACATGCAGTATCAACTTACTTGTGTTTGGACAGTTTTCAACTTCATTACATAATTAAAAACATATTTGTTGTGGAAAATAGTTTAATTGTATTTTAGCGTTGAAAAAAGTGGTATTTCAGTGTCAGTTTTAGTGTACGGAATATAATAAACAGTTGTTTTATCTAGCGCAAATCAAGCTTGAATGTACTATCAACATGAAAACGGAATGAACGTTTCATTTGAACTATTGACTCGGTAACCGGATGAACCGGTTTCAGTGAGCTATTAACATCGACTGCGTCTTGGTCAATATTTTCCTTTTTTGGGTCAATAGTCATTATCCTTGGATAAATAATTTTAGTTATTATATATCATTACGAATGCTCCGATATGACTGGTTGAACCCCGAACTTACCAGGTCAAATAAAATGAACTATTGACCATTTGTTCCTTCAAAAGTGAACTATTGATCACTTATTCTGTCGAAACCGCTTTTACCCTGTTATTGAGTCAATATTTCAAACGAAACGTTCTTTCGTTCTCATGCTGATAGTCCATTCAAACTTTTCAAACATTTGTTCTTCTCGATAAAACAACAATTAAACTGAAGTGTTTATTGTATTCTGTAAAATAAATCTGACACTGAAGTACCATTTTTTTAACGCTAAAATTAAATTAAACCATTTTCCGCAACTGATATGTTTATAGAATGACGTCAGGTTGTATACGTATTGGCGTTGATGACGTTATTTTGATCAAGAGCTGATCAAGCATGTACCTTAATACTGGTGACATTGTACTTTAATAGTTGGAAATATTTCAAGTCACAGAATATATGAAGGTTGAGAATGTAACCATAACAGTTGATTTTTTTAACGGAGAACAGACATACAAAGGCTACGAAACAAAATGCTTTTCACACCTCTGTTAAAAACGCAGTGAAAGTATGAATGAAGCGAGGTGAAGAACTTCTTATACATTTGTATGTTACATAATAATATAGATCTAATACGATTTCTTGACTTACCTTTTTTTATTGTTATTCAATATAATAAAACAACTATCTACCTTTATAGCGGTCGGTGGTTAAAATTATTTATCATCGGAAAATGACTATTGACCCAAAGCAATGAACTATTACTCGACTGGGTCTCGGTCAATAGTTTCCTGCTTTGGGCAATATTCATTTTCCTTGGATAAATAATTTGACCATTGACCGCTAAAAAGGTAGATAGTTGTATACCATTGACCACTAAAACGGTAGAAAGTTGTATACCATTGACCACTAAAAAGGTAGATAGTTGTTTCATTGCATTGAATAACAACATAAGTCTAGATCTACACATGTTTTCATTGCATTTTAACAGAGGTGTGAAAAGGCATTTTTAAAGGAATAAGTGATCAATAATATATACAACTATCTATCTTTTTAGCGGTCAATGGTTAAAATCATTTATCCAAGGAAAATATATATTCCTTCTTCAGGGGATGAAAATGAAAAGATCAATAATGATGTTTAAAATGTCCAATAACGATAACAATGATTAAAAATGGAAAGTATGAAAAAATCACAATAAAATGTTAATAAATTTGTGAACACGTTCACAAATTATGATGTGCGCCTTTAGGCATATACTACACAAAATTAAAGAGAATGTTGTAAAATTTATATGAAAATTACCGTGTTTTAAGTAAAATACGCCCGTAAAAATTCAAACTGTATGTGGAACGCAAAGTTGTTATTAAAGAAAACGTCACCCTTACGTGACGTCACACAACGTCGCGTACTCTTTAGCGCCATGACGTCGTACGGAATTTCCGATTGTTGTGAATTTAATTATCTCCCTTCATGAAATAAAATACATATGAATTCACTGTATCTTCATAAACCAACGAGTTTCTAAATCTGTCCTTTATATAGCATGTGAGTAGTCATGAATCCTTAATTGTATTCTATTCATATAAAGCTAACGGTTCTTACATGTAAATTGTCCGTCCAGTCTATATGTCTTGCATGGATGATTGACACCAAGTTTATTGGTTTGATAAAGGCCTTGATATGGTATCTATGGTTTGCATCATAGCTAGGCGAGCGCCGTAGTCTGGTATGTACATTTATGTCTGGTTATTCACAAATAATTATCATTATATATCATTCAGTATAAAATGAAATACTGTGCCCTATTTCAATTTTATTACCGCTCCTCTCTCACCCTGTATCCCGAATTTAGTATTCTTTTAAAAAATATATATAAAATAAAATACTCTTTCCCAGTTCAACTTCACCTTAACCCTACCCCTAACCCCAATACCTTGATTTATTTTCAACATTACGAGCCCTGTTGTCTAATACATCCACGCCTGTCTGTGCACCAGCCCGAGCAACACATCAACCTACCCCGATATTTTTATACCGCACCCAACCTCACGCACTGCCTCCCGAATTTGAATTTAATAATTTAAAAAAACATCAAATGAAATCAATTGTCCCATTTTAACTTCAAACTAACCCCTATCCCCATATCCTCTACCTACATCGATTTAAAAAAAAAATGTTTTGTATGTATTAATTAAATACTTTTCAACTTCCCATTCATCTACCGCTAATCTATCCGTATATCTATATACTCAGCTCTGTTCCCCTCCTCACCTTCGTGTTTACTATTTTGCAAATATTAAAATGTTTTTATCATAAAGATATACCTATTTTTCTGATGATACATGTTATAGATATTATATAATGTTCTGTGACACGGCTAGAATAGTCGAGTTAACGCTGTTAGAATCTAATTCTTTTTTGCTTCCAGTATCTCCCATATTTGTTCATACTAATCATTTGAGTTTCCTAATTTATCCTACAGTTCAAACACCATTTTGTGTGTAACGATGTAACGGCTTCAGTATTCGTCATTATACTAATTCTTCATAACATGTTTACCTTCACCTGTTTAATGGTGTGATGGGAAGAGACTGCATACGATTTAACACCTTCAAACCCATTCCAATAATCCAGAATCCAGTTACACTCCCTCAAATTGTATAGAAAAAGCATTTTTAAATTAACTTATTTATTCTAGAGTTAAAACCATTGACTGGTGACGTTGCCCATCGACCAGGGCAGATGATGAATGGTAGACCCAAACATGTATTCCCAAGAAAGACGGACACAGTTGTTACATTTAGGTTAGTACTATAGGTAAGACAGACACGGTTGTTACATTAAGGTAAGTACCATATGTAAGACAGACACGGTTGTTACATTTCGGTAAGTACTATATGTAAGACGGACACGGTTGTCACATTTAAGTTAGTACTATAGGTAAGACAGACACGGTTGTTACATTTAGGTAAGTACTTTATATAAGACAGACATGGTTGTTAAATTAAGGTAAGTACTATATGTAAGACGGACACGGTTGTCACATTTAAGTTAGTACTATAGGTAAGACAGACATGGTTGTCACATTTAGGTAAGTACTATATGTAAGACGGACACGGTTGTCACATTTAGGTCAGTACTATATGTAAGACGGACACGGTTGTCACATTTAGGTTAGTACTATAGGTAAGACAGACACGGTTGTCACATTTAGGTCAGTACTATATGTAAGACGGACACAGCTGTCTCATTTAGGTAAATTCTATATATAACACGGACACGGTTGTCACATTTATGTAAGTACTATATGAAAGACGAACACGGTTGTCAAATTGAGTTTAGTACTATATGTAAGACAGACACAGTTGTTTTATTTTGATAAGTAATTTATGTAAGACGGACAGAGTTGTCACATTAAGGTGAGTACTATATGTAAGACGGACACGGTTGTCAAATTTAGATAAGTACTATATGTAAGACGGACACGGTTGTTACATTTAGATAAGTACTATATGTAAGACGGACACAGTTGTCACATTTAGATAAGTACTGTATGTCAGATGGACACGGTTGTCACATTTATGTAAGTACTTTATGTAAGACGGACACGGTTGTCACAAGATCAGAACTATATGTAAGACGTACACGGTTGTCACATTTAGGTAAGTACTATATGTAAGACGGACAGAGTTGTCACATTAAGGTGAGTACTATATGTAAGACGGACACGGTTGTCACATTAAGATAAGTACTGTATGTAAGACGGACACATTTGTCACATTTATATCAGTACTATATGTAAGACAGACACGGTTGTCACATTCAGGTAAGTACTATATGTAAGACGGACCTAGTAGTCTCATTTAGGTAAGTACAATATGTAAGACGGACACGGTTGTCACATTTAGGTCAATAATATATATAAGACGGACACGGTTGTCACATTTAGGTAAGTACCATATGTAAGACGGATAAAGTTGTCTCATTTAGGTGATGTAAGACAAACACAGTTGTCTCAATTAAATAAGTACTATATGTAAGACGGACACAGTTGTCTCATTTAAGTAAGTACTATATGTAAGACGGACACAGTTATCTCATTTAAATAAGTACTATATGTAAGACGGACACAGTTGTCTCATTTAAGTTAGTACTATATGTCAGACGGACACGGGTATCACATTTAGATAAGTGCTTTATGTAAAACGGACACAGTTGTCACATTTAAATAAGTATTATATGTAAGACGGACACGGTTGTCACATTTATGTAAGTACTTTATGTAAGAAGGACATAGTTATCACATTTAGGTAAGTACTATATATAAGACGGACACAGTTATCACATTTAGATAACTACTATATGTAAGACGAAAACAGTTGTCATATTTAGGTAATTACTACATGTTTATATAAGACGGACACGTTTGTCACATTTAGGTAAGTACTATATGTAAGATGGACACAGTTGTCTCATTTAGGTAAGTACTATATATAAGACGGACAGAGTTGTCACATTTAGGTAAGTACTATATATAAAATGGACACAGTTGTCACTTTTAGTTGCTGTTGTTGTTGTTGTTTAGCGTCGCTTTCAACAATTATTAAGTCATATCGCGAAAGTGTCTACTTAAGTACTTTATGTAAGACGGACAATGTTGTCACATTTAGGTAACTACTATGTGTAAGACGGACGCAGTTGTCACCTTTAGGTACATGTATGTACAGTTTGTAAGACGGACAGAGTTTTCACATTTAAGTTAGTTCTATATGTAAGATTGACACAGTTGTCACATTTAGATAAGTACTTAATGTAAGACGGACACAGTTGTCATATTTAGGTAAGTATTTGATGTATGACGGACACAGTTGTCACAAGTATGTAAGTACTCTATGTACGACAGACACAGTTGTCACATTTCGGTAAGTACTTGATGTACGACGGACAGTTCTCAACATATAGGTAAGTACTATATGTAAGACGGACACGGTTGTCACATTTAGGTAAATACTATATATAAGACGGACACGGTTGTCACATTTATGTAAGAACTATATGTAAGACGAACATGGTTGTCACTTTCAGGTATGCAATTGATGTAAGACGGACAAAGTTGTCACATTTAGGTCAGTACTATACATAAGACGGACACGGTTGTCACATTTAGGTAAGTACCATATGTAAGACGGATAAAGTTGTCTCATTTAGGTGATGTAAAAACGGACACAGTTTTCAACATTTAGGTAAGTACGTTATGTTAAACGGACACAGTTGTCTCATTTAAGTAAGTACTATATGTAAGACGGACACAGTTGTCTCATTTAAGTTAGTACTATATGTCAGACGGACACCGTTATCACATTTAGATAAGTGCTTTATGTAAAACGGACACAGTTGTCACATTTATGTAATTACTTTATGTAAGACGGACACAGTTATCACATTTAGGTAAGTACTATATATAAGACGGACACGGTTGTCACATTTAGATAACTACTATATGTAAGACGAAAACAGTTGTCACATTTAGGTAATTACTACATGTTTATATAAGACGGACACGTTTGTCACATTTAGGTTAGTACTATATGTAAGATGGACACAGTTGTCTCATTTAGGTAAGTACTATATATAAGACGGACAGAGTTGTCACATTTAGGTAAGTACTATATATAAAATGGACACAGTTGTCACTTTTAGTTGCTGTTGTCGTTGTTGTTTAGCGTCGCTTTCAACAATTATTAAGTCATATCGCGAAAGTGTCTACTTAAGTACTTGATGTAAGACGGACAGAGTTGTCACATTTAGGTAACTACTATGTGTGAGACGGACGCAGTTGTCACCTTTAAGTACATGTATGTGCAGTTTGTAAGACGGACACAGTTGTCATATTTAGGTAAGTATTTGATGTAAGACGGACACAGTTGTCACATGTATGTAAGTACTCTATGTACGACAGACACAGTTGTCACATTTCGGTAAGTACTTGATGTACGACAGACACAGTTCTCAACATTTAGGTAAGTACTATATGTAAGACGGACATGGTTGTCACATTTAGGTAAATACTATATATAAGACGGACACGGTTGTCACATTTATGTAAGAACTATATGTAAGACAAAAATGGTTGTCACATTCAGATATGCAATTTATGTAAGACGGACACGGTTGTCACATTTATGTAAGTACTATATGTAAGACGGACGCATATACATAAGTACTACATGTAAGACGAACACGGTTATCAGATTTATTTCAGTACTACTTGTAAGACGGACACGGTTGTCACATTTAGGTATGTAATTTATGTAAGATGGACGCGGTTGTCCCATTTAGGTTAGTTCTATGTGTACGACAGGCAAAGTTTTGACATTTAAGCAAGTACTATATGTAAGACTGACACTGTTGTCACATTTAGGTATGTACTATATGTAAGACGGACAGAGTTGTCGCATTTCGGTAAGTACTACATGTAAGACAGACAAAGTTGTCTCATTTAGGTAAGTACTATATGTAAGACAGACAAAGTTGTCTCATTTAGGTAAGTACTATATGTAAGACGGACCGAGTTGTCACATTAAGGTAAGAACTATATATCAGACGGACACGGTTGTCACATTTAGGTAAGTACTATAGGTAAGACAGACACAGTTGTTTCATTTAGGTAAGTACTATAAGTCAGACGGACATAGTTGTCACATTTAGGTTAGTACTATATATAAAACAGACACGCTTGTCACATTAAATTAAATACTATATGTATGACAGACACAGTTGTTACATTTAGGTAAGTATTATATGTAAGACGGAAACGGTTGTCACGTTTCGTTAAGTATTATATGTTAGACGGACACAGTTGTCACATTTAGGTAAATACTACATATAAGACGGACACAGTTGTCACATTTAGATGAGTACTATATGTAAGACGGACACGGTTGTCATAGTTAGGTAAGTACTATATGAAAGTCGGACACAGTTGTCTCAGTTAGGTAAGTACTATATGTAAGACGGACACGGGGTTGTCTCACTTAGGTAAGTACTATATGTAAGACGGACACAGTTGTCACATTAAGGTAAGTACTATATATAAGAGAGACACGGTTGTCAATTTCAGATAAGTACTATTATAGACGGACGGTCACGGTTGTCACATTTAGGTAAGTACTTTATGTAAAACGGACACGGTTGTCACATTATGATACGTACTATATGTAAGACGGACACGGTCGTCACATTTAGGTAAGTACTATATGTAAGATGGACACAGTTGTGACATTTAGGTAAGTACTATATGTAAGACAGACACGGTTGTCATATTTAGATAAATACTTTATGTAAGACGGACACGGTCGTCACATTTAGGTAAGTTATACATGTAAGATGGATAGAGTTGTCACATTTATGTCAGTACTATATGTAAGACGGACACAGTTGTCACATTTAGATAAATACTTTATGTAAGAAGGGCACGGTTTTCACATTTAGGTAAATACTTTATGTAAGACGGACACAGTTGTCACATTTAGGTTAATACTGTATATAAGACAGACACGGTTGTCACATTTAGAAAAGTTCTATATGTAAGATGAACTCAGTCGTCACAGTTAGGTAAGTACTATATGAAAGACGGACAGAGTTGTGACATTTAGGTATGTACTGTATATAAGACTGACAGAGTTGTCGCATTTTGGTAAGTACTACATGTAAGACGGACAGAGTTGTCACATTTAGGTAAGTACTATATATCAGACGGACACAGTTGTCACATTTAGATAATTATTATATGTCAGACGGACGGACACGGTTGTCACATTTAGGTAAATACTTTATGTAAGACGGACACAATTGTCACATTTAGGTTAATACTGTATATAAGACAGACACGGTTGTCACATTTAGATAAGTTCTATATGTAAGATGAACTCAGTCGTCACAGTTAGGTAAGTACTATATGTAAGACGGACACAATTGTCTCATTTAGGTAAGTACTATTTGTAAGACGGACACAGTTGTCACATTTATGTAAGTACTATATATAAGAGAGAGACGGTTGTCAATTTCAGATAAGTACTGTATGTAAAACGGACACATTTGTCATATTTAGGTAAGTACTTTATATAAGACGGACACAATGTTACATTTAGGGTAGTACTATATGTAAGACGGACACAGTTGTCTCATTTAGGTTAGTACTATATATTAAACGGACGCGGCTGTCACATTTAGGTAAGTACTTGATGTAAGACGGATACAGTTAAGTACTATATGTCAGACGGACAGAGTTATCACACTTATGTAAGTACTATATATATAAAATGGAAATGGTTGTCACATTTAGATAAGTTATATATGTAAGACGGACACGGTTGTCTCATTTAGGTAAGTACTATATGTAAGACGGAAAGGGTTGTCACATTTATTTAAGTATAATTTAGGTAAGTACTTGATGTAAGACGGACACAGTTGTTTCATTTAGGTAAGTACTATATGTCAGACAGACAGAGTTGCCACATTTACGTAAGTTCTATATGTAAGACGGACACGGTTGTCTCATTTAGTTGTTGTTGTTATTTAGAGTCAGTTTCAACTATAATTAAGTCATATCTCGACAGTGTCTACTTAAGTTCTTTGTGTAAGACGGACACGGTTTTCACATTTAGGTAAGTACTTGATGTAAGACGGACACAGTTGTCATATTTAGGTAAGTACTATATGAAAGACAGACACAGTTGTCACATATAGGTAAGTACTATATGTAAGACCGAAACGGTTGTCACATTTAGTTAATTACTATATGTAAGACGGACACGGTTGTCACATTTAGGTTAGTACTACATGTAAGATGGACAGAGTTGTCACATTTATGTCAGTTCTATATGTAAGACGGACACAGTTGTCACATTTAAATAAATACTTTATGTAAGAAGGGCAAGGTTTTCACATTTCGGTAAGTACTATATGTAAGACGGACACGTTTGTCTTATTAAGGTAAACACTATATGATTGACGGACAGAGCAATCACGTGTAGGTAACTTCTATATATAAGACGGACACGGTTGTCACATTTAGGTTAGTACTGTATGTAAAACAGACAGAGTTGCCATATTTACGTAAGTACTATATGTAAGACGAACACGGTTGTCACGTTTAGGTAAGTACTATATGTAAGACGGACACAGTTGTCACATTTAGGTAAGTATTATATGTAAGACGGACACGGTTGTCACGTTTAGGTAAGTACTATATGTAAGACGGACACAGTTGTCACATTTAGGTATATTATATATGGTAGACAGACACTGTTGTCACATTTAGGTAAGTACTATATGTAAGATGGACAAAATTTTCTCATTTAGGTAAATACAGTGTAATAAGGACACAGTTGTCCCATTTAGGTAAGTACTTTATGTAAGACGGAATCAGTTCTCACATTTAGATATGTACTATACATGTTTCTCAGACGAACACAGTTGTCACATTTAGGAAATTACTATGTAAGACGGACGCAGTTGTCACATTTAGGTAAGTTCTATATTTAAGACGGACATAGTTGTCACGTTTAGGTAGGTGCTATATGTAAGATGTACACAGTTGTCACATTTAGCAATGATCTATATTTAAGACTGATATAGTTGTCACGTTTAGGTAGCTGCTATATGTAAGACAGACACAGTTGTCACATTTACGTTAGTACTATATGTAAAACGAATACAGTTGTCATCTTTAGCAGTGTACTATATATAAGACGGACAGAGTTGTCACATTTACGTAAGTACTATATGTAAAACGAACATAGTTGTCACGTTTAGGTAAGTGCTATATGTAAAAATGACACGGTTGTCACATTAAGATAAGTTCTATATTTAAGACAGACACAGTTGTCGCATTTAGGTTAGTACTATATATAAAACTGACAAAGTTGTCTCATTTAGGTAAGTACTATATATAAGACGGACACATTTATAACATTTATGTGAGTACTTTATATAAGACAGACAGAGTTGTCACATTTGGGTTAGTACTAAAGTACTGTAATACAGACACATTTGTCACATTTAGGTAAGTCCTACATGTAAGACGGACACAGTTGTCACAATTAGGTATCTACTATAATTAAGACGAACACAGTTTTTGCATTTAGGTAAGTACTATATATAAGACGGACACGGTTGTCACATTTAGGGTAGTACTTTATGTAAGACAGAAACAGTTTTGCATCTTTAGCAATGTACTATATATAAGACGGACAGAATTGTCACATTTACGTAAGAACTGTATGTAAAACGAACATAGTTGTCACGTTTAGGCAGGTGCTATATGTAAAACGGACATAGTTGTCACATTTAGGTAAGTAATATAAGTAAGACGGACACAGTTGTCTCATTTAGGTAAGTACAATGTAATACGCACACAGTTGTCACATTTAGGTTAGTACTTTATGTAAGACAGACAGAGTTGTAATATTTAGGTAAGGACTATATGAAAGACGGACACAGTTGGCACATTTAGGTCAGTACTATATGTAAGACAGACACGGTTTTAACATTAAGGTAAGTGCTATATGTAACACAGACACAGTTTTCACAGTTAGGAAACTACTATATGTAAGACGGACGCAGTTGTCACATTTAGGTATGTTCTATATGTAAGACGGACACGGTAAGAACATTTAGGTAAGTACTATATGTAAGACGAACGAAGTTGTCACATTTAGGTATTGACTATATTTAAGACAGACACAGTTGTCACATTAAGGTAAGTACTATATGTAAGACGGACAAAGTTGTCTCATATAGGTAAGTACTATATTTAAGACGGACACATTTGTCACATTAAGGTGAGTATTTTATTTAAGACAGAAAGAATCGTCACATTTAGGAAATTACTAAATGTTAGAGGGACACAGTTGTCACATTTAAGAAAGTACTATATGCGTCATGCATACAGTTGTCTCATTTAGGTAAGAACTATGTGTAAGATGGACACAGCTGTCATATTTAGGTATGTACTATATGCAAGACGGACGCAGTTGTCACATTTAGGTAAGAACTATGTGTAAGACGGACACAGTTGTCATATTTAAGAAAGTACTATATGCAAGACGGACACAGTTGTCACATAGAATGTACTATATGTAAGACGGACACTGTTGTCACATTTATGTATGTTCTATATGTAAGACGGACACGGTCGTCGCATGGATGTATGTTCTATATGTAAGACGGACACGTTTGTCACATTTAGGTATGTACTACATGTAAGGCGGATACGGTTGTCGCTTTGATTTATGTTCTATATGTAAGACGGACACGGTTGTCAAATTTAGGTATGTACTACATGTAAGACGGACACGGTTGTCGCATTGATGTATGTTCTATATGTAAGACGGACACGGTTGTCGCATTAATGTATGTTCTATATGTAAGACGGACACGGTTGTCACATTGATGTATGTTCTATATGTAAGACGGACACGGTTGTCACATTGATGTATGTACTATATGTAAGACGGACACGGTTGTCACATTGATGTATGTTCTATATGTAAGACGGACACGGTTGTCACATTTAGGTATGTACTACATGTAAGACGGACACGGTTGTCGCTTTGATTTATGTTCTATATATAAGACGGACATGGTTGTCACATTTATGTATGCTCTATATGTAAGACGGACATGGTTGTCACATTTAGGTATGTACTACATGTAAGACGGACACGGTTGTCGCATTAATGTATGTTCTATATGTAAGACGGGCACGGTTGTCGCATTAATGTATGTTCTATATGTAAGACGGACACGGTTGTCACATTTAGGTATGTACTACATGCAAGACGGACAGAGTAACAAAATACCTTTCAGGAGCACCGGATCCGCGAAGGATACATAAATGGTAGAAATAGTGAATACAGTAGAGAGAATTACCATTTTACAGTGCTAATACTCATAACAAGATATCCTAATAGCACTCTAAAATTGTAATTCTCTCTACGTGTGTGTATGTGTGTGTGTGTTTCCAAGCAAGACGGACACAGTTAAGTACTATATATATATATGGAGAGAGAGAGAGAGAGAGAGAGAATGAGAGAGAGAGACAGAGAGAGAGAAAGAGTGAGAATTATTTATGAATAACCAAGACATAAATGTACATACCAGACTACGGCGATGCGCCAAGCTACAATGCAAACCATAAATACAATATCAAGGCCTCTGCCAAACCCATAAATTTGGTGCCGACCATGACTTATATACTATGAAATTACATGCAACACATCCGGACAGCGTGGACAAATTTACATACATGACTACTGATAGCTTTATATAAGTAGGATCCAGTTATGGATTCATGACTACTCACATGCTATATAAAGGACAGATTAATAAACCCGTTGGATCATATAGATACAGTGAAATCATATATATTTAATTTCATAAAGGAAGATAATTTAATTCACAACAACGGAATTTACGATTTTAGGGATATTTTCAGATGCTTGTTCACAATGCATGATATATATATATATATATATGGAGATAATTATTAGTGAATAACAAAGACAAAAATTATATACATATATATTGGAGAGATAATAAATTAATTATTAAAAATAAATTAATACACCCAAACAATACTGAATTCATTAAAATTATTTTTTAAAAAAAAAACGAGTGCTTTCGGAATATATGTTGTTCCTTCTTCAGTGGATGAAAATGAAATTATAGATGAGGATAATGTTAAGATGTCAAACGATTTCGATGATAAAAACATGGAAGTGTAGAAAAAACACAGTAAAAAATAATAAAATTGTGAAAACGTTCACAAATTATGATGTGCGCTTTAAGGCGCATATATACTTCACAAAAATATAGCAAATTGTGAAATATATATATATGTTTCCATATATGAAACTTATTTGATTAGACGATTCAATACCCTTTATCCATTTGCTATAAACAAAAGCGATGGTTAAGCATAATTTGATACGTTTGAATATACTGTATTTTATATATACGTTCCAATAACACTGTACTTCATTTATCTTCTTGGTGTATGCGGCGCATTCTTTTTAACTTTTTAACCAGTTGTAAATTTGACGTTTAAAATAAATGTCGCCGAGCTAATACTTACGACGTCATGGCGCTTAAGAGTACAGGACGTTGTGTGACGTCACGTCAAAGTGACGTTTTCTTTAATAACAACTTTGTGTTCACATTTTACTCTGACAGGACAGTTTGAATTTTACTGGCGTATTTCACTGAAAACACGGTATTTTTCATATAAATTTCACAATTTGCTCCATATTTTTGTGAAGTATATGCGCGTCTAAAGGCGCACAACATAATTTGTGAACGTTTTCACAACTCTATTAATTTTTTATTGTGATTTTTTCAAACTTGTTTATGTTTTTATCATCGTTAAACTGATATCTTTATATGAATAGGATCCAGTTTATGTATGTTAATGTGTCTGCTGCCCAGTCCAGATGCGTGATTCCATAGTGTATAAATCATGGTCGACATCAAATTTATTTGTTTGGCAGAGGCCTTGATATTGTGTCTATGGTTTGCATTGTAGCTAGGCGCAATCGCCGTAGTCTGCTCTGTACATTTATGTCTTGGTTATTCGCAAATCATTATCTCTATAGATATATCATGCATTGTGAATGAGCATCTGAAAAGATCCCAAAAACCGTAAATTCCGTTGTTGTGAATTAAATTATCTTCCTTTATGAAATTAAATATATATGATTTCACTGTATCTATATGATACAACGGGTTTATAAATCTGTCCTTTATACAGCATGTGAGTAGTCATGAATCCTTAACTGGATCCTACTCATATAAAGCTATCACTTCATGTATGTAAATTTGTTCACCCTGTCCAGATGTGTTGCATTTTAATTCAATAGTATATATCCCTTGTATACCAATACCGCGATATACCTATTACCGCGAATGCTCGTATAATAACAATCTGGGAAGACATGCGCCAAGCTCCAACTTCCGTTAGCGTTGGCATTTGTTTGCATTTCGTATCGGTAACTGTTTTTTACTCAGCACACTTAAGTAACCTTATTACTGTTTAGTATTGATGTCATTCTTTCATTGGTTGACATTTTTTTAGACTCGCGGTATTAGCTATGACCAGTATAAGTCATGGTCGACACCAAATGTATTTTGTTAGGCAGAGACCTTGATATTGTAACTATGGTTTGCATAGTAGCTAGGCGCACTCGCCGTAGTAGTCTGTACATTTATGTCTTAATTATTCACAAATAATTATCTCCATATATATATCATGCAATGTGAATGAGAATTTGAAAAGATCCCAAAAAATCGTAAATTCCGTTGGTGTGAATTTAATTATCTCCCTTGTTTTGAAACAAATATAATATATAGTACTTATCTAAGTGTGGCAACGGTGTCCATCTTGCATGGAAAAATATAAAATATATAGTACTTATCTAAGTGTGACAACTGTGTCCGTATTGCTAGGAAATATATATAATATATTGTACTTATCTAAGAGTGACAACTGTGTCCGTCTTGCTTGGAAACATATAAAATATATAGTACTTATCTAAGTGTGACAACTGTGTCCGTATTGCTAGGAAACATATATAATAAATAGTACTTATCTAAGTGTGACAACTGTGTCCGTATTGCTAGGAAACATATATAATAAATAGTACTTATCTAAGTGTGACAACTGTGTCCGTATTGCTAGGAAACATATAAAACATATAGAACTTATCTAAGTGTGACAACTGTGTCCGTATTGCTAGGAAAATATATAATATATAGTACTTATCTAAGTGTAACAACTGTGTCCTTTTTGCATGGAAAAATATATAATATACAGAACTTATCTAAGTGTGACAACTGTGTCGGTCTTGCTTGGAATATACATATATACTTATCGAAGTGTGACAATTTTGACCGTCTTACTTGGAAAAATATATAATATAAAGTACTTATTTAAATGTTACAGCTGTTTCCGTCTTACTTGGAAACATATATATATATATATAAAGTATTTATTTAAGTGTGAAGAAATATATAATATACAGTACTTATCTAAGTGTGACAACTATGTCGGTCTTGCTTGGAATATATATATATACACGTATCAAAGGGTGACAACTGTGTCCGTCTAGCATGTTAAAATATATAATATAAAGTATTTATTTAAGTGTGACGACTGTGTCCGTCTTTTTTTATATGCGTGCGTGCGTACCTGCGTGTGTGCCTACGTGCGTGTGTGTGCGTGTGTGTGAATGTATATCAATTTTGAAGAGAACTACCCTATTCATTAGAATTGCTAAGAATTTTTACTCCATTTACTCCATCGTAAATAAAAAGCGTTGAACTGATTAATAGAATTTACATTTTTTATATAAGACGAAATAGAGTTCCACAAAAAAGAGCCTGAATAAGCAAATGAATTTCGAAACATTTCAGAATTAGGCTTAGGAGAATACAACTGTAGATTAGAGGATGACCGTAGTGTGTACATTAGCTGTTAGAGTAAATAAATCTTTGAGATATGCAGGAACCTAGTCATAAAATGATTTATAAATATATAAGTATTGCTTTTCAAAATTAAACCCTTTCAGGAAACGTCATCCATTTAAGCTATGTGAATAATTCTGTAGAAGGAGTATCGTATTTTTTATCGAAAATAAGTCTAGCAGCTCTCTTATGAAACCTAACAATATTATCCACAAGTGAAACATTACAATTTCCCCCAAATTACACAAGAGTAATCTAAATATAGTAAAATGTAAGCATTAATCCCCTGCGACGAAAACAACGAGGCTGACTTTTCGTGGTGGTCGAAATTGAAAGTGCGATTTAAAATTTAAACGTGTTCATACTATTTTATCACAAATACGTTAATTAAGAATGGGAATAACGTAACTTTATTACGGAAAGGTTATTGAAGTGTAGCGTTTATAATAACTGTGTTAAATGAATTTAGAAGTATTAACAGCGTAACCTGCTGATGTTATTTTTAACATCTTCTCTCTTTCTGTTGAATGTTCAACTAAAACCAATGCCAATACTATTGCGAATCTATCTGAAGTTACGTATGTATGGATTAAATAACCTTTAACAAGGTCGTAACACGTTCCATGACAACATAGATAATAATGGAATTGAGACGAGTACATTAGAAAACTGCAAACAAGTTGTGATTTCCTTGTATTTTAATAAAACGCTATTTATACAAGGGAATGGGTGTTGGGACTGGCACAAGAATGTATTCTACAAGCTTGTTGACGACTTAACCCCGCAAAATACTGAATCTTTTGAGTCAAATAAAGGAAATGTTTCTACAGCAAACAAAAATGTGTCTCATAACACTGTAAAAATGAGTCAAAATGTAGATTCCGTGGACACATCGCCTCGAGGCCCTCACAGTTCAATTTTTTATCTGAGTCAAATGGTTAGCAGTCTACGTAAATCACGAGCCAACAATACTCCAAAGTCTTCTAGTAATTTATAGCTAAAGATCACCAGTGTACCAAATTGGCGAACACAGTTAGAAAGGAACAGCTTACGTACCACTGCGAAAAGACAGACGCCATCAAAAAATAATGTAAATTGCCAAATTGACGAGGACTTAACACTGGTCAAGGAAACATGTACACATGTGAACAATGAAGAAGATCAAACATTGGTTAAGAAAACCAATCAGACATACTAATATTGGATACACCAACTGTAACTGAAGAAAAGTTAACATTGGTTAAGCACACAAACATTACTGGATACGAATGTAACTAAACCAACTTAGTTAGCTAACCAGTCATATCCATTTGAGGCTACAGAACCAAACAGCAACACCGGCAATGACAACTCGATATTTGATGATGATGAGTCATTCTATGACAAACAGGTTTTTTGAAATATCTGAACATGTAACAGCATGAGATCAGCAGAATAAAGACAATCAAGAACTACAATGTTCACTCAAAGATCTTCTTTCACAAAGCAAAGTTTTGAAAAGTGAAAACAATAAGCTTTTTAAACATGTTTAAAACTGTGAAAAATGAAAATGAGTCTTTAAAGTCAGAGTTGAAAGAGCAAAATGGAACTGTATCACAAGAGAAATCGGTTTTAGTTGATAAGGTAATGAAAGCGACACAGTCAAAAGACAAGATTGACTCAAAAATAGTCAATACAATGAAATGTATAGAAGTAAATATTGCCAATGAAGTCAGTGATCTCAGGACTGTACTAGTCAGTCAACTTAATGAAATAAAAAGTCGAATTATAAAATCTATGACTTAAACAAATTGCTCAACTGCCAAGAAATTACAATCTGGTGATCATTATACTAGTGTTAGGAATGAGAAAGTGACACCCATGTCAAATGGAAAACCAACTGAATCTAACAGAAGCCACCAAAGAAATAATGAATCATGCAACAACATCAGCAGCTATAAAACAATACCCACGATCCACATTTTCGCATAAGTCAGCAGTAATTTAATAAGGAGAAAGTCAGCTTTCATAGCTGGCGACTCCATCACAAAGATACTGAGTACCAGCAAAATGACTGACTGATTTGAAAGTGCACATAATATCTCATCCTGGTGGGAGAGTACGCGCGATAGAAAACACATTGATATCTATGGCGGAGACGCCGACTAGCGTCATAAAAGAAGCAGATGTTGTAATACTTCACGTGGGGACTAACAACGTATCTGATGCAGACCTGACTTAAGATATTACCGATGAATTCAGGGATAGTATCAATACCATTCGAATCATCAATAAAGAAACAAAAAACGTTGTTTCATCTATCCTATCAAGGCGAAAGGATAAACTTGTGAACAATAATATTTGCAAAACCAACGAATCTCTAGAACAGTTGTGCATCAAATATGGTCACGCCTTCCTGAATTAATTTTAAATAATAAATAATTTTGTGAAGAATGGATTGCCGATGCCACACTATACCGTGACTATTTACATTTGAATACAAAAGATGGTAATTTGTTAGGGATCAGCATGAGAAACACACTGAATACGGTACTACGTATAGTGCAATCTAAAGACAGCGAACTAAACAGTGGAAATTCGTTTCACAAGGGAAGGTTTTCAGCGAGGAGAATGTTTCACAAAGACAATTATATGGCAATGAGCAACAACAGGAACCCGGTCTATATGCCAGTACTAACTTTGGGTGCTCCAAGTGCATCGCTGGATGTAAACCATTCATTTAGCAAATGGTTTAACCAAAAGGGAATGAACATAGTACATTTAAATATTCACTATCTTTTCCCTAAACTTGATGAAATTAAACTTGTTTTATCACAAAATAAAATTAATATTTACTGTTTATGTGAAACATTTTTTAATGATACTTTTTCTGACAATGATTTCAAAATAGATAATTTTAAACTACTTCGAAAGGATAGAAAAAAACTATTGGTAGTGGACTTCTCATTTATGTCCGAGATGATTTACATTGTATCCAGAGAACTGACATTGAAACAGATTCAACTGAATTCATTTGTCTTGAAATGAACCAACCAAACCTTCATCAAATGTTGATTGGCAAAAAAATATCACAATATCTTTGGAGAATCATTGTCAGAAGAAATAGAAATTTATCAAGATCAGATGGCTATTTAAAAAATCTCACTGAGTCTATAAATCTTACGCAGTTGGTAACAAAACCTACCCGAGTAACATGTAATTCCGCTACATTGATAGATCAAGCGTTTTCAAACATGCCACAAAGTATAGCTAATGTTAATGATCATTATCCTATTTGCATTATCCGCAAGGTAGTTAATTATCTTAAAGGTCCAGTGCATAAAACAATAAATTAAAGGTCTATGAAATCATTCAATGAAGCACAGTTTATTAATGATCTCTTAGAACAACCATGGTCATTAATTAACATATACGACATCCCAGACGAGTTATTTGACTTATTCAATGAAATGTTTCAAACCGTATTAGATAGACATGTCCCAAAAAGAAAGAAACCAGTAAAGAAAATAAATCAACCAAATTGGATAAATATTGAAACAACGAAATAGTTTTCATAAGAAAAAAGAAACTGATAGTTATACTTATTGGCGTTAGAAGATTAAAACACTTATACTCCAAGCTAAACAACACTATTACAATGAAACTATTAACTCGACCAAACGTAATCCAAAACAGCCTTCATGATTTATCTGGATTAAAATCACAAATTCAAACTCACTATTTAGATGATGATGATGATGGAAATCCTATAACTTGTCAAATTCAAACACCAAATATATTTAACAATTATTTTGTAACGGTTTATGAAACATCACATCGAGACAATGCAACAATCACATCCTATGACAATCCCCATTTGATAAATATTAATTCTGAGCAATTCCAAATTCCAGCGATACGGCCTGAGTGACAAGTTTCTGAAATTGTCAGTCTCGGTAACAAAGATATTTAATAGTAGTTTAGACACCAATAATTTTTCTAAATTATTTAAACGAGCAAAAATTGTCCCAGTTCACAAAAAGGGACCGAAAAATGATAAGTCTATATATCAATTCTTCCGATTATATCATTAATTCTAGAACGTCACGTTAGTATGCATCTTAGAAAATATATGGAAGAAAATTAACTGTTCTATGTTTGTCAATCTGGTTTTAGAGCACACCATTCTTGTCAAACGGCTCTCACAAAAATGTTGGATGACTGGCTAACAGCTATAGATAAAAATGAAATTGTTGGTACATTATATCTTGATTTGTACAAGGCTTTCGACTTAGTTGACCATGACGTACTTGTTCAAAAATTGATAATCTACAAGTTTAGCAGAAATACGATAATATGGTTTTCCTCATATTTAGAAAATAGAACTCATTATACTCCTCAAGTTTCTTGTATAACTTCAGAGTTCCGCAAAGTAAAAGCTGGTGTACCTCAGGGCTCCGTCTTAGGCCCCCTTTTATTTTTAATATTCATAAATGACTTCCCATTATCTGTACAGAATACTGTCGTTGATATGTTTGCAAACGATACTACCCTCTCAGTGTTTCAAATAATTCTCTTCCAAGTGTTGTTAAATGCTCAACAGCGGATCTCAATAATGTTGATGCATGGTGTGTAGCTAATCACATGTCTATCAATGCAGCGAAATCTAAAGTAATGCATATTTCTTCCAAAAGCAAAGTTAACCGCATATGTAATGACTCTCACCTAATTCATTACAAAGATGAAGCTATTGATATAGGTATACATAAAATATACTTGAAGTTATGATTATTATTACGCTGTCTTGGCATACTCAAGTTTAAAATGTTGAAATGTATTCATAACTTTATCTTTTATCTCGCGTCAAAGTATTTCTTTCTGTACTAATGCATAAGTTGTTTTTTAATGCTTACATTTTACCACATTTAGGTTACTGTTGTGTAATTTGGGGAAATTGTAATGTTTCACTTGTAGATGTATTTTAAATTGTTTAAAAATTCTGATATATTCCCTTTAAAAGAAGGTGTTTTATATGGCACGTCCATTATGAATCTTGCAGCTTTGTTCGGCATTTTAAGTATCTTATTAATTTAAGAAAGTATACCAGTACCCTAAATAGTCATAGTCGAGCAATAGTAGAGCTAAATGTACGTACTATAGAATAAAAGTTTCATTTCAAGATTTAAGTTTTTAGATATATGTCTAATTTTTAATTAAGTATATTACATTCTTTACTGACCTGTGTGTTTCAACTTAATGTTTCATCATTGTGAATTGTTGACTTAAATACATAATTTTCCAGCATGTATAATTTTGTTATATGTAGCTATACATGTATTGTTAATAGAATTTAGAGCCATATTATTATTCTTACACCAACTGTCACTTTTTTAACATCATTTTGTTTCAATTTGCCATAAGGGACAATCATTAACATGAATAGTAGAATCATCGGCGTACATGAATCTGAATCATCAACAGCCATCGGAATATCAGTAACATAAATAAAAAAAGTAGAGGACATTTTATTTAGTAGAACATGATATATTTTTAAGAAATTAAAACTCTATCATTTTACAGAACGTACAGTACTGTGGTTTCGGTGTGTAAAAACACACTTCCTACAAGTTTTACAGAATCAGTTCCATTCATCCATGTGTCAGTTAAAATTTTAAGGTCAGTTTGGCAAGAGTTTTTAAACAGAATTTAGATTGAGTTGTATGGAAGACGTAAGTTTGTTCAAAATATGTATGTAACTGGTTAGATATATGTCTTTCAAAAATCTTTGATAATATTGACAATATAGAAATAGGTCATTACTAGGATCGTCTTTAGGTCCATCTTTATAAATTGGTAAAATACACGCCTCTTTCAGCTTATCAAGAAATATACCATGATTAATGCTACTGTTAATTAAGTTTGAGATTGCTTGTGTAACAGTGTCTGAGTACAGTTTTAAAATACGTGAACCGATACCAACTTGGCTAG
Source organism: Panopea generosa (assembly GCA_029582155.1). Taxonomy (NCBI): domain Eukaryota; kingdom Metazoa; phylum Mollusca; class Bivalvia; order Adapedonta; family Hiatellidae; genus Panopea; species Panopea generosa. Next base: position 20,032,963 of record CM055910.1, read on the forward strand.
TAGATTTTCTAATAATCAATGAATCAATAATTTTCTTAACCTCAAATGGAAAATTCGCTTTCTTTAAGTTTGTTATCTAAAGACATTTTCAGATTTTTAAATGTGTGTTATTGGACGCCGTCATGAGGCGGGGTCCAGTAGGAATGCTTCTAGAATTTGAGCATGGGGTTGCGTAACCATATTTGGGGAAGCATTCTTTAATTAGGATACACAACAATGTAGTATTATAAATTTGGTGAAAAATTTCCAAGTACTTTAACTGTGTATTTTATTTTTTCAGTTGTATTGTAGGAAACCTTATTTTTTTAATTAATTGTTTATTTTGAAGTTGATCAAAAATTAAAATTAGAGCTTGAAAAACTTATTTATTTGCCATTATAACAGGTTAGAACACAATACGTCACGTGATGTTTATAGTATGCATACGGGTTCCACAACACACAGCGATATTTCAATCAGCCAATCAAATGTGTTAATCTTGTCACGTGAGGTTTATATTATTTGCATGCGGGTTATTCAATACACGCTAGGAAGAAGACGCGTAAAAAAAGCAAAGATGGTTTTAGGCAATTTCCAACAATTGTGTCAATTATTTGCGCTTTTAATGGTTTGCAATGTACAACTATGTCGTTAATTGCGTTGCTTGCCTAAAAATACATGCATGTGATAATAATTGTCTATGTGTGTTTCAAATAGTTTCCAAATGCAATTGCAATAGCAAAGGTCGGAGATATCCAAATTTGATTTTGTTCTATCAAACCGAGAGCAAAACACTTTTAAAAACACTTAAAATATTCGGAAGTAAAAGCTAACAATTTCCACTAAAAAGACGACTACTGCAAGGGGGAGAACCTACGACACGCGCCTTGTACTGCACATTAATAAAATAGTTCCCTGATGCGTCCCAGGCGACGATAAATATGGCCGCCATTTGTTTTAAATTATGGGCTCAATACCACGATTTCAGTTTGACGTTCCATTCGGAATTATTTATATTATTAAGAGGAAGGCTGGAATACTATAAAAAGGAACTACACTTGCTTTGTTTATTTAAAATATCAATTTGAACTTGCGCAAAGATCAACACTGTGCTTTTCTCTTTCGCCATTCGTGAAAATATGTCATTTTCATTGACGTTTAACGCTATTATACGAATGTGTTTAGATTTGTATTCATGGGCTCAATGGTAAGGTAAATCCGTGTGTCATATTCTGACAAGTTACTAAAGAAAGACGACATAATGAGCAAGACTGTGAACGAGTGAGCCTTCCCTCAGATCATTCAGACAAAACTGTGAATAAGTGAGCCTTCAATCGGGCCGTTCTGACCTTGGATTTATTGTATTGAATCAAACGCATGCCTGAAGCAAATTGATGGAACTGACATCAAAAACTGAATTGCACGAAATATAGACTTAATTACTTCTAGCAGTTGCACAAGTCGTTACAATATATTAAAGATCATTACAGCTGTATATTTCGGCTACGTATATCATTTTAAACGTTTGTTTTGAATAGTTTACAAACGCGTTTTTTTTGGAATTTGCACTTCCGTAAATCGCATTATTTTTTTCTAGGTCATGAACTAAATATAGCTCTTTTTTATAGTTTTTGTTTTAACAGATATTATTTTATAAAGAAAACTATACAGTAAATGATAAAATACACAAAGTAGAATTTGAATGTACTAGGTTCCGATTTTATATTGGCAGATCGGAAAATGTGTTTTGATTGCTGTTATTTAATGGAAATTGTGTATAATGGAGTTGAGCATGTAGATTTTTACCGGAAGAAGTACTCTTGTGAGTCAATCTGACAAAATACTCATATCTTGTAGTTGAACATGTACTCTTGAAGTTGAGTTGTTAATATAACATACCTTGGAGTTGTATTGAACTCTTGTACAAATCATTGAGATCGGCTGGCAAATAAATTTTGGAAGTTGATTTTTCATACATTCTTGGAAGCTGAACTTTCAAATGAAAATAAAGCGACATGTAATTAGGTATTAAATCGGACACCGTAAGTACGTCTGTGCATCCGAAAGTTACAACTTTATTTTCATTTGAATCTATAGTTTTTGTCATTTCTTTTCCTATGGTTAGAGTTTTATTAAACTTCCCAGTATTAAAGTTTAATGTGTGTTAATGCAATATCAGAAATAAAAAGAAACCCATGTTACCGTACAGATTTTTGTTACCTCTTTAAAACATACCCGTCCTTAAAATCTGGCGTAAAAATATAGATTTACAAGCAATGCGAACGAAAGATATAACAATTTTACATCTAGTATTTAACTAAAACTAATACAGAGATACATGCATGTGATAATAATTGTCTATGTGTGTTAAAAATACGTGAGACTTTCAATAGCTATGCATTGTTGGGCAGGCATTTCCTGCATTTTCACTGTGGGTGAATGGACCTAATTCGGGAGATAGCACGTTTTGTATATAGACTACTGATAACAGGAAGCCAGAAACAACTGATTTATATACAAATATTTATAATGTTTTGAGTGAGAAAAAAATACGTGAACTAGTACGCTTGTAAATAACATTATATGCGTTTTCCATGATTTTATTTTGGTGAAAAACGCAAATACGAAGCTTATCTGGCTCACAGCAAGTGTTTTTTAGTGACAGCAGTAAACAGTGTACATAAACAGTGTACAATCCTGTAAGTTTTAACATTAGAATGTCAAGTGAAATGTCTATATATATTGATATCCAAAGTCACTAATTTTATTCTAGTGCATTTAAGGTTAATTACCTTTAGAGATAACTCAAAGTATCTTCAATACATGATTATAAATTATGGATGCAAATTTTCATAATCGGTCACGGAATCGAAACAGACGTATAATATCAATTCACAATCGGAAAACAATCGGTTGAGAACTGAAACTGTTAAGTGAGCATAAAAACAAATTTCAACTTTAAAGAAAACAGTTTAATTGAGTTAAAACTTACATGTGGTTATCTGAACATAATGTTATATGTCTATATTATAATTGTTATCAACGTTTAATTCATGTAGGAAATCAGCGATATTAAATGATTTACGTATCAGCACAAAAAGGCAATATCGCAGCAGTTAATTTAGGACACACTGACCATAGCTTTCATTCTAATTACGAGTCTAATTGAAACAGGCCGAATATATTTAAAAATGCATAAAAAAGAGCGACAGTGAACTTTTGAACATTTGTTCGCATACGACCTAAGACCTAAGGTTGCATATAAGAGTTTTCCTTGATTGAAGAGCCATCTGTATTTTTCATAAAGCCAAAAACTAACGTCCTGGATAAGGGTAAATTTGTCTTTTCTAACGTTCGCCATCTTTGATAACGGAGTAGTCTCACTCAAATAACCCAAAAGAGCAAAACTACCAACACTCAGTTAACAAGAAACAGAGTCGAAAGTGGTTGATTTTACGCCACGGCCGACCATTATTACATTTGACTCAATATTATCGTGGAATCGCTATTATAACTTTGATGCTTTTCTTTTGCTCTTTTGGGTTATTTGAGTGAGACTACTCAAAATCAACAGCAAAGTAAAACAAAGGGGATAATGTTTATTTGTAAATACTGGTTAACTATATTTATAACTGTACTGTATCACTGTTACTTCAATGCGTGTAATTGCGTGTTTGTAAATGCCACCAAACGTTTAATAATTGCACATTTTTACAGTAGTGTGGTGCCCCTCTTGAAGTGAGGACAGTGGCCTTTGAGGCAGTAGGGGTTGAAAACGGATAGGTAAATTTGTTTCCTCGAGATGACGCACGGAAAATGCCTGCTGAGCTGCAGCACAACATGTAACCATCGATGGGGACATAAACGGCTTTGATGTTGAGTTGACAACTGCAGAGGAGCAATCACCTCCAAATAAGATGAGAGGGCGCTAAATCATCAGTATTGAAAATTTTATCATGAAATAATTCAATTCTTTTTCAAACAAGTTAACATTTCATGGTCTTAGTACTATTTGAGATTCTGGATGTTGCTTCTTTAACTATGGGAAGTAAATTAAGTGGTGGTTAACTCATTTTGAGGAGTTTATTTCATGATGAGCTGTTCTGGCTGCCATACGTATGTTGTTTGTTCATTCACACTTAACTGTGCAGGATAGAGGTCACAAAATTTACCAAATTATTTTTGATTTAATTATTTCCACCACACTTGGTCAGAACTTGTATCATAACAAATAATTTGATTTTGGTTTTCGTTCAGCTATTAAGCAAGATTTATTTATTACTTGATCTTCAGAAGAAAAATCAAACATTTTCCCAGCTTATCTTTCAGATACTTATTCGGAGTATGCTTTAATTAGTTCTTAGTTATATACAAACAAGGTTACATAACATCACCAAATAAAATTTGAACGTAAAAGAGGCAAATTAAAATTTGAACTTGAAAGAGGTCACCTTTTTCATTCTCAACATATTTGTTTTTATAAATCTATTTTTATCATTTTTCAGAGCAGGTCTAATTACATAAAAGTTTGGTCTCTATACATTGCTTATTTGCTGTTTAATACATAAGTTCTTATTGTATTTTGATGCAGTTACATCATACCTCAATCATGATCTCGTACAAAAACTTCCTTTAACATTTTCATTTTGTTATCATTAAATTTGGACAAAATTTAAACCAAATGCTTTATTATCAATATATCCCCCAAGTTTCTGACTTTTTACCATGTCTGCTTTTCGGCAGCCGACTTGTATTAAGCAGTTACATCTTCTGTCACGCAAATGGACCAACGCATAGAAGCACAGAACAGGACACTTTTGCACCTTGTATTTCAATTGCTCACAACAGAATGTTAAGCTCAAATTCTGCATATCACAAAAGCGACATTTTTACATCTCTCACATTCCGTCTCAATCAGTACTTTAGTCGCTTTGATTTATTGTGTCTTCATATTCCAGCTGATATTGTTTCGTAGTTCTGGTGGGCACACAGGCTCATATTAATAAAATGTGCTTTATAAATCACAATGGTGTTTAGTGTTTGTCAAGTTATTACATCAACATAAACATTATTTTACAAAGTAAATAATTAATATAGAACTCATTTTTTCAGTGCCGGTACTGGCCTCATGTCTTCACGGTGTTGTGGCCGGACATTTTTGGAGATCATACTGCTCTTAATGTTCTTAGTAGCTGCCGGTATTGCTGTTGCACTGATGATTGTATTAGCTACTCGACCAAACGCTGAAACTGGTAAGTAAATTTAACGTACAAAATATCCCTGGAGGACCATTTAAATCTTAAATATTTGTACTTAATAAATATTTAAATATTAATTATTATTATTAAACTATTAAATATTATATATTACGTAATTGCAAATCGCGTGTAATTTTCGCAGGAAACGTTTGAAATAATAAAAACACATATACATATTACAAGCATTCAAGGAACAACATAAAAATAAATAAAGGCAAAAGGGTTTGTCCACAAGTACTTAGCTATATTTTACAGATGAATTCTATTACATATCGATCGCTTAGTACATTTGAAGCATATATTGAACGAACAGGTAATACATGTAGTAAAACATCATAATTCATATCAAAATACATTAATACTTTTTCTGATGGAAATAAGAATTCTAAATTTTAAATGATATCATTAGAATATATAAAATGTCACAAAAACATATATTAAAACGTCGTAAAGAAATCAATTCAAACGGTACGCGTAGCTCATGCAAAGGACTTTTATAAATATGTCAGTACATCGTGTATGCTGTGCTGTTACTGTTGATAGCGTTACATTTTGTATGTTGTGTTGTTTCAGTTAATGTTGATATCGTTACTTGTTGTATGTTGAGTTGTTTTGGTTAATGTTGATATCGTTACATGATGTATGTTGTGTTGTTTCGGTTAATGTTGATATCGTTACATTGTGTATGTTGTGTTGTTTCAGTTATTGATTATATCGTTACTTGTTGTATGTTGAGTTGTTTCGGTTAGTGTTGATATCGTTACATGGTGTTTGTTGTGTTGTTTCAGTTATTGTTGATACTGGTACAGGATGAATGATTTGTTGTTTCAGTTTTGTTGAGTTTTTTTAATTTTTTATTTTAGAATTACCATATTACAGAATAACAATATTATAATAATGTTTATATACAAAAAGTACATTGTAAAGGAAAAAATATATAACAGTTTGCAATAATTACATATAGTAAAGTTGTGTTTGTATTGGTTGGTCGAGGGCTCACATTGGATTTAGATTTATACATATAGATATAAACACAATAAGATAGGTTTTTAAAAAAGAACATTTTTGTAGGTCTATATTCAATTGTTTATGTATTTGAAACAACGATAGTTATTTGAATCATCGCGAGACTTAGAACGACCAGTACTTAACGTACTAGTGTATATTCTAGTAGTTTTTTTTACATTTTACTCTCAACACAGTATGTTATGAAGCATAATATTAGATTTTTTGGTAAGTAATATTATATTTTGATATCAAACTATATGAACTTTATAATTTCAAATATTTTATACATAATTCTATTTACTAACAAAAAGAGATGGTTATAGTCTTTATTGCGATCATGGTTTAAACATTGGAACAATGGCACTGGTAGGGATGTAATTACTTGTGTAAGTACCTTCATTGTAATAATATGTGCACATATAAACATGTACATATAAATACATACACATTTTATATGGTTACACATATAAACACGCATATATATATTACACAACAAATCATTTAATTATCATGATGAATAATTCTCACTTCGGACATTGAAAGTAAAACGAAGGTACAAAGAAATACACGTAAATTGAAGTTTAAATCAAATATTCGGACTAAGCACTTTGTTTAAATTCCACTGGGTTTCGAATTCTCTGGAAATGGAGTAAATTTTGGCAATATGATATTCTGTATTGTATAATACTGTTATATATTTAATATATTAGGGATTATTTTTTGTAATCTTTGATCAAATATGATTTTTATTTTTGGCTGTTTACAGTATTTTGTTAAGAACAGTGTCAAATTTATTATTTCCAAAAATAATATCAATGTCTATCAAATTTGGGTTAATATATTGCGACTTGGTATTTATATATTTATAAATTCTCTTAAAGCAGTGAAACCGCACAGTCTATAAACATGTGTTTAATCGTCTCCTAGCATTTATTCAGTACAAAAATTTCAAACGTCTGTATCAGTAATGTTCATTTTTTAACAGAGAATTAGTCCCTAAAATTCTTTGGTTAATTCTAACTTGGGTACATCTTAACAGCAGAAATATAAAACTTAAAAAGCCAATATACCTTCAAATTCTAAAAAGTTTAAATTTAAATTATACTTATTTCTAAATTCAGTTAAAGAATAAAAAATCACTCTGTTCATTTATTAAATCATTTACCATTTGAGACCCAGTAACGATAATTTACGCTAGAATTTCCGACCTTAACATTAGGATTTTGCCACAGTGGAATACAACACAAATGATACCAATGTTCAGGAGTACTTGTTGTAGAAAACAGTTTATATTAGATAAAAACGTCTTTCCAGATTTTTCTGTAAATTGTTATTAATAAAATCGGCACCATTATTTGTAAACTTGGCCATAAATGGAACAATTCTATAATAATCATCAAGTAGCTCTTAAAGGCTAGTAACAGTCTTCTTATCCACGTAATTTTTAAAGAACTCATAAAAACATCTACATCAAGCACTTTAAGTCCACCGTTAGTGTATTGACTGGTTGATAACAGTACGTTTCATTTTGTCGGGTTTGCCATTCCGTAAAAATTAAAAAAATATCAATTTTAATTCTTTTATAATTTCTTCATTGGGGTCTGGGAGAGCTAATATTAGATGATAATTTTTAGACATTACTAAACTTTTTAAAACATCTTAATTGTCTTGGGTTATCGTGTCTTTGTCTTCGTTTAAGAAGTTATTGTGTTGGCTTGTCATATCATTGTGTTGTGTCGTATAAACAATGTGTTTTGTTGGGTCGTATAAACATTGTTTTGAGTAGTCATATCGTTATGTTAGGTTGTAAAAACATTGTATTGGGTTCCCAAAGCATTGTGTTGGGTTGTCTCATCATTATGCTCGGTTGCATAATCATTGTATTGGGTTGTCATAGCATTATGCTGAATTGTCTCATTATTATGTTGGGTTGTCATAACATAGTGTTGGGTGGTCTCATCATTATGTTGGGTTGTCATAACATTGCGTTGGGTTGTCTCGTCATTATGTTGGGTTGTCATAACATTGCGTTGGGTTGTCTCATCATTATGTTGGGTTGTCTCATAATGTTGTTGGGTTGTCATAACATCATGCTGGGATGTATAATCATTGTGTTGGGTTGTCTCATCATTATGTTGTGTTGTCTCATAATGTTGTTGGGTTGTCATAACATCATGCTGGGATGTATAATCATTGTGTTGGGTTGTCATAGCATTATGTTGGGTTATCTCATCATTATGTTGGTTTGTCATAATATTGTGATTGGTTGTCTCATCATTATGTTCATTTGTCGTAACATTGTGTTGGGTTGTCCCATCATTATGTTATATTGTCTCATCATTATGTTGAGATGTCTCATTATTATGTTGGGTTGTCATAGCATTATGTTGGGTTGTCATAGCATTATGTTGGGTTGTCATAGCATTATGTTGGGTTGTCTCATCATTATGTTCAGTTGTCATAACATTTGGTTAGATTGTCTCATCATTATGTTATGTTGTTTCATCATTATGTCAGGATGTCTCATCATTATGTTGGGTTGTCATTACATTGTGTTGGGTTGTCATAACATTATGTTGGGTTTTCTCATCATTATGTTCTGTTGTCTCATCATTATGTTGGGTTGTCATAGCATTGTGTTCTGTTGTCTCCTCATTATGTTCGGTTGTCATAACATTTTGTTGGGTTGTCTTATAATAATATTGTAACACAACACAGTGAATTTCTGGAAAACAATTTTTTCCAAAAACTTTTCTTCCATCATGAACTTTAATGTTTTAAACTTAATATATTTGGATAATTATAACTATTATGAAGTAAAATTAAAAATTTCAGCTCAAAAAGTTCGTAAAATACTGAAATAAATGGAATAAAAGTAGTAAAAAAACAACCTGTCCAATTGGAATTCTTATATTCCAATAAGCATTAATTTCCGATGGGAAATTACAATTTCCAACGGTCAATTGGAAGATTTTATTTATAGATTCTATTTTTAGAACAAGTTTCCAGTTGGAATGTAAAAAATCCTATTGGACGATTCTATTTATAGATCAAATATTCTGTGTACGTATATATGTGTGTCAGTGAATGTGTACATGCGTTTGTAAGTGAGTGCAGCGTAGGAAATTGTGTAAGTGCGGTTGTTTGTCCGTCTGTCTGCGTGTGAAGCGTACGTGCGTTTGTATGTTTGTATATGCAGCATGGGCGTGAATGCATGTGCATGTATACATGTGCATTCAATAAAAAGAAGTAGAGACAGAAGCAAACACAAAAGAAGCATTTACATGTGTGCGTGCGTGAAGTGTACTCAGTGGCAGAAATATCAACAGCAGAGGTAGCAGTAATTTTAAAAGAAGCATTAGCAGTATTGGTTGCAGTAGTAGTAGTAGTAGTAGTAGTAGTAGTAGTAGTAGTAGTAGTAGTAGTAGTAGTAGTAGTAGTAGTAGTAGCAGCAGTAGTAGTAGTAGTAGTAGTAGTAGTAGTAGTAGTAGTAGTAGTAGTGGTGGAGGTGGAAGAAGTAGTATAAAAAGTAATAGTAGCAAAACTAGAAGTAATTTTAGTAGAAGCAATAGCAGTATTGGTTGCAGTAGTAGTAGTAGTAATAGTCACGAGTAGTAGTAGAAGAAATAATAGTAGTAGTATAGTAGTAGTAGTAGTAGTTGTTGTAGTAGTAGTAGTAGTAGTAGTAGTAGTAGTAGTAGTAGTAGTAGTAGTAGTAGTAGTAGTAGTAGTAGTAGTAGTAGCAATAGAAGTATTAGCAGTAGTAATGGTAGTAGTAGTATCAGTGGTAGTTTAAGTAGTAATATTAGTAGTAGTAGAAGTAATTTTAGTACAGCAATTATCAGTATTGGTTGCAGTAGTAGTAGTAGTAGTAGTAGTAGTAGTAGTAGAAGTAGTGTTGTTGTTGTTGTTGTTGTTGTTGTTGTTGTTGTTGTTGTTGTTGTTGTTGTTGTTGTTGTTGTTGTTGTTGTTGTTGTTGTTGTAGTTACAAAAGTAGTAGTAGTAGTAGTAGTAGTAGTAGTAGCAAATTGTTTCATTCATATCGACAATATAATAGAGAAACCAGTCAAAACTTAGTTAAGTTTTTAAGTATTAATGTAAAGCGTTCGTGAAGCAGAAGCCATGGATCAGTTGGCACATGAAATTGAGTTTTATGTTCAAGTATCGAATCATTCGTTACATCTCCAAGGGCCATTATCTGAAACTATGTAGATATATTTCAGAAAATATTTACATAAAACGAATTAAGTCACGCTAGTTTTGAAAATAAAGATAAAAACATCATTTTTTAATTATATTAGAGGACTATTTTGACCAAGGAACTATTGTGGAGTGGATCAGTGGTCTTGGACTACGAACCCAGGGATTCGATCCGCCTATCCTCCAACTAAAAATATCTTAAGAAAAATAGAGGTCCCATGTATTGACCCTGTTATTTAGTCTATCATTATCTTTTATTTAAGAAAAGTATCTTTAAAACTAGAAACGAAATTGATAATTAGTAAAATAGAAACTAATACTAAGACAAAGTATCAATTTCAATGTGCAATATTTAAAAAAGCAAGTTTCAGGTTTCAAGTTTATTCAGCAATCGGCAAATTATGCCTTTGGCCATTTAAAAAGTTTTACAAAGAAATATGGCAAAGACAATACATATTGTAACAAACAAATAAAACAAACATTACACAAATAACAACACATCACATGTACATTGATCCTGCGAAACAATCATACGTATTTTGTCTTATTTCAAGAGCTTCTTGAATAAATTTTGAAATTTTGAACAATATTTTTTCATTCTTAGACGACATGATATCTATAAACCTATTTACTGTAGGCCAAGCCATGCGGCCTAAATATTTAGTACGAACTTCATTGTATTTAGTACAGCACAGCATGAAATGATATTCTGACTCAATAACATTCTGGTTACAAAGTTTACATAATCTATTGGCCCGATCAATACCATTATATCTTCCGGTCTCAATTTCAAGAGAATGTGAACTTAATCTTAAACATGTATATTGCTTTCGTAGAGAATCATTTTTAAATTTGTCAAAAAAGTCTTCATAGCAAAATATGTTTTTTTGTTGTTGTTGTTTTTTTTTTTTTTGCCTTAGGGTGTTTTACAGTGATGATATAGTTTAGATCACTGCACAAAACTCTTTATACCAGAGTGATAATTTTGGAAAATATATGCATTATGAATGTGAAGTTATAGTGCACTGGACTATCTAAAAAAGGGGAATATTTGAATACTTTACAAGATATTGGACTTTTTAGATTTTCTTCCTCTTCAAACAAAGGAATTATTTGCACCAGAACAAGTGGGCATTATTTTATGTAAAAGTTTGACACTTTCCCTGGATTATAAGAACAGTTATATATTTTTATTATAAGCCTGAACAATAATCTTGACAAAGGGAAACATGAACAAAGGAGATATTAAATCTGCCAAAACACAGGCTAAACAATCCACAGCCTCAGGCAAAGCTCCTAGTCCAAAACGACCAAATAGTCTCTTAACACCACCTCAGAAGAAATATCTTTAATGAGTGCACAAATGGATGTATTAACTGAAAACAGGGAAGATCTCAAAAGCATCATGAGAAAAGAGGAAATGGAAACTTTCATTCAACAAACTGTATCAAAAATAATATCAGAAGTGAATGAAAACATTGAAGTGACCATATCGTTAAAAATTGAGGAAAAAAACAAAACATCTCCAAGATACGATCAAGACCTTAGCAAAAGATAATAAAAGTTTGAGACAAGACGTAAGCGTACTTGTAACAAGGATAGTTGAAAATGAAACAATGCTCTCGCTAAGAGAAATTATAACGAACAGTACTCGAGAAAAAACAATATCAAAATAATGGATATAAAAGAAAAACGTACTGAAAATGTCTCAGTTGCTAAGGAAAAAAGATGTAACAACTGACCCCAGTAAAATCCTTGCCATCCACAGAATCTCAGGTAAGGAGGGCCACCCCAAGCCGGGGCTGATAAAATTTACAAACAATAACGAGAAGAAGATATATATGGCCCAATTATTGATGCCCTACCTTTTTTTAAAACCTCATTTCACAGGTTAATACCTTCAATAACACTACAATTATTTTCTGCGGTGATTTTAATGTGGTACTAGATAGACATATTAACAATATTGCATCACATAATAAATTACTTGAAGTTAAAGATCAATATAATTCAGTTGACCCATTTAGAGAATTCAATCCGGATACAAGGCGTTAGGAAATACCCTTTAAAACAAGCTAGGCTTGATTTCTTCCTTGTAACAGAATCACTATTATCATCGGTTAGTAATTGCTCAATTACATCAAGACAGATCAGATAATTCTATGATCACTTTGAATATTATGATTACGCCTTTTAAAAAAGGTAAGCCATTATGGAAACATAACAATAGCTTGTTGCAAGATATAAATTACTTAAATACTACAAATGAAAAGATTAATGACATAAAAACTCAGTATGCATTACCAATATATAATAAAGATAACATAAAAAGTATACCTAATGATGAATTCAATTTACTGTAAATTATCAACTGTTTTTAGAAACGCTATAAATGGGAAATTAGGGGGAAATCAATTTCGTATTCATGCAAGAAAATGAAGAATTGAAAAGGAATTAATAGGTGAAATTGAAAAAATTGAACAAAATCTACCACATAATAATATTGAACGATTAGAAACATTAAAAGAAAGCTAAAAATGCAAGGTATATTAATTAGGACACATGCTCAAATAATAGAAGATGATGAAAAAACATCCAAATATTTCTGTAACTTAGTCTCTTAGAGTTATTCAAGTAAAATAATTCCAAAAATAGAAGAAGAAACTGGTACAATTATTACAAATCAAGATGAAATTTTAGGCGAAGCCAAATCATTTTACCAAACGTTGTACAAAAATAAAGACCCTGAACTTTTAGATATAAATTTAGAAATTGAACTGGAAAATGGCACAGTGCCCAAACTAAGCAACCAGGAATCTTCTGCCATTGAAGGGCTTCTAACATATGAACAGGCTTAAATCTATGGCGAATAATCGCAGACCCGGTACCGACAGATTTAGTGCAGACTTCTTTAAAGTTTTTTGGAGACAAATTGGTTACTTTGTCATAAGATCAATAAATTATGGTTTTAAAAATAAAAATTATCAATTACTCAAAAACAGGGAATAATAACATGCATCCCAAAAGAAAACAAATCTAGATATCAAATGAAAAACTATAGACCAATTTCTTTACTAAATTCCATATATAAAATATCATCAGGAGCAATAACTAATAGAATAAAAACAACATTAAATAAACTAATTCATAAAGATCAAACAGGTTTCACGGCAGGCAGACATGTAGGGAAAATACAAGGATTTTATATGATGTACTGCATTATGCAGAGGAAAACAATCTACCAGGCTTACTTTTATTAATTAACTTCGAAAAAGCCCTTGACTCACTCTCTTAGAAATTTATAAACAAAGTTATGAAACTTTTCGGTTATGGTAATTCTATTATATCATGGGTCGAAGTCCTATATAAAAATGCTACGTTAGCAGTCACTCAGGGAGGCAATATTTCATCATTCAGTAGGAAGAGGTTGTCGTCAAGGCGACCCTTTATATCCCTATATTTTTATTCTATGCTCTGAAATACTAGCTATTAAAATAAGAAAAAATAAAAACATTAAAGGAATTAAAATTAACAATAATGAATTTTAGAGTTCTCAATATGCAGCTGACACATCCACAATTCTTGATGGATCCGAATCATCTCTAAACAAAACACTGAATGACCTCACACATTTTGCAAATATCTCGGGGTTATGCGTTAATTTTGATAAAACACAGGTTGTATGGACTGGAGTTAAGAAATACAGTAGTCAGACAATCAAAACAAAATGAAAACTAAATTGGGGAAAAAACGAGTATTAGGAATAAATTTTCATGTTGATCTAGACGAAATGAGTAATATTAATTATAAAGAAAAAAAAATATAATAAATTCTAAAATTAAACAATGGTCAAGAAGTATCACTGTTATAAAAAGTTTGCTATTGCCTATTTTGAATCATATATTTGTAGCATTACCAAATCCTAATGAAAATGTAATCAAAGAAATAAATTTATATTTTTACGATTTCATATGTGGTGGACAGCCAAAATAAAACAAAAAGTTATCACCAAACAATACATTGAAGGGGGATTAAAAATGATCAACATTGAATCATTTATTTTAGCACTTAAGGCAACATGGATTAGGAGGCTACCTGGGGAACCTGTAGTGGAATAATAGAACATGAAATTAGTTTATCAAATCTTAGCAATTTTGGAAATGCTTACACAGCAAAAAAGATAAATAAAATTAGCAATACATTCTGGCGAGATGTTCTTAAATCACACAATAGCATAATTCAATTAAACAAAATTACAATCTTAGAATATCTACTTCAGACACCAATATTTCAAAATAATAATTTGCTAATAGGTGGAAAACCCATAATTCATTTTCAGAAAAAGGGGAGCTTTTGACAGAAAATGAATTTAAAACAATATACAACATAAAAAAAAACAACTATCTACAGTTCCATGGAATAAATCAAGCAATAAAAAAATTAGCAAAAAATACATAACCATCAACAATAAAAAGATGCCAAATCCACTTTTACCCACCAATATATACTTTAAAACTATAAAAGGATGCCAACATTTTTACAATATTTTAAATAATAATGATGAAGTACCCACTTCAAAATTTAAATGGGAGCAAATCTATAATATTTCTGAGGAAACGTGGAAAGACATATTCTTATCACCTTTCAAATATAAATATAGCTCAATTTTACAATGGTTTCAAGTCAGGATCAACCATAGAATTTTACCAACAAAGAAATATTTAAAAATAATTAAAACTGTCTCAAGCTCACTATGTTCTTATTTTTATCAAGAGGAAAGCATTATTCATTTATTCTGGACGACATCATTTCTTCAAAAAATACAAACATGGTTTATAAGAAACAGTATTACTTTACCATTTATAGAAGAATTAAATATATTTAATATAGGAGAACAATATATAATGGCTGATATGCAGATCATATTAGAAATTAAATACTATATATTCTCAGCCAAAAAATTAACTTTTCCATTATCTATAACTGCACTCACAACAGACTGAAACATTCCTTTAGGGCAAACAAATATATAGCAGTTAAAAATAATACAATAAAAGCTTTTGAAAAAGAAATGGAATAAATCCAAAACTTTACTTCAAGATTAGTTTGATAAATACTGGTTTTAATTTCCTTCCATACAACTTGTGTTTTATCCAGGCTCTTGTAAAAAAAATGTTTAAAATGTTAATAAAGACACAATAAATAAGTAAGAAATGTTTTATTAAAACAAATGAAACAAGTAAGTAGACCCTGAAAATAACACCAACCATAATGTAACATATTATTTTTATTATTATTTCTGTATCGTAAGTAACCGTGCACACAGAGTTGTTTCTTTTTTATTCTCTAAATGTGAGGTCCATTTTTTAAACTAAATGCTAAAAAACATAAGATTGACAGCTGAAAAATGGGTGAAAGAGTATGATCGAGAGTGTTTTTATGGAAATATTTATAATTTACTTTTGCTGATTACAGTTAAGTTGCCATTTCATTGAAAATAAAAGAAAATATACATTCTCGCTGAAATTAATAAATAAGTTCTATTTACTGTTTTATTTATTTAAAAGTTCATTAAATAAAACAATAAAGCGAAACAAAATACCGGAAACTGCCGTTATGTTATGAAAGTATCGGCGAGTATCGCCCGTTATATTCCGGACATTTCCAATAGCGATTACCTATAGCAGTCGAAATATAGATTTTTAAGCAGAGTTATGGGTATTCGCAAAGAGTTATGGGTATTCGTTTCGCCATTCATAACTTATGGTCAGCTACCACCGTTGCGTTGTCCATAGACCAAATTTTCACTATTTCTATCAATGGCGGACCAAAATGTCCTATATCATATTAAAGTACTGTCCTAGACTCAAATCAAAAGTACCACTTTTTGCCCCCTGAAGTTGGGTTACCCCACTTTCAGCATGAAATAAGTAAATTTCACCAATTTTACTTTCTGTGCAGTTTCTTTGATAGAATGAATTTAGTCAGTCACAGAAACATTATTCTAATTTCTTATTGACACAAACATAATAAACTTATATTTTATTGTGATCATTTACCAGTTTAACATTTTCATCCAACCAGAATTAAGCTTACTATAAGAATATATGCCCTGAACATCCCTATACTTTTTTCAGCCAATCAGAGAGCTCGTCTCAGTGGTGGTAGCTGACCTAAAGGGGCATTTAATTTCTCTTTTTTATTATTCAACTGATGTAAATTCATAGAATAAATATTTCTGAACAGTATGATACCATTTTTATTCTTCTGCTACATAATTTGATTAAAATGTGGCCTTTTTCATGCATAAAAAAAGTAAACATAATTTTACCAAATTCCCAATGACAAAACTGTACTTCCATTCAAATTTACTTAGATACTTGACCTTCAATATTTGAACTAATCATTCTTGTTTTTTTTATTTAATTTTGGAAACAAATATATAAACATGTAATGTTGCTTTGCATATTAACTTTTAAGATTCCTTTGCATAAAAAATGTGTATACATGATAATTTCATACCCCACCCACTAAAATTAGATGAAAAAAGGCTAAATTTACCATTTGCTCTAATTTCATAATAAATGTGTTGATATTTTTATAAAGATGTTGTCGAATGCATTTGATTGAATAGAATGAACAACCGAATGGTAAATTAGATCATTTCGTCAAATTTCATTGTCGCTTCGGTTAAAAAATTACATTGGGATTATATACTTTCCGGTATAAAGAGAGCCTTTCGGAACATCGGTTACCAAGATCGAAAAAAAAAGTCATATTTATTTAGCAGTTAAATATTTCTTTAATCCAATGAAATAGGTATACATCCTGTTCGATGTCTTAAATCAAGAAATATATGAAATTGACAGAAGTTATCATTAAACAGTTTAGTTAAATATGGTAATATGAAAACAACTGTGTGTTTATAAAGAAGCATACCACTTGGTACTAGTGACGTTATTTTTAACGTTTGAACTTTAATTGTATTCCAAAACATTTTTGGGTTCTTAATGCATTCGACAAGTTTTTGACGATTTTTCTGTTGGAATAAAAATTTACAATTTTTACACACTTTTTTAAAAGCATTATTTGCACTTTGGAACAGTTGAAGGTCTGTTCTACTATTCGTAAATCTAAATTACTTAGACGTTGAAACTTTGTACTTTTTGCTTGGCAACATTCATCATTCGACCAGTTTGACTGCTTATTTTTACTCCGTTTCGTTTCTGGTTAAATATTGTAATATGAGAACAGCAGTGTGTTTATAAAGAATCATACCACTTGGGCCTAGTGTCGTTATTTTTAACGTTTGAACTTTTAATTGTATTCCAAAACATTTTTGGGTTCTTAATGCATTCGACAAGTTTTTGACGATTTTTCTGTTGGAATAAAAATTTAGCATTTTTACACACTTTTTTAAAAGCATTATTTGCACTTTGGAACAGTTGAAGGTCTGTTCTACTATTCGTAAATCTAAATTACTTAGACGTTGATCCTTTGTACTTTTTGCTTGGCAACATTCATCATTCCACCAGTTTGACTGCTTATTTTTACTCCGTTTCGTTTCTGGTTTACCTTTACGTAACATGGACTCAGCGGTTGATTTAAATATATCAATAAATTTAGAAACCATATCAATTGCATTATTATCATTAACACTGTTCAAAAAGGGCAACAATTATTCGTTAAAGCGCAATAAAAATTATTCTCTACAAGAATCTTTCCACCAGATACGTTCATAGTTATTTATAGAGTTATCGGGACTGTTCTCCTGTCTGTCAGATGATTTAAGAATAAAATTCAATGGACAATGGACTGAAAATATATTCTCATCAACACCAAACTCCGTGACATGCTGAAAAACATCAGAAGAGGCAATCATGTAGTAAACGACACTTGCTTCGTGATTTGCAAAACATGTAAATTCCCCATATTTATCATTAAAAACCGACCGTTGAGTACATGAACACCGTAAGTACGACACAAATCAATTAATGATTTATCAAAACAGTTATACGAGTTATCTTTCGAGTTTCTGGGAATATCAAATTCATATGCAGGGTAATTTATGTCATCATTAAAAATATAATCAATATATCAAACGGAATGAAGTCTTGAAAATCTTTAATCCGACTATCCATGTAGTAGTAATAGTAGTAGTAGTAATAGTAGTAGTAGTAATAGTAGTAGAAGAAGTAGTAGTAGTAGTAGTAGTAGTAGTAGTAGTAGTAGTAGTAGTAGCAGTAGTAGTAACAGCAGCAGCAGCAGTAGAAGCAGTAGTAGTAGTAGCAGCTGCAGTAGTGGTAGTAGTAGAAGTAGTAGCAGTAGTAGTATTTATAGTAGAAGTAGGAGCAGTAGTAGCAGTAGTTGTTGTAGAAGTAGTAGTAGTAGTTGTAGTAGTTAGTAGTAATAGTAGAAGTAGTGGTAGTAGAAGTAGTTGTAGTAGTAGTAGAAGTAGTAGTAGTAGCAATAGCAGTAGTGTTGGTTGTCGTTGTGGTGGTGGAACGTTAACCGTCTTCGTAGTGGCTTCGATATATGCAACAACACAACAAGCAACATGTACCGATATCACCATTAACTGAAACAACACAGCATACATCATGTTCCGACATCAACAGTAACTGAAACAACACAGCATACACCATGAACCAGTATCAACATTAACTGAAACAACACAGCATACGCCATGAACCAGTATCAACATTAACTGAAACAACACAGCATACGCCATGAACCGGTATCAACATTAACTGAAACAACACAACAAAAACCATGTACCGACATCAACATTAAACCAAACAACACAACATACATCATATACCGACATCAACATTAAACCAAACAACACAACATACACCATGAACTGACATTAAATCTTTAACAACACAACAAACACCATATACCGATTATCAATATTAACCGACATCAACATTAAACCATACACCATGAACTGACATTAAATCTTTAACAACACAACAAACACCATATACCGATATCAACAGTAACTGAAACAACATATCATACACCATATACTGACATCAAAAGTAACTGGAATAACACAGGATTCGCCATGTAACGACATTAACCTGAACTAAAACAACTCAACATAAACAATGTACCGGAATTTACATTACCCGAAACAGCACAACATACACCATGAACCGACATCAACAGTAACTGATAAAACTCAGCATACACAATGAACCGGCATCAATATTAACAGAAACGTAACAGCATACACAATGTACAGACATCAACATTAACTGAATCAACACAACATACACCATGTACCGACAGTAATATGAAATGAAATAACTCAACATATCAACACTATTTGAAAGACACAGCATTCACCATGTACTGGAATCATAATTAACTAAAAATCACTTCATACACATATACCGGAATCATCATTAACTGAAACAACACAGCATAAACCATATACCAATATCAACATTAACTGTAATAACACAACATGCACCATGTACCAACATCATCCAACATCACATACAACATGTAACGACACCACCATTAACTGAATCGACACAGCATGTACCATTTACCGACATCAACAGTCGCTGAAAAAACACTGCATATAACATGTATCGACAATAACTTTAAATGAATCAACTCAACCTATCAGCATTATCTGAAACACCAGAGCATATATCATGTACTGGCATTAATATTAACAAAACAACATACGACACTTACCGGAATCATCATTAACTGAAACAACACAACATAAACCATGTACCGACATCAACATTAACCTAACTATCACAACATACTCCATGTACCAAATTAGCTACCAATAGCAGCATTAACTGAAACAACACAACATAAACCATGTACCAACATCAACATTAACCTAACCATCACAACATACTCCATGTACCAAATTAACTACCAATATCAACATTAACTGAAACAACGGAACATACACCATATACCAACTTCAACATTAAATCAAACAATACAAAATACACAATGTTGCGGCATCAACATTAAGCGAAACAACACAGCATACACCATGTACCAGTATCAACACTACCCGAAATGACACAGCATACACCATGAACCGACATCAACATTAACTGAAACAACACAACATACACCATGTACCAGTAACAACATTAACAGAAACAAAACAATACACCATGTACCAGTAACAACAATAACTGAAACAAAACAATACACCATGTACCAGTTACAACATTAACTGAAACAACACAGCATACACCATGTACCAGTTACAACATTAACAGAAACAACACAGCAGACACCATGTACCGACATCAACATTAACTGAAACAAAAAATCACACACCATGTACCCGAACAACATTTACTTAACAACGCAATACACACACCATGTAAAAGTAACAACATTAACAGAAACAACACAGCATACACCATGTACCAGTAACAACATTAACAGAAACAATACAACATTGACCATGTGCCAGTATCAACATTAATTGAAACAAAACAAGAAAACTCCATGTAAACGACATCAACATTAACTGGAAAAAAAAAGAATATACACCATGTATCGACATCAAATTAGATCACAACAAGTATCAATATTATTCGAAACAACACAGTATACAACATGTAACGGCATTATCAGTAAGCGGTTAAACTCCGCATACGCCATGTACCGACATCCATATTAACAGGAACAGCAAAATATACCAATGTAACGACATCCACATTAATTGAAATAACACAAAATATACCATGTACCGACATAAACATTAACTGGAACAACACAGCATACACTATGTACCAATATCAAAATTAACAAACTCAATCTAATGGAGCAGCAACAAAACCAAACCAACAATGTTTAATGGAGCAACAACAAAACAAAACTAACTCAATCTAATGGAGTAGCAACAAAACAAAACTGACCCTATCTAATGGAGCAGCAACAAAACAAAACTGACACTATCTAATGGAGCAGCAACAAAACAAAACTAAACAACAAAATATAACTGACAACATCTAATGGAGCAGTAACAAAACAAACCTAACACAATCTATTGGAGCAGCAACAAAACAAACCTCACACAATCTCATGGATCTGCAACAAAATCAAACTGAAACAGTAAGACTGTTTTCTTAAGGAGCAGCAACAAAACATAACTAACTCAATCTAATAGAGCAACAACAAAACAAAACTAACACAATCTAATTGAGCAGCAACAAAACAAAATTGAAACAAACTTATGGAGCAGCAACAAAACAAAACCAACACTTTCCTAATAGAGCAGCAACAAAACAAAACTAACACAATCTAATTGAGCAGAAACAAAACAAAACTGAAACAAACTTATGGAGCAGCAACAAAAGAAAACCAACACTATCTCATATGGAGCAGCAATAAAACAAAACTGAAACAAACTTATGGAGCAGCAACAAAAGAAAACCAACACTATCTCATGGAGCAGCAATGAAACAAAGCTGAAACAAACTTATGGAGCAGCAACAAAACAAAACCAACACTATCTAATGGATCAGCAACAGAACAAAACTAAGACAATCTAATGGAGCAACAAAACAATATCTAATGGAGCAGCAACAAAACAAAATCAACAATATCTAATGGAGCAGCAACAAAACAAAATCAACAATATCTAATGGAGCAGAAACAAAACAAAACTGAAACGAACTTATGAGCAGCAACAAAAGAAAACCAACACTATCTCATGGAGCAGCAATAAAACAAAACTGAAACAAACTTATGAGCAGCAACAAAAGAAAACCAACACTATCTCATGGAGCAGAAACAAAACAAAACTGAAACGAACTTATGAGCAGCAACAAAACAAAACCAACACTATCTAATGGATCAGCAACAAAACAAAACTTACACAATCTAATGGAGCAATAAAACAAAATCAACAATATCTAATGGAGCAGAAACAAAACAAAACTGAAACAAACTTATGAGCAGCAACAAAAGAAAACCAACACTATCTCATGGAGCAGCAATAAAACAAAACTGAAACAAACTTATGGAGCAGCAACAAAACAAAACCAACACTATCTAATGGATCAGCAACAGAACAAGACTTACAAAATCTAATGGAGCAATAAAACAAAACCAACAATATCTAATGGAGCAGAAACAAAACAAAATCAACAATATCTAATGGAGCAGAAACAAAACAAAATCAACAATATCTAATGGAGCAGCAACAAAACAAAATCAACAATATCTAATGGAGCAGCAACAAAACAAAATCAACAATATCTAATGGAGCAACAACAAAACAAAATCAACAATAGAAGCAAAACAAAATCAACAATAGAAGCAAAACAAAATCAACAATATCTAATGCAGCAACAACAAAACAAAATCAACAATAGAAGCAAAGCAAAATCAACAAAATCTAATGGAGCAGAAACAAAACAAAATCAACAATATCTAACGGAGCAGAAACAAAACAAAATCAACAATATCTAATGGAGCAGCAACAAAACAAAATCAACAATATCTAATGGAGCAGAAAAAAAACAAAATCAACAATATCTAACGGAGCAGAAACAAAACAAAATCAACAATATCTAATGGAGCAGCAACAAAACAAAATCAACAATATCTAATGGAGCAGAAAAAAAACAAAATCAACAATATCTAATGGAGCAGAAACAAAACAAAATCAACAATATCTAATGGAGCAGCAACAAAACAAAATCAACAATATCTAATGGAGCAACAACAAAACAAAATCAACAATATCTAATGGAGCAGAAAAAAAACAAAATCAACAATATCTAATGGAGCAGAAACAAAACAAAATCAACAATATCTAATGGAGCAGCAACAAAACAAAATCAACAATATCTAATGGAGCAGCAACAAAACAAAATCAACAATATCTAATGGAGCAGCAACAAAACAAAATCAACAATATCTAATGGAGCAGAAAAAAAACAAAATCAACAATATCTAATGGAGCAGAAACAAAACAAAATCAACAATATCTAATGGAGCAGCAACAAAACAAAATCAACAATATCTAATGGAGCAACAACAAAACAAAATCAACAATATCTAATGGAGCAGCAACAAAACAAAATCAACAATATCTAATGGAGCAACAACAAAACAAAATCAACAACAGAAGCAAAACAAAATCAACAATAGAAGCAAAACAAAATCAACAATATCTAATGCAGCAACAACAAAAGAAAATCAACAATAGAAACAAAACAAAATCAACAATATCTAACGGAGCAGAAACAAAACAAAATCAACAATATCTAATGGAGCAGCAACAAAACAAAATCAACAATATCTAATGGAGCAGAAACAATACAAAATCAACAATATCTAATGGAGCAGAAAAAAAACAAAATCAACAATATCTAATGGAGCAGCAACAAAACAAAATCAACAATATCTAACGGAGCAGAAACAAAACAAAACTGAAACAATCTAATGGAGCAGCAACAAAACAAAATCAACAATATCTAACGGAGCAGAAACAAAACAAAAACTGAAACAATCTAATGGAGCAGCAACAAAACAAAATCAACAATATCTAACGGAACAGAAACAAAACAAAAACTGAAACAATCTAATGGAGCAGCAACAAAACAAAATCAACAATATCTAAATGGAGCAGCAACAAAACAAAATCAACAATGTCTAATGGAGCAACATCCAAACAAAACTAACTCAATCTAATGCAGCAGCACAAAAATGAAACAATATAATGGCGCAGCAACAAATCATAAGTAAAATTATCTAATGGAGCGGAAAACGGAATAAAACTGACAAAACTAACCCGACAATATCTAATGGATATGCAACAAAACAAAAACAAAACTGACAATAACTAATGGATATGCAACAAAACAAAAACAAAACTGACAATATCTAATGGATCTGCAACAAAACAAAACTGACAATATCTAATGGATCTGCAACAAAACAAAACTAACACTTTGTAATGGAGCATCGACAAAACAAAATTAAAACAATATAATGGATCTGCAACAAAAAAACACAACAAACTCAATCTAATGGAGCAGCAACAAAACAAAACTAATAATACCTAATGGATCAGCAACAAAACAAAACTAATAATACCTTATGGATCAGCAACAAAAGAAAAAGTAATAATATCTAATGGAGCAGCAACAAAACAAAACTAATAATACCTAATGGATCAGCAACAAAACATAACTAATAATATCTTATGGATCAGCAACAAAACAAAACTAATAATACCTTATGGATCATCAACAAATCAAAACTAATAATACCTATTGGATCAGCAACAAAACAAAACTAATAATATCTAATGGATCAGCAACAAAACAAAACAAATGATACCTAATGGATCAGCAACAAAACAAAACTAATAATATCCAATGGAGCAGCAACAAAATAAAATTGACCCAATCTAATGGAGCAGCAACAAAACAAAACTAATAATACCTAATGGATCAGCAACAAATCAAAACTAATAATACCTATTGGATCAGCAACAAAACAAAACTAATAATACCTAATGGATCAGCAACAAAAAAAAACTAATAATACCTAATGGATCAGCAACAAAACAAAACTAATAATACCTTATGGATCAGCAACAAAACAAAACTAATAATACCTAATGTATCAGCAACAAAACAAAACTAATAATATCTTATGGATCAGCAACAAAACAAAACTAATAATACCTAATGGATCAGCAACAAAACAAAACTAATAATACCTAATGGATCAGCAACAAAACAAAACTAATAATACCTTATGGATCAGCAACAAATCAAAACTAATAATACCTATTGGATCAGCAACAAAACAAAACTAATAATACCTTATGGATCAGCAACAAAACAAAACTAATAATACCTTATGGATCAGCAACAAATCAAAACTAATAATACCTATTGGATCAGCAACAAAACAAAACTAATAATACCTTATGGATCAGCAACAAAACAAAACTAATAATACCTTATGGATCAGCAACAAATCAAAGCTAATAATACCTATTGGATCAGCAACAAAACAAAACTAATAATACCTTATGGATCAGCAACAAAAAAAAACTAATAATACCTAATGGATCAGCAACAAATCAAAACTAATAATACCTATTGGATCAGCAATAAAACAAAACTAATAATATGTAATGGATCAGCAACAAAACAAAACCAACAATTTCTAACGGATCAGCAACAAAACAAAACTAATACTACCTAATGGATCAGCAACAAAACAAAACTAATAATACCTAATGGAGCAGCAACAAAATAAAATTGACCCAATCTAATGGAGCAGCAACAAAACAAAGCTAACAACATCTAATGGATCAGCAACAAAACAAAACTAATAATACCTAATGGATCAGCAACAAATCAAAACTAATAATACCTAATGGATCAGCAACAAAACAAAACTAATAATACCTTATGGATCAGCAACAAAACAAAACTAATAATATCTAATGGATCAGCAACAAAACAAAACTAATAATACCTTATGGATCAGCAACAAAACAAAACTAATAATACCTTATGGATCAGCAACAAAACAAAACTAATAATACCTAATGGATCAGCAACAAATCAAAACTAATAATACCTAATGGATCAGCAACAGAACAAAACTAATAATATCTAATGGATCAGCAACAAATCAAAACTAATAATACCTAATGGATCAGCAACAAAACAAAACTAATAATATCTAATGGATCAGCAACAAAACAAAACCAACAATTTCTAACGGAGCAGAAACAAAACAAAACTAATTGAATCTAATGGAGCAGCAACATATAAAGTTCACCCAATCTACTGGAGCAGCAACAAAACAAAACTAACAACATCTTATGGATCAGCAAGAAAACAAAACTAATAATATCTAATGGATCAGCAACAAAACAAAGCTAACTTAATCTAATGGAGCAGCAACAAAATAAAATTGACCCTATCTAATGGAGCAGCAACAAAACAAAACTAACAACATCTAATGGAGCAGCAACAAAACAAAACTAATAATATCCAATGGAGCAGCAACAAAATAAAATTGACCCAATCTAATGGAGCAGCAACAAAACAAAACTAATAATACCTAATGGATCAGCAACAAAACAAAACTAATAATACCTAATGGATCAGCAACAAAAGAAAACTAATAATATCTAATGGATCAGCAACAAAACAAAACTAATAATACCTAATGGATCAGCAACAAAACAAAACTAATAATATCTAATGGATCAGCAACAAATCAAAACTAATAATACCTAATGGATCAGCAACAAAACAAAACTAATAATATCTAATGGATCAGCAACAAAACAAAACCAACAATTTTTAACGGAGCAGAAACAAAACAAAACTAATTGAATCTAATGGAGCAGCAACAAAATAAAGTTCACCCAATCTATTGGAGCAGCAACAAAACAAAACTAACAACATCTTATGGATCAGCAACAAAACAAAACTAATAATATCTAATGGATCAGCAACAAAACAAAGCTAACTTAATCTAATGGAGCAGCAACAAAATAAAATTGACCCAATCTAATGGAGCAGCAACAAAACAAAACTAACAACATCTAATGGAGCAGCAACAAAACAAAACTAACAACATCTAATGGAGCAGCAACAAAACAAAACTAATAATATCTAATGGAGCAGCAACAAAACAAAACAAATGATACCTAATGGATCAGCAACAAACAAAACTAATAATATCTAATGGAGCAGCAACAAAACAAAACTAATAATATCTAATGGAGCAGCAACAAAACAAAACTAATAATACCTAATGGATAAGCAACAAAACAAAACTAAAAATATCTAATGATCAGCAACAAAACAAAACTAATAATATCTAATGGAGCAGCAACAAAACAAAACAAATGATACCTAATGGATCAGCAACAAACAAAACTAATAATATCTAATGGAGCAGCAACAAAACAAAACTAATAATATCTAATGGAGCAGCAACAAAACAAAACTAATAATACCTAATGGATAAGCAACAAAACAAAACTAAAAATATCTAATGATCAGCAACAAAACAAAACTAATAATACCTAATGGATCAGCAACAAAACAAAACTAATAATATCCAATGGAGCAGCAACAAAATAAAATTGACCCAATCTAATGGAGCAGCAACAAAACAAAACTAATAATACCTAATGGATCAGCAACAAAACAAAACTAATAATACCTTATGGATCAGCAACAAAAGAAAAAGTAATAATATCTAATGGAGCAGCAACAAAACAAAACTAATAATACCTAATGTATCAGCAACAAAACATAACTAATAATATCTTATGGATCAGCAACAAAACAAAACTAATAATACCTTATGGATCAGCAACAAATCAAAACTAATAATACCTATTGGATCAGCAACAAAACAAAACTAATAATACCTTATGGATCAGCAACAAAACAAAACTAATAATACCTTATGGATCAGCAACAAATCAAAACTAATAATACCTATTGGATTAGCAACAAAACAAAACTAATAATACCTGATGGATCAGCAACAAAAAAAACTAATAATACCTAATGGATCAGCAACAAATCAAAACTAATAATACCTATTGGATCAGCAACAAAACAAAACTAATACTATGTAATGGATCAGCAACAAAACAAAACCAAAAATTTCTAACGGATCAACAACAAAACAAAACTAATACTACCTAATGGATCAGCAACAAAACAAAACTAATAATACCTAATGGAGCAGCAACAAAATAAAATTGACCCAATCTAATGGAGCAGCAACAAAACAAAGCTAACAACATCTAATGGATCAGCAACAAAACAAAACTAATAATACCTAATGGATCAGCAACAAAACAAAACTAATAATACCTAATGGATCAGCAACAAAACAAAACTAATAATACCTTATGGATCAGCAACAAATCAAAACTAATAATACCTATTGGATCAGCAACAAAACAAAACTAATAATACCTTATGGATCATCAACAAAACAAACTAATAATACCTAATGCATCAGCAACAAAACAAAACTAATAATACCTTATGGATCAGCAACAAAACAAAACTAATAATACCTAATGGATCAGCAACAAAAAAAAACTAAAAATACCTATTGGATCAGCAACAAAACAAAACTAATAATATGTAATGGATCAGCAACAAAACAAAACTTATACTATCTAATAGATCAGCAACAAAACAAAACTAATAATACCTAATGGAGCAGCAACAAAATAAAATTGACCCAATCTAATGGAGCAGCAACAAAACAAAACTAACAACATCTAATGGAGCAGCAACAAAACAAAACTAATAATACCTAATGGATCAGCAACAAAACAAAACTAATAATACCTTATGGATCAGCAACAAAACAAAAGTAATAATATGTAATGGATCAGCAACAAAACAAAACCAACAATTTCTAACGGATCAACAACAAAACAAAACTAATACTATCTAATGGATCAGCAACATAACAAAACTAACAACATCTAATTGAGCAGCAATAAAACAAAACTAATAATACCTAATGGATCAGCAACAAAACAAAACTAATAATACCTAATGGATCAGCAACAAAACAAAACTAATAATACCTTATGGATCAGCAACAAATCAAAACTAATAATACCTAATGGATCAGCAACAAAACAAAACTAATAATACCTAATGGATCAGCAACAAAACAAAACTAATAATACCTAATGGATAAGCAACAAATCAAAACTAATAATACCTAATGGATCAGCAACAAAACAAAACTAATAATACCTGATGGAGCAGCAACAAAACAAAACTAATAATATCTAATGGAGCAGCAACAAAACAAAACTAATAATACCTAATGGATCAGCAACAAAACAAAACTAAAAATATCTAATGATCAGCAACAAAAC
This sequence comes from Panopea generosa, assembly GCA_029582155.1. Classification (NCBI taxonomy): domain Eukaryota; kingdom Metazoa; phylum Mollusca; class Bivalvia; order Adapedonta; family Hiatellidae; genus Panopea; species Panopea generosa. The sequence continues at coordinate 20,062,324 of CM055910.1, forward strand.
AAAACTAATAATACCTAATGGATCAGCAACAAAACAAAACTAATAATATCCAATGGAGCAGCAACAAAATAAAATTGACCCAATCTAATGGAGCAGCAACAAAACAAAACTAATAATACCTAATGGATCAGCAACAAAACAAATCTAATAATACCTTATGGATCAGCAACAAAAGAAAAAGTAATAATATCTAATGGAGCAGCAACAAAACAAAACTAATAATACCTAATGGATCAGCAACAAAACAAAACTAATAATACCTTATGGATCAGCAACAAAACAAAACTAATAATATCTAACGGATCATCAACAAATCAAAACTAATAATACCTATTGGATCAGCAACAAAACAAAACTAATAATATCTAATGGATCAGCAACAAAACAAAACAAATGATACCTAATGGATCAGCAACAAAACAAAACTAATAATATCCAATGGAGCAGCAACAAAATAAAATTGACCCAATCTAATGGAGCAGCAACAAAACAAAACTAACAATACCTAATGGATCAGCAACAAAACAAAACTAATAATACCTTATGGATCAGCAACAAAAGAAAAAAGTAATAACATCTAATGGAGCAGCAACAAAACAAAACTAATAATACCTAATGTATCAGCAACAAAACAAAACTAATAATATCTTATGGATCAGCAACAAAACAAAACTAATAACACCTAATGGATCAGCAACAAAACAAAACTAATAATACCTAATGGATCAGCAACAAAACAAAACTAATAATACCTTATGGATCAGCAACAAATCAAAACTAATAATACCTATTGGATCAGCAACAAAACAAAACTAATAATATCTTATGGATCAGCAACAAAACAAAACTAATAATACCTAATGGATCAGCAACAAAACAAAACTAATAATACCTAATGGATCAGCAACAAATCAAAAGTAATAATACCTAATGGATCAGCAACAAAACAAAACTAATAATACCTATTGGATCAGCAACAAAACAAAACTAATAATACCTTATGGATCAGCAACAAAAAAAAACTAATAATACCTAATGGATCAGCAACAAAACAAAACTAATAATACCTTATGGATCAGCAACAAAACAAAACTAATAATACCTAATGTATCAGCAACAAAACAAAACTAATAATATCTTATGGATCAGCAACAAAACAAAACTAATAATACCTAATGGATCAGCAACAAAACAAAACTAATAATACCTAATGGATCAGCAACAAATCAAAACTAATAATACCTATTGGATCAGCAACAAAACAAAACTAATAATACCTAATGGATCAGCAACAAATCAAAACTAATTAAAACTAATAATACCTAATGGATCAGCAACAAAACAAAACTAATAATACCTAATGGATCAGCAACAAATCAAAACTAATAAAAACTAATAATACCTAATGGATCAGCAACAAATCAAAACTAATTAAAACTAATAATACATAATGGATCAGCAACAAAACAAAACTAATAATACCTTATGGATCAGCAACAAAACAAAACTAATAATACCTAATGTATCAGCAACAAAACAAAACTAATAATATCTTATGGATCAGCAACAAAACAAAACTAATAATACCTAATGGATCAGCAACAAAACAAAACTAATAATACCTAATGGATCAGCAACAAATCAAAACTAATAATACCTATTGGATCAGCAACAAAACAAAACTAATAATACCTAATGGATCAGCAACAAATCAAAACTAATTAAAACTAATAATACCTAATGGATCAGCAACAAAACAAAACTAATAATACCTAATGGATCAGCAACAAATCAAAACTAATAAAAACTAATAATACCTAATGGATCAGCAACAAAACAAAACTAATAATAACTAATGGATCAGCAACAAAACAAAACTAATAATACCTAATGGATCAGCAACAAAACAAAACTAATAATACCTAATGGATCAGCAACAAAACAAAACTAATAATACCTAATGGATCAGCAACAAAACAAAACTAATAATACCTAATGCATCAGCAACAAAACAAAACTAATAATACCTAATGCATCAGCAACAAAACAAAACTAATAATACATTATGGATCAGCAACAAAACAAAACTAATAATACCTAATGGATCAGCAACAAATCAAAACTAATAATACCTATTGGATCAGCAACAAAATAAAATTGACCCAATCTAATGGAGCAGCAACAAAACAAAACTAATAATACCTAATGGATCAGCAACAAAACAAAACTAATAATACCTTATGGATCAGCAACAAAAGAAAACTAATAATATCTAATGGAGCAGCAACAAAACAAAACTAATAACACCTTATGTATCAGCAACAAAACAAAACTAATAATATCTAATGGATCAGCAACAAAACAAAACTAATAATACCTAATGGATCAGCAACAAAACAAAACTAATAATATCTAACGGATCATCAACAAATCAAAACTAATAATACCTATTGAATCAGCAACAAAACAAAACTAATAATATCTAATGGATCAGCAACAAAACAAAACAAATGATACCTAATGGATCAGCAACAAAACAAAACTAATAATATCCAATGGAGCAGCAACAAAATAAAATTGACCCAATCTAATGGAGCAGTCACAAAACAAAACTAATAATACCTAATGGATCAGCAACAAATCAAAACTAATAATACCTATTGGATCAGCAACAAAACAAAACTAATAATACCTTATGGATCAGCAACAAAAAAAAACTAATAATACCTAATGGATCAGCAACAAAACAAAACTAATAATACCTTATGGATCAGCAACAAAACAAAACTAATAATACCTAATGTATCAGCAACAAAACAAAACTAATAATATCTTATGGATCAGCAACAAAACAAAACTAATAATACCTAATGGATCAGCAACAAAACAAAACTAATAATACCTAATGGATCAGCAACAAAACAAAACTAATAATACCTTATGGATCAGCAACAAATCAAAACTAATAATACCTATTGGATCAGCAACAAAACAAAACTAATAATACCTTATGGATCAGCAACAAAACAAAACTAATAATACCTATTGGATCAGCAACAAAACAAAACTAATAATACCTTATGGATCAGCAACAAAACAAAACTAATAATACCTTATGGATCAGCAACAAATCAAAACTAATAATACCTATTGGATCAGCAACAAAACAAAACTAATAATACCTTATGGATCAGCAAAACTAATAATACCTTATGGATCAGCAACAAAAAAAAACTAATAATACCTAATGGATCAGCAACAAATCAAAACTAATAATACCTATTGGATCAGCAACAAAACATAACTAATAATATGTAATGGATCAGCAACAAAACAAAACCAACAATTTCTAACGGATCAGCAACAAAACAAAACTAATACTACCTAATGGATCAGCAACAAAACAAAACTAATAATACCTAATGGAGCAGCAACAAAATAAAATTGACCCAATCTAATGGAGCAGCAACAAAACAAAGCTAACAACATCTAATGGATCAGCAACAAAACAAAACTAATAATACCTAATGGATCAGCAAAAAATCAAAACTAATAATACCTAATGGATCAGCAACAAAACAAAACTAATAATACCTAATGGATCAGCAAAAAATCAAAACTAATAATACCTAATGGATCAGCAACAAAACAAAACTAATAATACCTGATGGATAAGCAACAAAACAAAACTAATAATACCTAATGGATCAGCAACAAATCAAAACTAATAATACCTAATGGATCAGCAACAAAACAAAACTAATAATATCTAATGGATCAGCAACAAATCAAAACTAATAATACCTAATGGATCAGCAACAAAATAAAATTGACCCAATCTAATGGAGCAGCAACAAAACAAAGCTAACAACATCTAATGGATCAGCAACAAAACAAAACTAATAATACCTAATGGATCAGCAAAAAATCAAAACTAATAATACCTAATGGATCAGCAACAAAACAAAACTAATAATACCTGATGGATAAGCAACAAAACAAAACTAATAATACCTAATGGATCAGCAACAAATCAAAACTAATAATACCTAATGGATCAGCAACAAAACAAAACTAATAATATCTAATGGATCAGCAACAAATCAAAACTAATAATACCTAATGGATCAGCAACAAAACAAAACTAATAATACCTAATGGATCAGCAAAAAATCAAAACTAATAATACCTAATGGATCAGCAACAAAACAAAACTAATAATACCTGATGGATAAGCAACAAAACAAAACTAATAATACCTAATGGATCAGCAACAAATCAAAACTAATAATACCTAATGGATCAGCAACAAAACAAAACTAATAATATCTAATGGATCAGCAACAAATCAAAACTAATAATACCTAATGGATCAGCAACAAAACAAAACTAATAATATCTAATGGATCAGCAACAAAACAAAACCAACAATTTCTAACGGAGCAGAAACAAAACAAAACTAATTGAATCTAATGGAGCAGCAACATATAAAGTTCACCCAATCTATTGGAGCAGCAACAAAACAAAACTAACAACATCTTATGGATCAGCAAGAAAACAAAACTAATAATATCTAATGGATCAGCAACAAAACAAAGCTAACTTAATCTAATGGAGCAGCAACAAAACAAAACTAATAATACCTTATGGATCAGCAACAAATCAAAACTAATAATACCTATTGGATCAGCAACAAAACAAAACTAATAATACCTTATGGATCAGCAACAAAACAAAACTAATAATACCTTATGGATCAGCAACAAATCAAAACTAATAATACCTATTGGATCAGCAACAAAACAAAACTAATAATACTTTATGGATCAGCAACAAAACAAAACTAATAATACCTTATGGATCAGCAACAAATCAAAACTAATAATACCTATTGGATCAGCAACAAAACAAATCTAATAATACCTGATGGATCAGCAACAAAAAAAAACTAATAATACCTAATGGATCAGCAACAAATCAAAACTAATAATACCTATTGGATCAGCAACAAAACAAAACTAATAATATGTAATGGATCAGCAACAAAACAAAACCAACAATTTCTAACGGATCAGCAACAAAACAAAACTAATACTACCTAATGGATCAGCAACAAAACAAAACTAATAATACCTAATGGAGCAGCAACAAAATAAAATTGACCCAATCTAATGGAGCAGCAACAAAACAAAGCTAACAACATCTAATGGATCAGCAACAAAACAAAACTAATAATACGTAATGGATCAGCAACAAATCAAAACTAATAATACCTAATGGATCAGCAACAAAACAAAACTAATAATACCTAATGGATCAGCAACAAAACAAAACTAATAATACCTTATGGATCAGCAACAAATCAAAACTAATAATACCTATTGGATCAGCAACAAAACAAAACTAATAATACCTTATGGATCATCAACAAAACAAACTAATAATACCTAATGCATCAGCAACAAAACAAAACTAATAATACCTTATGGATCAGCAACAAATCAAAACTAATAATACCTAATGGATCAGCAACAACAAAAAAAACTAAAAATACCTATTGGATCAGCAACAAAACAAAACTAATAATATGTAATGGATCAGCAACAAAACAAAACTTATACTATCTAATGGATCAGCAACAAAACAAAACTAATAATACCTAATGGAGCAGCAACAAAATAAAATTGACCCAATCTAATGGAGCAGCAACAAAACAAAACTAACAACATCTAATGGAGCAGCAACAAAACAAAACTAATAATACCTAATGGATCAGCAACAAAACAAAACTAATAATACCTTATGGATCAGCAACAAAACAAAAGTAATAATATGTAATGGATCAGCAACAAAACAAAACCAACAATTTCTAACGGATCAACAACAAAACAAAACTAATACTATCTAATGGATCAGCAACATAACAAAACTAACAACATCTAATTGAGCAGCAATAAAACAAAACTAATAATACCTAATGGATCAGCAACAAAACAAAACTAATAATACCTAATGGATCAGCAACAAAACAAAACTAATAATACCTTATGGATCAGCAACAAATCAAAACTAATAATACCTAATGGATCAGCAACAAAACAAAACTAATAATACCTAATGGATCAGCAACAAAACAAAACTAATAATACCTATTGGATCAGCAACAAAACAAAACTAATAATACCTAATGGATCAGCAACAAAACAAAACTAATAATACCTAATGGATCAGCAACAAATCAAAACTAATAATACCTATTGGATCAGCAACAAAACAAAACTAATAATACCTGATGGAGCAGCAACAAAACAAAACTAATAATATCTAATGGAGCAGCAACAAATCAAGACTAATAATACCTAATGGATCAGCAACAAAACAAAACTAATAATACCTTATGGATCAGCAACAAAACAAAACTAATAATACCTAATGGATCAGCAACAAATTAAAACTAATACTACCTAATGGATCAGAAACAAAACAAAACTAATAATACCTATTGGATCAGCAACAAAACAAAACTAATAATACCTGATGGAGCAGCAACAAAACAAAACTAATAATATCTAATGGAGCAGCAACAAAACAAAACTAATAATACCTAATGGATCAGCAACAAATCAAAACTAAAAATATCTAATGATCAGCAACAAAACAAAACTAATAATACCTAATGGATCAGCAACAAAACAAAACTAATAATATCCAATGGAGCAGCAACAAAATAAAATTGACCCAATCTAATGGAGCAGCAACAAAACAAAACTAATAATACCTAATGGATCAGCAACAAAACAAATCTAATAATACCTTATGGATCAGCAACAAAAGAAAAAGTAATAATATCTAATGGAGCAGCAACAAAACAAAACTAATAATACCTAATGGATCAGCAACAAAACAAAACTAATAATACCTTATGGATCAGCAACAAAACAAAACTAAAAATATCTAACGGATCATCAACAAATCAAAACTAATAATACCTATTGGATCAGCAACAAAACAAAACTAATAATATCTAATGGATCAGCAACAAAACAAAACAAATGATACCTAATGGATCAGCAACAAAACAAAACTAATAATATCCAATGGAGCAGCAACAAAATAAAATTGACCCAATCTAATGGAGCAGCAACAAAACAAAACTAACAATACCTAATGGATCAGCAACAAAACAAAACTAATAATACCTTATGGATCAGCAACAAAAGAAAAAAGTAATAATATCTAATGGAGCAGCAACAAAACAAAACTAATAATACCTAATGTATCAGCAACAAAACAAAACTAATAATATCTTATGTATCAGCAACAAAACAAAACTAATAACACCTAATGGATCAGCAACAAAACAAAACTAATAATACCTAATGGATCAGCAACAAAACAAAACTAATAATACCTTATGGATCAGCAACAAATCAAAACTAATAATACCTATTGGATCAGCAACAAAACAAAACTAATAATATCTTATGGATCAGCAACAAAACAAAACTAATAATACCTAATGGATCAGCAACAAAACAAAACTAATAATACCTAATGGATCAGCAACAAATCAAAAGTAATAATACCTAATGGATCAGCAACAAAACAAAACTAATAATACCTTATGGATCAGCAACAAATCAAAACTAATAATAACTATTGGATCAGCAACAAAACAAAACTAATAATACCTTATGGATCAGGAACAAAACAAAACTAATAATACCTAATTGATCAGCAACAAAACAAAACTAATAATACCTAATGCATCAGCAACAAAACAAAACTAATAATACCTAATGCATCAGCAACAAAACAAAACTAATAATACATTATGGATCAGCAACAAAACAAAACTAATAATACCTAATGGATCAGCAACAAATCAAAACTAATAATACCTATTGGATCAGCAACAAAATAAAATTGACCCAATCTAATGGAGCAGCAACAAAACGAAACTAATAATACCTAAGGGATCAGCAACAACACAAAACTAATAATACCTTATGGATCAGCTACAAAAGAAAACTAATAATATCTTATGGATCAGCAACAAAACAAAACTAATAATACCTATTGGATCAGCAACAAAACAAAACTAATAATACCTTATGGATCAGCAACAAAACAAAACTAATAATACCTTATGGATCAGCAACAAATCAAAACTAATAATACCTATTGGATCAGCAACAAAACAAAACTAATAATACCTTATGGATCAGCAACAAAACAAAACTAATAATACCTTATGGATCAGCAACAAATCAAAACTAATAATACCTATTGGATCAGCAACAAAACAAAACTAATAATACCTTATGGATCAGCAACAAAACAAAACTAATAATACCTTATGGATCAGCAACAAATCAAAACTAATAATACCTATTGGATCAGCAACAAAACAAAACTAATAATACCTGATGGATCAGCAACAAAAAAAAACTAATAATACCTAATGGATCAGCAACAAATCAAAACTAATAATACCTATTGGATCAGCAACAAAACAAAACTAATAATATGTAATGGATCAGCAACAAAACAAAACCAACAATTTCTAACGGATCATCAACAAAACAAAACTAATACTACCTAATGGATCAGCAACAAAACAAAACTAATAATACCTAATGGAGCAGCAACAAAATAAAATTGACCCAATCTAATGGAGCAGCAACAAAACAAAACTAACAACATCTAATGGATCAGCAACAAAACAAAACTAATAATACCTAATGGATCAGCAACAAATCAAAACTAATAATACCTAATGGATTAGCAACAAAACAAAACTAATAATACCTTATGGATCAGCAACAAAACAAAACTAATAATACCTAATGTATCAGCAACAAAACAAAACTAATAATATCTGATGGATCAGCAACAAAACAAAACTAATAATACCTAATGGATCAGCAACAAAACAAAACTAATAATACCTTATGGATCAGCAACAAATCAAAACTAATAATACCTATTGGATCAGCAACAAAACAAAACTAATAATACCTTATGGATCAGCAACAAAACAAAACTAATAATACCTTATGGATCAGCAACAAATCAAAACGAATAATACCTATTGGATCAGCAACAAAACAAAACTAATAATACCTTATGGATCAGCAACAAAACAAAACTAATAATACCTTATGGATCAGCAACAAATCAAAACTAATAATACCTATTGGATCAGCAACAAAACAAAACTAATAATACCTTATGGATCAGCAACAAAACAAAACTAATAATACCTTATGGATCAGCAACAAATCAAAACTAATAATACCTATTGGATCAGCAACAAAACAAAACTAATAATACCTGATGGATCAGCAACAAAAAAAACTAATAATACCTAATGGATCAGCAACAAATCAAAACTAATAATACCTATTGGATCAGCAACAAAACAAAACTAATAATATGTAATGGATCAGCAACAAAACAAAACCAACAATTTCTAACGGATCAGCAACAAAACAAATCTAATACTACCTAATGGATCAGCAACAAAACAAAACTAATAATACCTAATGGAGCAGCAACAAAATAAAATTGACCCAATCTAATGGAGCAGCAACAAAACAAAGCTAACAACATCTAATGGATCAGCAACAAAACAAAACTAATAATACCTAATGGATCAGCAACAAATCAAAACTAATAATACCTAATGGATCAGCAACAAAACAAAACTAATAATACCTTATGGATCAGCAACAAAACAAAACTAATAATACCTAATGGATCAGCAACAAATCAAAACTAATAATACCTAATGGATCAGCAACAAAACAAAACTAATAATACCTTATGGATCAGCAACAAAACAAAACTAATAATACCTAATGGATCAGCAACAAATCAAAACTAATAATACCTAATGGATCAGCAACAAAACAAAACTAATAATACCTTATGGATCAGCAACAAAACAAAACTAATAATAACTTATGGATCAGCAACAAAACAAAACTAATAATACCTAATGGATCAACAACAAATAAAAACTAATAATACCTAATGGATCAGCAACAAAACAAAACTAATAATACCTTATGGATCAGCAACAAAACAAAACTAATAATACCTAATGCATCAGCAACAAAACAAAACTAATAATACCTTATGGATCAGCAACAAAACAAAACTAATAATACCTAATGGATCAGCAACAAAACAAAACTAAAAATACCCATTGGATCAGCAACAAAACAAAACTAATAATATGTAATGGATCAGCAACAAAACAAAACTTATACTATCTTATGGATCAGCAACAAAACAAAACTAATAATACCTAATGGAGCAGCAACAAAATAAAATTGACCCAATCTAATGGAGCAGCAACAAAACAAAACTAACAACATCTAATGGAGCAGCAACAAAACAAAACTAATAATACCTAATGGATCAGCAACAAAACAAAACTAATAATACCTTATGGATCAGCAACAAAACAAAACCAACAATTTCTAACGGATCAACAACAAAACAAAACTAATACTATCTAATGGATCAGCAACATAACAAAACTAACAACATCTAATTGAGCAGCAATAAAACAAAACTAATAATACCTAATGGATCAGCAACAAAACAAAACTAATAATACCTAATGGATCAGCAACAAAACAAAACTAATAATACCTTATGGATCAGCAACAAATCAAAACTAATAATACCTAATGGATCAGCAACAAAACAAAACTAATAATACCTAATGGATCAGCAACAAAACAAAACTAATAATACCTAATGGATCAGCAACAAATAAAAACTAATAATACCTAATGGATCAGCAACAAAACAAAACTAATAATACCTATTGGATCAGCAACAAAACAAAACTAATAATACCTGATGGATCAGCAACAAAACAAAACTAATAATATCTAATGGAGCAGCAACAAATCAAGACTAATAATACCTAATGGATCAGCAACAAAACAAAACTAATAATACCTTATGGATCAGCAACAAAACAAAACTAATAATACCTAATGGATCAGCAACAAATCAAAACTAATAATACCTGATGGATCAGCAACAAATCAAAACTAATAATACCTAATGGATCAGCAACAAAACAAAACTAATAATATCTTATGGATCAGCAACAAAACAAAACTAATAATACCTAATGGATCAGCAAAAAAACAAAACTAATAATATCCAATGGAGCAGCAACAAAATAAAATTGACCCAATCTAATGGATCAGCAACAAAACAAAACTAATAATACCTAATGGATCAGCAACAAAACAAAACTAATAATACCTTATGGATCAGCAACAAAAGAAAAAGTAATAATATCTAATGGAGCAGCAACAAAACAAAACTAATAATACCTAATGTATCAGCAACAAAACAAAACTAATAATATCTTATGGATCAGCAACAAAACAAAACTAATAATATCTAATGGATCAGCAACAAAACAAAACTAATAATACCTAATGGATCAGCAACAAAACAAAACTAATAATACCTAATGGATCAGCAACAAAACAAAACTAATAATACCTTATGGATCAGCAACAAATCAAAACTAATAATACCTATTGGATCAGCAACAAAACAAAACTAATAATACCTTATGGATCAGCAACAAAATAAAACTAATAATACCTAATGGATCAGCAACAAATCAAAACTAATAATACCTATTGGATCAGCAACAAAACAAAACTAATGATATGTAATGGATCAGCAACAAAACAAAACCAACAATTTCTAACGGATCAGCAACAAAACAAAACTAATACTACCTAATGGATCAGCAACAAAACAAAACTAATAATACCTAATGGAGCAGCAACAAAATAAAATTGACCCAATCTAATGGAGCAGCAACAAAACAAAGCTAACAACATCTAATGGATCAGCAACAAAACAAAACTAATAATACCTAATGGATCAGCAACAAATCAAAACTAATAATACCTAATGGATCAGCAACAAAACAAAACTAATAATACCTTATGGATCAGCAACAAAACAAAACTAATAATACCTAATGGATCAGCAACAAATCAAAACTAATAATACCTAATGGATCAGCAACAAAACAAAACTAATAATATCTTATGGATCAGCAACAAAACAAAACTAATAATACCTAATGGATCAGCAACAAATCAAAACTAATAAAAACTAACAATACCTAATGGATCAGCAACAAAACAAAACTAATAATACCTTATGGATCAGCAACAAAAGAAAAAAGTAATAATATCTAATGGAGCAGCAACAAAACAAAACTAATAATACCTAATGTATCAGCAACAAAACAAAACAAATAATATCTTATGGATCAGTAACAAAACAAAACTAATAACACCTAATGGATCAGCAACAAAACAAAACTAATAATACCTAATGGATCAGCAACAAAACAAAACTAATAATACCTTATGGATCAGCAACAAATCAAAACTAATAATACCTATTGGATCAGCAACAAAACAAAACTAATAATATCTTATGGATCAGCAACAAAACAAAACTAATAATACCTAATGGATCAGCAACAAAACAAAACTAATAATACCTAATGGATCAGCAACAAATCAAAAGTAATAATACCTAATGGATCAGCAACAAAACAAAACTAATAATACCTTATGGATCAGCAACAAATCAAAACTAATAATACCTATTGGATCAGCAACAAAACAAAACTAATAATACCTAATGGATCAGCAACAAAACAAAACTAATAATACCTAATGGATCAGCAACAAATCAAAACTAATAAAAACTAATAATACCTAATGGATCAGCAACAAAACAAAACTAATAATACCTAATGGATCAGCAACAAAACAAAACTAATAATACCTAATGGATCAGCAACAAATCAAAACTAATAAAAACTAATAATACCTAATGGATCAGCAACAAAACAAAACTAATAATACCTAATGGATCAGCAACAAAACAAAACTAATAATACCTAATGGATCAGCAACAAAACAAAACTAATAATACCTAATGCATCAGCAACAAAACAAAACTAATAATACCTAATGCATCAGCAACAAAACAAAACTAATAATACATTATGGATCAGCAACAAAACAAAACTAATAATACCTAATGGATCAGCAACAAATCAAAACTAATAATACCTATTGGATCAGCAACAAAATAAAATTGACCCAATCTAATGGAGCAGCAACAAAACAAAACTAATAATACCTAATGGATCAGCAACAAAACAAAACTAATAATATGTAATGGATCAGCAACAAAACAAAACCAACAATTTCTAACGGATCATCAACAAAACAAAACTAATACTACCTAATGGATCAGCAACAAAACAAAACTAATAATACCTAATGGAGCAGCAACAAAATAAAATTGACCCAATCTAATGGAGCAGCAACAAAACAAAACTAATAATACCTTATGGATCAGCAACAAAACAAAACTAATAATACCTAATGTATCAGCAACAAAACAAAACTAATAATATCTGATGGATCAGCAACAAAACAAAACTAATAATACCTAATGGATCAGCAACAAAACAAAACTAATAATACCTAATGGATCAGCAACAAAACAAAACTAATAATACCTTATGGATCAGCAACAAATCAAAACTAATAATACCTATTGGATCAGCAACAAAACAAAACTAATAATACCTTATGGATCAGCAACAAAACAAAACTAATAATACCTTATGGATCAGCAACAAAACAAAACTAATAATACCTTATGGATCAGCAACAAATCAAAACTAATAATACCTATTGGATCAGCAACAAAACAAAACTAATAATACCTGATGGATCAGCAACAAAAAAAACTAATAATACCTAATGGATCAGCAACAAATCAAAACTAATAATACCTTTTGGATCAGCAACAAAACAAAACTAATAATATGTAATGGATCAGCAACAAAACAAAACCAACAATTTCTAACGGATCAGCAACAAAACAAATCTAATACTACCTAATGGATCAGCAACAAAACAAAACTAATAATACCTAATGGAGCAGCAACAAAATAAAATTGACCAAATCTAATGGAGCAGCAACAAAACAAAACTAATAATACCTAATGGATCAGCAACAAAACAAAACTAATAATACCTTATGGATCAGCAAAAAAACAAAACTAATAATACCTAATGGATCAGCAACAAATCAAAACTAATAATACCTAATGGATCAGCAACAAATCAAAACTAATAATACCTAATGGATCAGCAACAAAACAAAACTAATAATATCTTATGGATCAGCAACAAAACAAAACTAATAATACCTAATGCATCAGCAACAAAACAAAACTAATAATACCTTATGGATCAGCAACAAAACAAAACTAATAATACCTAATGGATCAGCAACAAAACAAAACTAATAATACCTTATGGATCAGCAACAAAACAAAACTAATAATATCTGATGGATCAGCAACAAAACAAAACTAATAATACCTAATGGATCAGCAACAAATCAAAACTAATAATACCTAATGGATCAGCAACAAAACAAAACTAATAATATCTTATGGATCAGCAACAAAACAAAACTAATAATACCTAATGCATCAGCAACAAATCAAAACTAATAATACCTAATGGATCAGCAACAAAACAAAACTAATAATATCTTATGGATCAGCAACAAAACAAAACTAATAATACCTAATGCATCAGCAACAAAACAAAACTAATAATTCCTTATGGATCAGCAACAAAACAAAACTAATAATACCTAATGGATCAGCAACAAAACAAAACTAAAAATACCTATTGGATCAGCAACAAAACAAAACTAATAATATGTTATGGATCAGCAACAAAACAAAACTTATACTATCTAATGGATCAGCAACAAAACAAAACTAATAATACCTAATGGATCAGCAACAAAACAAAACTAATAATACCTAATGCATCAGCAACAAAACAAAACTAATAATACCTGATGGATCAGCAACAAAACAAAACTAATAATACCTAATGGATCAGCAACAAAACAAAACTAAAAATACCTATTAGATCAGCAACAAAACAAAACTAATAATATGTAATGGATCATCAACAAAACAAAACTTATACTATCTAATGGATCAGCAACAAAACAAAACTAATAATACCTAATGGAGCAGCAACAAAATAAAATTGACCCAATCTAATTGAGCAGCAACAAAACAAAACTAACAACATCTAATGGATCAGCAACAAAACAAAACTAATAATACCTTATGGATCAGCAACAAATCAAAACTAATAATACCTATTGGATCAGCAACAAAACAAAACTAATAATACCTTATGGATCAGCAACAAAACAAAACTAATAATACCTTATGGATCAGCAACAAAACAAAACTAATAATACCTTATGGATCAGCAACAAATCAAAACTAATAAAACCTATTGGATCAGCAACAAAACAAAACTAATAATACCTGATGGATCAGCAACAAAAAAAACTAATAATACCTAATGGATCAGCAACAAATCAAAACTAATAATACCTATTGGATCAGCAACAAAACAAAACTAATAATATGTAATGGATCAGCAACAAAACAAAACCAACAATTTCTAACGGATCAGCAACAAAACAAATCTAATACTACCTAATGGATCAGCAACAAAACAAAACTAATAATACCTAATGGAGCAGTAACAAAATAAAATTGACCAAATCTAATGGAGCAGCAACAAAACAAAGCTAACAACATCTAATGGATCAGCAACAAAACAAAACTAATAATACCTAATGGATCAGCAACAAATCAAAACTAATAATACCTAATGGATCAGCAACAAAACGAAACTAATAATACCTTATGGATCAGCAACAAAACAAAACTAATAATACCTAATGGATCAGCAACAAATCAAAACTAATAATACCTAATGGATCAGCAACAAAACAAAACTAATAATACCTTATGGATCAGCAACAAAACAAAACTAATAATACCTAATGGATCAGCAACAAATCAAAACTAATAATACCTAATGGATCAGCAACAAAACAAAACTAATAATACCTTATGGATCAGCAACAAAACAAAACTAATAATACCTAATGGATCAGCAACAAATCAAAACTAATAATACCTAATGGATCAGCAACAAAACAAAACTAATAATACCTTATGGATCAGCAACAAAACAAAACTAATAATACCTTATGGATCAACAACAAATAAAAACTAATAATACCTAATGGATCAGCAACAAAACAAAACTAATAATACCTTATGGATCAGCAACAAAACAAAACTAATACTACCTAATGGATCAGCAACAAAACAAAACTAATAATACCTAATGGAGCAGCAACAAAATAAAATTGACCCAATCTAATGGAGCAGCAACAAAACAAAGCTAACAACATCTAATGGATCAGCAACAAAACAAAACTAATAATACCTAATGGATCAGCAACAAAACAAAACTAATAATACCTAATGGATCAGCAACAAAACAAAACTAATAATACCTTATGGATCAGCAAAAAAACAAAACTAATAATACCTAATGGATCAGCAACAAATCAAAACTAATAATACCTAATGGATCAGCAACAAATCAAAACTAATAATACCTAATGGATCAGCAACAAAACAAAACTAATAATATCTTATGGATCAGCAACAAAACAAAACTAATAATACCTAATGCATCAGCAACAAAACAAAACTAATAATACCTTATGGATCAGCAACAAAACAAAACTAATAATACCTAATGGATCAGCAACAAAACAAAACTAATAATACCTTATGGATCAGCAACAAAACAAAACTAATAATATCTGATGGATCAGCAACAAAACAGAACTAATAATACCTAATGGATCAGCAACAAATCAAAACTAATAATACCTAATGGAGCAGCAACAAAATAAAATTGACCCAATCTAATTGAGCAGCAACAAAACAAAACTAACAACATCTAATGGATCAGCAACAAAACAAAACTAATAATACCTAATGGATCAGCAACAAAACAAAACTAATAATACCTTATGGATCAGCAACAAAACAAAAGTAATAATATGTAATGGATCAGCAACAAAACAAAACCAACAATTTCTAACGGATCAACAACAAAACAAAACTAATACTATCTAATGGATCAGCAACATAACAAAACTAACAACATCTAATTGAGCAGCAATAAAACAAAACTAATAATACCTAATGGATCAGCAACAAAACAAAACTAATAATACCTAATGGATCAGCAACAAAACAAAACTAATAATACGTAATGGATCAGCAACAAAACAAAACTAATAATACCTATTGGATCAGCAACAAAACAAAACTAATAATACCTATTGGATCAGCAACAAAACAAAACTAATAATACCTGATGGATCAGCAACAAAACAAAACTAATAATACCTTATGGATCAGCAACAAATCAAAACTAATAATACCTAATGGATCAGCAACAAAACAAAACTAATAATACCTATTGGATCAGCAACAAAACAAAACTAATAATACCTGATGGATTAGCAACAAAACAAAACTAATAATACCTGATGGATCAGCAACAAAACAAAACTAATAATACCTAATGGATCAGCAACAAAACAAAACTAATAATACCTAACGGATCAGCAACAAAACAAAACTAATACTATCTAATGGATCAGCAACAAAACAAAACCAACACTTTCTAACGGAGCAGCAACAAAACAAAACTAACTGAATCTAATGGAGCAGCAACAAAATAAAGTTGACCCAATCTAATGGAGCAGCAACAAAACAAAACTAACAACATCTAATGGAGCAGCAACAAAACAAAAGTAACACAATCTCATGGATCATCAACAAAACAAAACTAATAATATGTAATGGATCAGCAATAAAACAAAACCAACAATTTCTAACGGAGCAGAAACAAAACAAAACTAACTCAATCTAATGGAGCAGCAACAAAACAAAGTTGACCCAATCTAATGGAGCAGCAACAAAGCAAAACTAACATCTAATGGAGGAGCAGCAGCAAAACAAAACTAATAATACCTAACGGAGCAGAAACTAACTCAATCTAATGAATCTGAATCAAAACAAAACTGACAATATCTAATGGAGCAGCAACAAAACAAAACTAACACAATCTCATGGATCTGCAACAAAACAAAACTGGCATAATCTAATGGAGCAGCAAGAAACCATAACTGACAATATCTAATGCATCAGCAACAAAACAAAACTAACTCAATCTGATTGAGGAACAATAAAACATGTCTGACACTCTGTAATGGAGCAACAAAAAAATAAAACTAACACAATCTGATGGAGGAACAATTCTCCAATTCGAAAAGGTGAAATCTCGCTCTCGTGCGTGACGAGATCTGTACGTGACTTGAGCTCAGGGGAATCGCGTCACACCATTTACAAACCGCAGTGGTGCTTCTGACAGTAGTTATTTACAACAAAGTAACATAAAACAGCCATAAAAAAGAAAGAAAACAAAACAAGATCTAAAAGAAAATAAAAAAATAAGTTTCTCATGATAAAATAAAATTACTTTTTATCGTTTTGTGCGTGTTTGTATACTTTAATTAATGCTTGATTTCTGATGATGGGTGGGATAATTTGTAAACTTGAGAAGTTTTGTATTAATTTTTTTATCAATATCCCTACTATCAATTACAAATAGGGAATGGTTATTTGTTTTATAGTTCATGTGATATGACGGATTTTATTAATTATTCTTGTCTTTTTATAGATGTATTAACTACCAAATTTGGGGCCCAACTGACGACATGCATGTTGCACAGTTATGTTGATCAATATAATCTAAATGTAGTTTTTGCAAAAAACTATGATTTTCTTTTATTTAAGAGAGCTTTGAATGAATTACAAACGTTTCGTACCATCAGATTAAGGTTTCGTACCACACATATGTTAATGCATAAACTTTACAGTATTTCACACCATGATAAATCATTTACTTACGGTATTTGTTTGTAGTGTGTGATAGTATTGTATTGTTATTATTTTGGGTTGAAACGTAACTAAAATACATTTTATTTTGTTTATAACAGAACAGAACAGAACATATATTTTATTTCAGACTTGTATATAAATACATCGACATAATAACATATTTACAATACATAATATCACGTAAAATATATTGTTAATTAATACATAAATTGTACCGCCATTTTTCATTTACTTTTAAAGAAAGTTCTTTTTTTTTATTATTATCAATATCGAAATAATGCATGAAAACATTTTTAAGTCATAAATTCATAAAAATAAGAGGATGAACAAATTTATTAAATATTTAAATGATTTTCTTTCATTGATTAAGTGAAATGTTTCCAAAAATAGATAAAAGATATTCAATATATTTACATAAACTATTAAACGTTTTAAATGCTGTTTCTTAATTTCAGAGATTTCTTAATATACTGAGCAAAACTGACTAAAATACTTTTATCATTTGTTTTAAGCAATTCCATAAGCTTGTACATAGACGGTCTTTGAAAAACATGTTTATTTATATACGTCTTTTTAAAATCACTGTAGCAAGGACAGATGCAAATAAAATGGTATATATTTTCTACCTCAGTAGTGTTACAACAAAGACAATATCTCTCATTTCTTGGAATGTGATTTCTTGCATAACGACCTGTTTGAATTCTAAGAGTATGTGCTGATAATCTAATTCTAGTAACAAACAATCTTAAATCGTTTTGGAGAATATCTAAATATTGTTCGTATGCAAAACTACTTTTGGAATATTTATACTCTTCTATAAACATGACTATTGTTAACTGAGCCATACCATTCTTGAATAAAACAATAAATAACACGCTTTTTGAATATACAAGGAAATGTTTTTTTTATCAAAAGAAGCATCTGTAAATAAGTAAGAAAACCCATAATCATTTAATAGTTTCTTAACATTGGAAACCCAATTTTTACATCCTTTTGCACAATCATTTACACCTTGTTGATATAATTTATGTATAATGATATTGTCAGTATTAATAATTCTACACCAATATTTTACAATTCTACTATATCGGGTAATGTAAAGCGAATAACGTCAAAGTTCACTGTAAACCCCTGCTGTACATGTACTTAACCTAACGTTTAAAAGACGTTTACAAAATTTTTAATGAAGACGTTCAATTTCCTTGGACTTAGTGAAACCCCATATATCAGAAGAATAACACAATATAATATTGGTCCAACAAATGAATCAAATAACTGACACAAAATTTTGAGTTTTAAATGTATTTTCTTACAATTTATCAATAAAACGTTTAAAGCCTTTAGAGCTTTACCTACTAAATGTTCGTTATTCAATGAAAAATTACCAGTATATTTAAAAATGGTACCCAAGTAATTAAAATCATTACAACCTCCACATTTTGCCCATTATTTGACCAATTCTCGCCATGTACTAGACGTCCGCGTTTTCGAAAGACCATAAATTTTTGTTTTAGAACTATTTACTTCCAAACTCCAAATATTACAATATGTAGGTAAACTGTTTAAGTTATTTTGTAACTCTTCTGGTGATTTTGCCTAAAATTACCATATCGTCGGCAAAAAGCAATACTATTAATATTATGTCATCAATCAATAATCCAGAATCAGTCTTATTTTGCAAATACAGTTCTAAGTTTTCCATGAATAGAGATAATAAAATAAGCGATATTACCTCCCATTGATGTAAACATATCGAATATTCAAAACAGTCAGAAAAAATTGTTATAACTTTTAAACACATGACTTCACCTTTTCATACATATTTTTAATGACTCGTAAGAGTTTACCCTGTATGCCAGTTTTGTATAGTCTTAACCATAAAGCGTTTCTGTATATACTGTCAAAACACTTCTTCAGGTCAATAAAAGCTACGTAAAGACGTTTATTATTGTTTAAATAATTTTGTACAATAGAAATTAAAGCAAACATGGCATCCACTGTAGATCTGCCTTTGCTAAATCCAAATTGTGCATCAAAAATGCTGTCGTGTTTGTCACAAAAAAATTCAATTCGTTTGTTCAAAATGGTAGTAAACAGTTTAGAAAGACAACTTAATAATGTTATGCCACGATAATTACTAACATTATTCTTATCATCCTTTTTGTGTAACGGGATAATAATTCCCTCGGTCAGGGAAACACCCCGAGTTTAAAAGCATTAAAAATGTCGCACAAATATGGTGCTATAATATCGATACTTTCAATAAAATATTCATTTAATAAACAATCAATACCAATAGATTTGCCAGATTTTAACTTTTTATACATTAATTGTATTAATGAGAAATTTGATATATTTATTGTAAATTTACACCATACCGTGACTACGGACACAAATCACACAAAATAATTCGTGTATCACATTTTAATGCATGACCACGAGGAGATATATTTGCTTTCTTTAATAAAAGCGTATTTGTGAAATGATATATAAACTCAGAAAATTTCAATTTGTGACAAAAAACTGCATCCCTGGTATATATTCTTCCAAGAAGATAAATAGAATGATACACATTCACCTGTTGTTATACCGAGGTACTATATAAAATGTAAAAAAATTGGTCATTTTGGAAAGATAATCACGGAAACGGAACGTCCGTCCCCGTAACGTCCGCCTCCCCCTCCCCCACCTGCATACATCTTCTATTTTTTTGAATTTATAGAATCAATTTCACTTTTTTCAATGTATTTTATTTTTGCAGAGTGCATCTAAGATATGAATAATTTATCCCCCAAAAAATGAACAAAAATTTAGATATTTTGTTTATTGTCGCTCTAATATAGGGGATGAACGTTACAAAAAGGGGACGGACGTTACATAATTTCTTACCATGGGTCATAAATAACTGAACATGTTTAAATTAAGTAATTGTCCAAAATACTATGCAATATAACATACATCCTATCTTAAACCCTGGGGTCATAAAACATGTGGTGAATTATGCAAATTGGGGTACAATATGCATGTTTTTTTCTCATTACCACATGGTGTAACTGTAGTGTTGGTGAATTATGAAAGCTCAGCAGGATGCCAGAAACTGGACATTAGCGTACATTGTGTGCAATATGCCTGTAGGCAAATATATTCCATATAACACTATCCATCAAAGGTTAAAAAATCCTATTTGTCCAGGTAACTAGTAGACTGGGTAACGATGTCATATGGGCTAGTTATAGGTAAAATACACAATATGATAAAACCAAAAAAAAAATCCAAATTATACAAATATTAAAAATACCATACAACAACGCTTTTTACTTTAAAATAATATGAAATTAGCATTATGCTAACACCACCCACTTACAACAGTAATAAAAGTCACAATAAAAAGGTAATCATGGTCAACAACCGCATCATTTCTTATGTTCACCATTGATGCTAGCATACTCTCTCAAATTAAACTTTATTAAACTGCTTTAATAAATATTTGTGTTGTTAATGTATGAAAATTCAATTTACATAATTTAGGTCAGCTACCACCATTGCGATTTCCATAGACTTACATTATAACGTTTGACCAAATTTTCACATTTTCTAACATTGGCGGACCAAAAAGTCCTGTATCATATTAAAGTACTGTCCTAGACTCAAATAAAAATGTCCCCAAAATGGGGTCAAAAGTACCACTTTTTACCACTTTTTGCCCCCTGAAGTTGGGTACCCCAACTTTCAGCATGAAAAAAGTAAATTTCACCAATTTTACTTTCCATGCAGTTTCCTTGATAAAATGAATTAAGTCGCTCACAGAAACATAATTCTAATTTTTTATTGACACAAACATAATAAACTTATATTTTATTGTGATCATTTGCCAGTTTCACATTTTCATCCAACCAGAATTAAGCTTACTATAAAAATATATGCCCTGAACATCCCTATACTTTTTTCAACCAATCAGAGAGCTTGTCTCAATGGTGGTAGCTGACCATAAGTGAAATCTACATTGTTTCAGCAGCGACCGCGGTGAAACGAATTCCCCTGAGTTCAAAGTCTCGGGCGAAATCTCGCTCTCGCACGCGGCGAGAATTCGGGATTTCGAAGAAGTCAATAAAACAAAACTAACTAAATCAAATGGAGCAGAACAAAACAAAACTAACAGCATCTAATGGAGCAGCAACAAAACAAAACTAACAACATCTAATGGAGCAGCAACAAAACAAAACTAACTCATCTAATGGAGCAGCAGCAAAACAACACTAACCCAATCTAATGGAGTAGCAACAAAACAAAACTAATAATATTTAACGGAGCAGAAAGAAAACAAAACTAACTAAATCTAATGGATCTGCAACAAAACAAAACTGACAATATCTAATGGAGCAGCAACAAAACAAAACTAACACAATCTCATGGATCTGCAACGAAACAAAACTGGCATAATCTTATGGAGCAACAACAAAATAAAACTAACACAATCTGATGGAGCAACAATAAAACAAAACTAACTCAATCTAATGGAGCAGCAACTAAACAAAACTAACTCAATCTCACAGATCTACAACAAAACAAAATTGACACTATCTAATGGATCAGCAACAAAACTAAACTAACTCAACCTAATAGAGCAACAACTAAACAAAACTAACTCAATCTAATGGAGAAGCAACTAAACAAAGTTAACATTATATAATGGAGCAGAACAAAACAAAACTAACACATTCTAATGGAGCAGCAACTTAACAAAACTAACTCAATCTAATGGAGCAGCGAATAAACAAAACTAACTCAATCTAATGGAGCAACAGTAAAACAAAACTAACTCAATCTAATGGAGCAGAACAAAACAAAACTAACACAATCTAACGGATCAACAACAAAACAAAACTGACACTATCTAATGGATCAGCAACAAAACTAAACTAACTCAATCTAACAGAGCAGCAACTAAACAAAACTAACTCAATCTTAATGGAGCAGCAACAAAACAAAACTAACTCAATCTAATGGAGCAGCAACTTAACAAAACTAACTCAATCTAATGTATTAGCAACGGAACAAAACTAACTAAATCTAATGGAGCAGCAACAAAACAAACAATATTCAATGGAGCAGCAACAAAACAAAACTAACTCAATCTAATGGAGCAGCAACTTAAAAAAACTAACTCAATCTAATGTATCAGCAACGGAACAAAACTAACTAAATCTAATGGAGCAGCAACAAAACAAACAATATTCAATGGAGCAGCAACAAAACAAAACTAACTCAATCTAATGGAGCAGCAACTAAACAAAACTAACTCAATCTAATGGAGCAGCAACTAAACAAACTATATCCAATGGAGCAGCAACAAAACAAAACTAACTCAATCTCATGGATCTATAACAAAACAAAACTGACACTATCTAATGGATCAGCAACAAATCTAAACTAACACAATTTTATGGAGCAGCAACTAAACAAAACTAACTCAATCTAATGGAGAAGCAGACTTAACTTTAGTTTGGTTGATGTTGCTATTTCATTAAAATGGTGTTAGTTTTGTTGTCAATCTAAACCATTGCTTGGTTTGTGTTAATATTTCATTAAATGGTGTTGGTTTTGTTGTCAACCTTATGGTTAATTTAGTTAGGGTTGCTATTTCATTAAATGGTGTTGGTTTTGTTGTCAATCTAAAAGTTAGTTCGGTTGGTGTTGCGTTTCCATTCAACGGTATTGGATGTGTTGTCAGTTTATGCTAGTTTGGTTGGTGTTGTGTTGTCAAATCTAAACGTAAGTTTGGTTGGTGTTAATATTTCACTTAATGGCGTTGCTTTTGTTGCCAATCTAATGGTAAGTTTGGTTGGTGTTGCTATTTCATTAAATGGCCTTGGTTTTGTTGACTATCTAAATGTTAGTTTAGTTGGTGTTGCTATTCCATTAAATGGTGTTGGTTTTGTTGTCAATCTAAATGTTAGTTTGGTTAATGTTGCTATTTCATTAAATGATGTTGGTTTGATGTTATTTCATTAAATGGTGTTGGTTTTGTTGTCAATCTAATGGTAAGTTTGGTTGGTGTTGCTATTTCATTAAATGGCCTTGGTTTTGTTGACTATCTAAATGTTAGTTTAGTTGGTGTTGCTATTCCATTAAATGGTGTTGGTTTTGTTGTCAATCTAAATGTTAGTTTGGTTAATGTTGCTATTTCATTAAATGATGTTGGTTTGATGTTATTTCATTAAATGGTGTTGGTTTTGTTGTCAATCTAAATATTAGTTTGGTTGATATTGTTATTTCATTAAATGGTGATGGTTTTAGATGTTAGTTTCAGTAAATTTGGT
The DNA here is from genome assembly GCA_029582155.1 of Panopea generosa. Lineage (NCBI taxonomy): Eukaryota > Metazoa > Mollusca > Bivalvia > Adapedonta > Hiatellidae > Panopea > Panopea generosa. The sequence goes on from CM055910.1 coordinate 20,087,620, forward strand.
TTGTTTGCTATTGATACCGTCGTTTTCTTTTTGCGGTTTGTTTTGCTGGGTCTGTAAACGTTGTTTTTAATAAATGTAAATTGTGTTTTTTTTTCAGTTGATGTTATATTTCGTATTGTTGTTTAATTAATGCTGTGTGTGTTGTTTCAGTACGAACAATAACTATAACAGAAACAGAGACTGGATATTTTGCTCCTAACGATCCAGTGCAGAGTAATGTAAACAACACCGGTAAACAATCATCACCAAGACTGTGCCTTACCGAGGACTGTGTAAAAGCAGGTAAGAATTAAAAAACTAAATAGTTCTATTTCAACTTCAAATATTCGTACACGAAATATAAATCAATAATAATAATATAACTTTAACTATGGGTGACAGTTGAACATATCACTATAGCATAATGATCCATATTCTGATCCCCAATGGATAGCCCATTCATTTTAACACATTCTACTCATGGAGATCAGCTATACTTTATATGAACACATTTATTTGGTAAGTTCTTGTTTTTGAACATTCATAATTTTATTTTATTTTTGGGGGATCCTGCTGATCTCATTAAAAGGTCTCAGTCCTAAGTGCTCTAAATCATAATTATTGTATAATTATACCTCTATAAGGAGCGGTCATATTTTACCTGTTTTCTCATAGTATTCCCATGAACAATTAAGGTCCCTTACAGGGCCTTTATCGATAATATATGAACAAACTTGATTTATAGAGATAATTAATATAATCACATTTAATTCATCACATCTCAAAAGAGTCATAACAACCCACATATTAAATCCATTTTAAAGGACCCTGTCTTAAAGCAACACATCCACGTTTTAACTTTTTAAAAAAGTTTTTCAATTGAGTTGTGAGCACATTTCTCATACATAAATATATGGTCAGTGAGCTGTATATGTGCTAACAAACACTATCCAGAACGCTTTAGAATTATAAAAAAAGATGCCCAAATTATAAAGCGTGACAAACGCTTTATAAATTATTTAAAAATTGCCGAGGATTCCAACTTGGCTTCAAATTAAATTATGCGAGTCTTATTAAAAAACTAATGTACACTACGCACTAAAACTTTTATTAGTTATTACTTTTAACGCTTGATTTATAAAGTGTTAGTCACGCATTATAAATTGGGCATCATTTTGTTCGGGATTGTGTTTATATGCTCATATACAGCTAATTGATCATATATTTGTATGGGAAATGTGCTCATAACTCAATTAAAATTTTTTTTTTAAAAGTTCAAACGTGGATGTGTTGCTTTAATTGATCTCCCATAATGGAATTATATATGCCCTTTACTGGATTTCAATGGACCCTAGCTCCTTTATTTGAATAAAGTAGGTGGCCATTACTAATGCGGTGAGCACACGCGGTCAGACAGATTTGCACTATTTATTTCAATGTTCCTATAATGACTGTCATATGTACATGCGTATATATTTGGCAATAAAATGTAGTTAACTTTTAGTATGAATATATTGAGCTTGATAGCATAGGGTCATCATGATTGTAACTGTTGGTATGAATATATCGAATTTGACACCACAGGGTCATGATTGTAACTGTTAGTATGAATATATCGAATTTGACACCACAGGGTCATGGTTGTAACAGTCAACATGAATTTCACGAGTTTAAACCCAAACTTTTCTATAAAAAGAAATTGGAGGAGCCTAATTTTAAATGGTGGCACTTTCTTGCAACAATGTTTAATTGACCGATTTGGTGTATCTAAATAATCTTCAAAATCACACTCATTATAATCAAATAAATGAAATAATATACGAATCTGTTACCTCGAAACCTTAAAAGTATTTCCATGATTTTCTTCCATTTGTAAGATTTGCCAGGGAAATTGTGTACCTAAATGGAATGGATCATTCTATAATGTCAAAGGGATTTCTGTTTTTTTTTTTTTTTCAATCTTTGTATGTTTTGCCTCACAAATAATTGTTTGCCCTTTTCTTGTGTCCAAGCAATTTATTTACAATTCATTACAACATGTATGCCGGTTTGATATAAGTCCATAATAAATAAGATAAACCATTTTTGGGGGCGGTGCTTTAGCAGCCGCTCTCAGAGCTAACATGATTTTATTTTCAATACCGCAAATCTACAACCGTGTTTCGTGTTAATGCAGACCTAACAACCACTTATCAAATAGTTTCACCTGATAAGCTCTCGAACTCACTATAAACAGTAGATTCACCTATTTCAACGAAAATATTAATATTATAACATACAGCAACGATTTATACCTATAAACAATTACGTATCGTATAAATTCCAAGTTTATATTCTGTAGCATTAATCAGCACAAAGGAATGAAAGCGCATGAATACAGACGCGCTGAACCAAAAGATTACGCCATCTTGTAAATCAAATTCCAGGTCACGAACTATATCGCCAACATGCACATTGAAAGAGTCGTATATTTCGGCAAGGACTTCAGAGAATAATTACTTGATTCGGGAGTTTGATCTCGCTTTTTTCTATCATTTTAAAAATGTGTACGGTAACGAAACTTTTCTAGATATGTCCCTTATGCCAAGGAACTATACTCCTTGCTTATGTCAATAAACAATCAATACTCGTTCTAAAAATAGAGATATGCTAATGTCGATCATGTGACTTGCGGTTTCTCCCAAATGTTTAAAAAATAGACTTGTATTCCTAAAAAGAATTTGAGATTGATCGAGTTATGAATAATGTCAGTGCTGTTTTTTTTATTATTTAGTAAATATTTCACATATTTCCAATAATTGGAACGGTAGATAATTTCTACTTAAACAGATAAGAGTTAAAGCATTTGTGTTTCCGTAGCGAAAATACGCAAACATCCAGATGTGTCTATAAATCGGCGCCATAACATTTTGGTTAGTGCGGTTCCGTTTACGGGGTGATATAGGGCCCTAGAAAATATATATATATCTTTATTTCCTCCAAATCATACAGGAGAGCATATATATCAATTATCAATGTCGACATACACATTTCTACTTTTCGTCTTTTAAACGAATTGTTTCACTGTTGCGCTAGAGAAATCAATAAAGACTCAAAGTGGAATTCATCGTGCTAGATTCAGAGTACTTTGCTATTTTATATAAACTGTTTATGATAGAAAGCATGACATCTCTGAAAATATCACGAGTTGAGTTGAAGATACAAATCTCATATCATTGAGTTGAACTAATATGGTAATGATTGTAACATTTAGTATGAATATATCGAGCTTAAAAACCGTAGCGTCATTAATGTAACTTTTAGTATGATTGTAACAGTTAGTATGAATATATCGAGCTTAAAAACCGTACGGTCATTAATGTAACATTAAGTATGAATATTTCTAGCTTGAAATCATAGGGTCATGGTTGTAACTGCTAGTATGAATATATAGAATATGATACCATAGGGTCATAATTGTTACAATTAGTATGAATATATCGAGTTTGATACCATTGGTTTATAGTAGTAACTTTTAATATGAATACATCGACTTGATAGCATAGGGTCTTTATTGTAACAGATAGTATGAATATATCGAGTTTGATACCATTGGTTTATAGTAGTAACTTTTAATATGAATACATCGACTTGATAGCATTGGGTCATTATTGTAACAGATAGTATGAATATATCGAGCTTGATAGCATAGGGTCATTATTGTAACAGATAGTGTGAATATATCGAGCTTGATACCATAGTGTCATAATTGTAACAGTTTGTATGAATATATCGAGCTTGTTACTATAGGTTCATGACTGTGAATTAACCTGTTAATTAATCGAGCGTGAAACTATAGGGTCATAATTGTGACAGTTATTATAAATTTGTCGAGTTTGATTCAACAGGGTCATGATTGTAACAATAACTATGCATATATCGAGCTTGATACTATAGGGTCATGATTGTAACAGCTAGTATGAATACATCGAGCTTGATACTATAGGTTCATGGTTGTTACAATTTGATGAATACATCGAGCTTGATACTAACAATTACTGTTACTATAGCTTGACACAAAATGGTCATGATTGTGACTGTCAGTATGAATTGTGACAACAAAGGGTCATGATTGTAAACTGCTACCATGAATTAATCTAGCTTGACACCCCTGGGTCATGATTGTGGTAGAGTTTTGAGTGTCGAAAAAGAAAGTTGTGTGTCGAGTAAGAATGTCGAGTAAGAAAGTCGAGTTAGAAAGTCGAGTGTCGAGTAAGAATGTCGAGTAAGAATGTCGAGTAAGAAAATCGAGTAAGAAAGTCGAGTGTCGAGTAAGAATGTCGAGTAAGAAAATCGAGTAAGAAAGTCGAGTGTCGAGTAAGAATGTCGAGTAAGAAAATCGACTGTCGAGTAAGAATGTCGAGTGTCGAGTGAGAAAGTTCAGTGTCGAGTGAGAAAGACGAGTGTCTAGTAAGAAAACTGAGTATTGAGCAAGAAAGTCGAGTGTCGGGTAAAAAATATTTTTGGTAGTTAACACTCAATTAGGAATTAGTGAGCACTGTTTCAAATTGGATTGGCCATACATGTGTAAAGACGGGCCCTGTTTGATCAGTTGGTCTGACTGTCAATCCAGGGGTCATGAGTTTGATTACCCGCCAGTAATCTACAACACATTCTCCATGATGACTGATAAACGATTATTCAAGCGATCTAATTTGAAACCACAATTTCATGATTGTAAACTGTAAGTATGAATCGATCGAGTTTGACACGACATGGTGCTAAAACCACTTTGTGATGAGTGGATAATGATTGTTACTGTTTTTCAATCAATCAAGCTTGACAATACACGGTCATGATTGAAAATGTTACAATTAATCGATCGAGCTTGACATACCGGGTTTATGCTTGTAACTGTTAGAATGAATGGATCGCGTTTGACACCACAGGGTCATGATTGTAACTGTTAGTATGAATCGATCGCGTTTGTCACCACAGGGTCATGATTGTAACTGTTAGTATGAATCGATCAAACTTGACACCACAGGGTCATGATTGTAACTGTTTGAATGAATCGATCACGTTTGACACAACAGGGTCATGATTGTAACTGTTAGTATGAATCGATCAAACTTGACACCACAGGGTCGTGATTGTAACTGATAATATGTATCTATCGACACTTAACACCCTAAAGCTTTGCTCAGATGAGCTAAATATTTGAGATTTCCAGGGTAAATAATGAATAATGGTAAAATATAAAACGTGCCTACATCAATACTTAAAGTGCGTCGTGCGTCCATAAACAATTGACTTCTACTCAAAAACCGTCAGCTCAATCGTAATGAAATATTGTATGCATCTTTGGTACCT